>CM076572.1:295556276-296130253 GCA_034641835.2 Pinus albicaulis
CTTTGACTACCATAGAGAGATCCCTCTCTGGACCTAGGAGGGCTAGATCCTAAGGTCCCAAAGTGGTTCTATGTTGTCTCATCTTTTGGTCTTGTCAACCTGGCCAAAACATGGGAACCCCAACATAATGGCGACTCCGCTGGGGAGCGAGTGCATTTCACCTTAAACATTCTTAGAGACTCAGAAACTTAGAACTCCAATTAGGTTGACAGTGAGTCACTCCTTTCTTGAATCGACCTCCATTTACTGAATAACCACCATACTCTTAGACGGAGCTTGGACAGGGCCAGGTAGCCTCCAGATCTCATCCTCTTTAGGAGGTGACATATCTGGTAAATGCCCTCCCAGTCAATCTCTGGTAAGAGTTTGTTGTGTACTGAGGTTATTCTTGAGAGGTGATAGTGCCTGAGCACTGTGGTGGACAGTGTAACCCTTTCGACATACCCTAAATCATCCACCTGGCGACTCCATAGTTCCTAAAAGATCAAAGACTCCACTGGTGATCAATAGGCTTGCTGATTGTCTTGGTTTCACATTAGACTCCACTGGGAGACCAACCTTTGAAACGACATTAACCACGAAAGAAGTAACAAGAAGGGTTAAGCTGCTTAGGTAAAAGTATAACATTCTGGATTTCAGAACCATTCACACAAGAGCTCACCCTAACCCTGACCCACCTGAAATAGTTGACAACCCAGAGAGTATCCTCAAGGGAGCTCCTACACTTAAAAAGACCAACTATTTCCACTCGCATTCTTAGAGCTAATTATGAAACCCTCCACCTAGCGACTCCATTGCTCCTAAACAAAAAGACTCCACTGGTGATCAGTAGGACTGTTGATTGTCTTGGTTTCACAATAGATTCCACTGGGAGACCAACCTTCAAAACAACGTTAACCACAACCGAAGTAACAAGTGGGGTTAAGCTGCTTAGGTAGAAGTATAACATTCTGGCTTTTAGAACCATTCACACGAGAGCTTATCCCAACCCTGACCCACCTGAAATAGTTGACAATCTGGAGAGTATCCTCAAAGGAGCTCCTACACTCAACAGACTAACTATTTCCAGACGCATTCTTAGAGCTAATTCTGCACCAGAAAACCTAACAGCTCTAGCACCTTTTCTCCCTGACCTAGACCTACCTAACAGTTTATCAAGAACCAGGTCAATCAATCACCTAGACCAGCAAGACCTTGAGCCTCATAGCACACCATCTAACAGTGGTAAAAACACTAGGAACAAAGAAACCCCTCCATCTACACCACCTGATTTTCACTTCCTTCAAAACTTGGGGCTCTCTCACCCTAGATCTGCTCAACAGACTTCTACTGGTCCGAATATCCCTGTCATCCAAATACCAGCTGCTCAAGCTAACCCTTTGCCTCACCAGAATATCATCATGGCAGCTTGATATGCACCTCTGGTTTTACCGCAGCCTATGTTACCCTTACCAAATGATTATCAGTAAAAAATCCCACACTTCACTGCAAAAGTGTCCATAACAGCTCAGCAACGTGTAGATAAAATGGATGATTCCTTTGATTACATGGAGATTGATGATGAATCAATCAAAATGAGAATCTTTGCCCAAAGTTTAGGTGGTGATGTAAAGAAATGGTTTAAGGGCTTACCTCCTGGCAGTATCCCAGATCTTCCTAAATTATATCAGACCTTCATAAACAAATGGGAGACTAGGGAAAACCCTCGTCAACTCCTAGCGGAATACCTGACCCTTAAAATAAATGTAGGAGAGAGTGTCCATGATTACACAACAAGATTTAACATCATTTACAATGCCCTCCCTCCACATATGAAACCTCCGCAAGGTATGGCCTTAGCAAAATACCCTGATGGGTTTGACGTTGACATGGCCTATGAGCTTAGGGACAAAGAATACACCACATTGGAAGACATGCAGAAAGGGGCTGTAAACATAGAAGCCAATTTGATTGAGAAAAGAGCAAGACTGAGGTCTGAGAGGAGGGTAACCTATAGGGATGACAATGTAGCTTCCACATCCGATCCAAACTATGACAAATTGTCTAAAAACTTGGAGAGACTACAACAGATGATGGAAAAAATGGTTGTCACAGTTAGCAATCAGAACAGAAACCAGAACCAGAATCAGAACCAAAAATTTAGAAGGAACAAAAATGCTCCCAACAGACAAAAGGAATCATATCAGCAAGTCATTCCCCCATTTCAAAACTTTTTAGATGAAGATGAGGGAATTATAGAAGAGTCTGGAGGGGATGCAATTAACATGTTTGAAACAGAAGACTCGGTCCTTAACTGTGATTCAGGGGAAGACCAACCCTCACCCTCTTATTGGGATGAGGAATGGTTGGAAACTGAGGAATACAGATTAGGATTTGAAAATGCCATGTTACAGGTCAGGGAACAATATGAACTTAGGAGCAAGAAAAGCCAAGATACTCCCAAAGCCAAAACTCCTGAGGTAACCATCAAGAAAAGACCTGATAAATCCTCTAAAGCATCTGCTGCAGATAACAAAACAGCAGCTGAAAGTTCTGGTAAACACAAAGAAAAAGACAACCAAGACACCGAAAAACCAAGCCTACCAGCTAGCAGCACTAGCACTGCAGCTAGTGCTCCTGATAAAACGATTCTTAACCCTGTACATAGCGAGAAATCACAAACTGATTCAGCTACTAAAGCAGTAGAAAATAAAACAGAATTGAGTATTACAAAGGTCCAATCCACTTTCAATTTAGAGAGTGAACTTGCAAAAATCAAAATCTCTGTACCATTATCTGAGCTGGCCACTCAAGATGTATATAAAGGCCAAATTTTGAAAGCATTGAATCTGGGAGAAATAAATGATTCTGTGAACCTGAATGATGATCAACCAGCCCTACTCTTTGGTCCAAAAATTGAGGGAAAGTTTCAGGAAGGGGTAGTTCCACCTTTCTATGTCAGTCTCAACATTCATGACAAGATCCTTCATAATGCCATGCATGACTCTGGTGCATCCCACAATCTAATGCCTAAGGTAGTGATGGAAAGGCTAGGCCTAGAAATCACCAGACCCTACAAAGACTTATACTCATTTGACTCTAGCAGAGTAAAATGCCTAGGCCTAATCAAAGACTTATGTGTGAGTTTGACCCAGATTCCTGCCAAATGTATGGTCATGGATGTAGTGGTGGCAGATGTGCCACCTAAGTATGGCATGTTATTGTCTAGATCATGGGGAGCCAAACTGCAAGGAACAATGCAGATGGATGGCTCATATGCCACTATCCCTATATTTGGCCAACTTAGAAGACTGTATAGAGAGTCTCAGATGAAATTCTTAGTCAGTAGCCCTGAGAAGCCTGAGAATTCACCATTGTACTCTGTGCACACTGACCTAGATTCTTTTATCCTTTATAACAACCAATCCTTGGGGGAGTCAGAATCTGGAAACATGGGTACAAACGTAGAGGCCGGTAGCACAAACCTGAACATAATGGCTACCCTGGAAGAAATTGAAGAAGAGAACAGTAGTGAAACCTGTAGAATATGCGGTGGGGGCCTAACTCAGAATGAGCCAAGAACGCAATGCAGTCAGCCCATTAGTCACGTCCCTCAAACTAACATATCACGTGAAGAACAAGATATCCCGCAACCTAGCACAAACCCTCTAGCGCAACATAGTGGCGAACCCCTATGGGAAATGAATTTCGATGGGTCCTGTACCAGAAACAATGCTGGAGCAGGGGTGTGGCTACGAAACACAGAAAACGATCAGGCAAAGAGCCATGCTGTGAATCTGCACTTCAAATGCACAAATAACATTGCAGAATATGAGGCTCTCATCCTTGGCCTAAATCTGTTGAAGAAATTAGGAGCCCATAGGATAGCTGTGAGAGGATACTCTGAGTTAGTTATCAAACAGGTGAATGGTGAGTATTCAGCAAAACACCCCAGGCTTAGGGCATACAGGAATGACACTCTGGATTTGCTGAAAACGTTTGTTGAATATGAATTAGCGTTCGTTCCTAGGGGTCAAAATGCAATTGCAAATGGATTAGCTTGTCTAGCTAGCTCATATCCTAAGGCCCCAGTTGCCCAACAAATCATCATTCAGACCAAATTCAGGCCTGCAGTGCCAGACAATGAAAAATATTGGCAGGTCTTTGAAGGAGACAAACAGATCGAAGATTTCCTGGTGGGCAGGAATGAGTTTGAATTTTCTGATTTAGGCTCAATTTCTGATGACAGCTGCCCAAGTGAGGATCCCCCAGATGAACAAGAAACACCCTGTAACATAGAAATAAATTCTTTTTTCTGAGCAAACTGGAAATCCAACCAACAATTGTGAAAACATAGATATCGAAGAGGTAGAGGTGCTGCAGGCCAAAGACAAGAATATACCCAGGGGCCTGGCACCCTTAGAGGACCTTTTTGACTTTGATGACGTAGCAAAGAGGCCCACAATAGAGCATGCAGATGTAGATGTGGAAGAATGCAACATAGGCACTAAAGACAGGCCCAAAATGATTAAACTGGCTAAGTCTATACCTATAAACATGAAGCAGAAATACATTGAGCTGTTTAAAGAATTCATTGATGTGTTTGCATGGAGCTATGAAGACTTAAAATCTTATGATACCAACATCATCCAGCACAAGATACCCTTGAAGGAAAATCAGAAGCCTTTCAAACAAAAACTCCGTAGGATCAATCTAAAACAATTTCCTGCAATTGAGAAAGAAATCAAGAAAATGTATGATGCAGGCATAATAGTTCCTGTGAGGTTTTCTGATTGGGTGTCAAATCTAGTGGCTGTAAGGAAGAAAACAGGGGAGATCAGATTATGCATAGACTTTAGAAATCTCAACAGAGCCTCCCTGAAAGACAACTACCCCTTGCCTAGAATGGAACACATTTTACAAAAGGTGGTGGGCTCTAAGAGAATCTCCCTTCTTGATGGTTTTTCAGGATATAACCAAGTATTGGTACTCCCAGAAGATCAGCTCAAAACAACATTTACCACTCCATGGGGCACCTTCATGTATGTGAAAATTCCCTTTGGACTGATGAATGCTGGCGCCACCTTCCAGAGAGCGATGGACATAGCTTTCTCAGAGGAGATAGGACACTTCATAGTTATCTACTTGGATGACTTGACTGTCTTTTCCAAAATTGAAGAAGAACACTTGAAACACCTAAGGAAAGTTTTTGAGAAATGTAGAAGGTATGGCCTGTCCTTAAATCCTAAGAAAACTTTGTTTGGGCTGCAAGAAGGTAAACTTATAGGCCATATTATATCTGATAAAGGGATCAGGATAGACCCACAGAGATTTGAGGGAATACTCCAAATCACACACCCAAGAAACATCAGGGAGTTACAGTCCTTCATTGGGAAGATTAAATTCCTTAGGAGGTTCATTCCCAACCTTGCTGAGCACCTTAGAAAAATGACTGAAATGCTAAAGAAAGGTGCAGGAGTTAAGTGGACTAGTGAAGCCAAGAAATCTTTTGAGTCAGTAAAACTTGCACTCACTCAGGCCCTTGTCCTTATCAGCCCTGACTTCTCAAAATATTTTCTGATCTTTTCGTTCGCTTCCCAACACACAATAGCTGCAGTTTTGCTGCAAAAAAATTCAGAAGGTAATGAACTGCCTATAGCTTTCTTCAGTAAAGCCTTAAGAGATGCACCCTTAAAGTACAACATCATGGAAAAGCAGGCCTATGCCCTGATTAAGGCCTTAAAGGGCTTTAGGGTGTACATTCTGCATTCTCACATCATTGCTTTTGTGCCAAATATAGTGGTTAAAGATATCTTGTCCCAGGACCCTGATGGGAAAAGGGGCAAATGGATTGCTACCATCTTAGAGTATGATCTTGAAATAAAACCCACTAAGCTGATCAAAGGTCAAGGCCTGGCCCAGTTAATGGAAGAATCAAACTTACAGGCCCTTGACATTAATATGATAAATGCCTTAGATGAGCAGGAAGGATTGCCCCATCTGACTATTGAGGAGCAATTTCAAAACTCTCCTTGGTATACTGATATCCTTTACGTGCTCACTCACCTCAATGCCCCTCCAGAACTGTCCAAAACCAAGGCCAGATTCATAAAACTTAAAGCTAGAAACTACTGCATTCTCAATGAGAATCTATACTGGAAAAATCCAAATGGCCTATTGCTGAAGTGTCTGTCTGAAACTGAAGCTGAAAATGTCAAACAGGAGTTTCATGCCAGGGAGTGTGGAGGCCACCTGAGTTGGAAAGCCACTGCAAATAAAATACTCAGGGCTGGTTGTTATTGGCCTACACTGTTCAACGATGTCCATAAAATGATAACCACTTGCCACAAATGTCAGATCTTTGAAGGCAAAAGAAAAATCCTCCCCCTTCCCCTACAACCCATCACCATTGAAGGTCCCTTCCTGCAATGGGGCCTAGACTTTATTGGGGAAATTCACCCTTCTTCTTCTGGGCAACACAAATGGATCCTGACTACCACATATTACTTCACTAAATGGATAGAAGCCATACCCACTAGGAATGCCACCGATTCTGTCATTATTAGGTTCCTGGAAGACTTCATCCTATCTCGGTTTGGCTGTCCAAGGAAAATAATCACTGACAATGTTGTTGCTTTCGGATCCAAAAGAATGGTTGATTTCTGTCACAGGTACGGAATAACACTTGGACATTCAACTTCCTATTACCCCCAGGGTAATGGCCTAGCTGAATCATCAAATAAAAGCCTGGTTACAATCATTAAGAAGCTGCTGGAAGAGAACAAAAAGTCATGGCACAAAAAGTTGGTGCATGCTTTGTGGGCTAACAGGCTCACTACAAAGAAATCTATTGGCATGTCACCCTTCCAGCTGGTTTATGGGACCGAAGCAGTTTTTCCTACTAGTCTTGGAGTTCTAGTGATCAAACTTGTCCAGGAGATCCAATCAGAAGAAGACAACATGATTAGGAGAATAAATGAAACAATACATCTTCAACAGACAAGGGATCAGGTCTACAACAGAGCATTGAAAGTTCAGCAAAACATGAAGAGGCAGTTCGACAAAAGAACCAAAGCTTCAGATTTCAGAATTGGTGACAAGGTTCTGAGATGGAATTCAAGAAGAGAGGACAAAGGCAAACATGGAAAATTTGACAGCTTGTGGCAAGGTCCATTTGTCATCCAGGCCACTGTGGGTCCTAATGCATTTTTCTTACAAGAACTTAATGGTACAGAGCTGTTTGGGGGTCCTGTCAATGGCAGGATGCTCAAGCACTATTTCTGCTAATTTTTCATTTCTAGTTCCATTTCCATTGTACATACCATTGTAGTTTTACTTTCAAGAAAATAGAGAAAATGTCTCCAAAAATAGAAAGGGTAGAGGTTCAGACATGCTCAAAACATGAACCTCTGAAATGCAAAAGAATGGCTCAAACATGGTCAAAATCTGAACCAAGAAGAGCAGAATAGCTGGTCCTAATACGCTCAAAACCTGAACCAGCAGTGAAAAGGAGAATTAGCTCTAATATGCCCAAAACCAGAGCTGAAATCAGAGGACGGGTGACTCTAATATGCTCAAAATCTGAGTCACACCTAGAGAAGGATACTTCAAAGCTGCAGATTTCTTGCCTTCACAGTTTTGTTTGCAGTTGTCTACAAGTTTTCAATCCAGCAAGTCAGACAGTCCAATCCTGACTTGGCTGTTTCTCAATTTCCCGTTTATAATATAGGAGAAGAAACCTGTTGGACAGTTTAATCCCAACAGGTAGTAGATTAGGTAGAGAAGCATATGGGGCCAACTGTTTAATTTGGCCTCATGGAGCAATAAGGGTAGATTTAGAATAGGTTTGTTTTTGTTTTGAAAAATAAAATGTAAAGGGTCAACTAGCTCAAATGCACCCAAAGGGAAATTGTTAGGACTGTAGTTTGGGTAGGTAGATTGGTTGGGAAATATTTCTGCTGGTGTTTCTATCATATTGTGGCAGTTAAGATTGAAGAAAAAAGGGGATGTGCTAAGCGGCAGGCATCTGGCCTACTCCAAAGATCATCTCTGGTTTCTTGACTCCTTCAAGAAGAAGCCATCCCCATGTGGAGCCACTGTTAACCCCCCTATGAAAGTCTTGACAAGCAAGATGGGGGGCTAAATTGTTATGGAGCCTTCAAGGAATGCCTCTCCCCTGAAAACTCATCCTCCTTGAAGTCTCTATGAGCTGTGCCCAACACAAATCCTCTCTGCTGATCCATTTCTCAAAAGGACCTATTACTCCCTCTTTTACCCCTATATCCTGGCAAAATTCCCCATCACAACATCTGTTTTCCCTTTGTTGAAGTTTCCCTTAAATCTCTCCATTATCCCCTTAAATTCCCCCTAAATCCTATCTAAACCCCACCATCACCCTTTGTTCCTTCGAATTTCCACACTTCACCCCCCTATCGTTGCCATTGACTAGCCTTAAAACACTTTGAAATGGGCCAAAGATCATAAATTACAATGGAAATGGGTTAAAAACCCACTTCCGACCTTATGGTAGGCCTGGCCTTTCTTCTGATAGCCCCGCGCCCCTTCTTCCATAGGACCGAGCGCCAGAACCAACCGCTTTAACCATCAGGGGCTTATCCTCCCAATGAAATTCGTCCGCCCGAAACATTAAAAAGAAAACCTTTGTGAATTATGAAATTCGGGTTTTAAATCAGTTTCTAAGGTTTGCCGCCGGTCTGGCCCTTCAATGAATCTCCGCCGTCCGTTAAACACGAGATCGACGGCGCGGAGCCTGCCCGAAATGGTGGACCCCCCTGCTTTCGCGGTTTTAAAAATCCACACGGTTTATTCCGCACCGCTTGTGCACCAGGGCGGTTTTCCCCGGAGACCCAGCGATGCCATTCAGCGCTTGCCACCTGTCCCCTGTACGACGGAGAAACCACTTTCTTCTCGTGCATTAAACTCCGGTCCAAGTCATGCAGCGGAATCCATTTTAGCCGTCCGATTTCGATCGCCCCATCCGATAGTCCTCAATCGACGAAGTAGCGCGGGGTTTAGTGCACAGCTTCCGTACTCCTGGCCCATCGTCACCGCTCCCCGCTACACTGTTAGTCGTCGATTTCTTTCGCGATCGACGTCCCGCGTCCGTCCTCCTTTGTTGAATATTCCACCCTCACCCGGTCCCTCCACATCAGCATCCCGCGTGCACCCTCCGTGCACATGCCTTTCCGTCACATCTATTGCTCCATTCTTCGTGTTGTTTAATGATTTTCATTCATAGTTCTCTCTGCATACCGTCACCTTCGCCATGGCATTTTACATCGTTCCTCTGCAAGTTTTTCCCTCCACCACATCATCTGCACGGTCACGCTCATCTTCCACATCATCCACCACCCCATCTAGGGTTTTCCTCACAATTTTCTTGTTTTTTGCAGGATTGAAAATGATGAAAGACCGCCACAATACGCAGCCTCTGTTAATGTGATAGAGAAATCAAGGAGGATCATCTTCAGCGGCTAAATTTATGAGAAATGGCCCGGGAGGGTGAAAACAGGACTATCATTTAAAGAAGAAGGGTTTTGAACACTGGAAACCTTTCAACGCCATTAAAACCTGAGCTACCCTGTCAGAAGCAAAATGGAGCGATAGAATGTTTCAGTACAGAGAAAAGGGAAGATTAAGGCGAGCTAATGATGATCCTGAGCCTTTAATCAGAGGTTTAGAAGGCAAAGCAGCAGTTTAAAGACCCCGAGGATCGATTCGAAAGATCCTGAGCACAGTAGCAGGTACCATCTGGGTTTATTCTTCAGCAGAATGCTTTTCTCCATCAAGTACAGGGCACCCATACAGCTCTTATTATGCAGAATGTCCCTGAAAGAATTTCCGCCCTAACTACAGTTCAAAAACAGTTAGACATTTATGAAGCAGACCTCTCAGCAGTTGTGCACCATTTGTTTATTCCCCGCAAGTACAGCACAGTACCGCAGCCAGAATGAATCCAGGGTCATATCAGAGTAATTGGAAAACTAAAGAAGATCACCCTATCATCCAAGGAATCACAGAGATTAAGTGTTCAGCATTCAAGCAGGGTGGGCTTCGGCTTCCTTCCCTCTCAGAAGTTTTAATACTGCATTTAGTGTTTCACCTGCCTCCTGAGCTCTTCTCTGCTATAAAGCTCAGAGAGAAATATTGTAATGGTTGTTGATGAGATACCAGTGAAATGCAAGCATTTTTCCTTTTGAGACAAGTTCTCTGTGTAATACTGTGAGATAGACTGAGGTTTGATGTATTCAGGCTGAGTGTTCAAGCTGTGGGCTATGATGTACTTGATTGGTGTTGTTTTTAATATGACAAGCATGTTTCTTTGGATCCTGATCTAAAACAGCTGGTGATGTTTTCCTTTCTCTGTATTTGCGATTGACTTGCTTTCATTTCATTATGTTTCTTCAGGCTCGCATCGAGAAGTTTGGCAGAAGACTTACCCTTGATAGGTACCTTATGCTGCTGCTCTCCCAGCCCTTAATCTTTTCTGCTTATATGTATATCTGAATGTTGATTTCAATTGATTTAGCCAGTGTAGTGGATGCCATTGCCTACTCTCTGATGTATGGATTAATGAGATCCATGTTTAGATGTTCTTGTTAGGATTTAGTTAGATGAGTTGAGAACACTAGGAGGTCTGGAACCCAGTCTCTGCCTCACTAGGATCTTTCCATCTCATTAAGCCTTTCGAAGATCCCTTGTCTTGCCTCCGATTTTGTCCAAGCAGGTCCGGAGTTAAATGACCTCTGACCTGATCTATAGACAGAATTGGTTGTTTCCCCTTCACTTACTTTTAGTCCTTAATGTTCCATTCCTTCAACCATCTTTAAGATACAAATGCTCTAGATGACTAGCCCAACTGAAAGCTTGCACATTAAACACAAGTAAATCCTTTCTTGACTCCATTGCCCAATGGCTTTGATGTTCCCCGAGTTATATATCTTTGTATAATTTTCTCTTTGCTCACCCTTGTTTTATATTGGACCTTTCATTCCTGATTCCCAGCAACCAAACATAAACCAACAAACAAACAAACCCTGTGCATATAACTAGCCTAAAATCACAACATCCGAGCTTCAAAGACATAAACCTTTGACTATCATAGAGAGATCCCTCTCTGGACCTAGGAGGGCTAGATCCTAAGGTCTGAAAGTGGTTCTATGTTGTCTCATATTTTGGTCTCTGTCAACCTGGCCAAAACATGGGAACACCAACACAACCTACCCACGTTATGTTGCAAATCATTCCCCTACATGTACCCTCCTCCTTTGGCCTGTCCTTTGTCTTTTTTGTTGTTCTTCAGTTGAAAAAACTCCTTAAACATAATGGCCCTTCCGAACTCTGGCCCATAGGATTGGTACTCCACAAAGAACTCCCCATAGTGAGTCTCCTCTGTCTTAGGCTTGTCCTCCTGTCCCTGAAGCTAGGAACATGGGAATGGTGGATCATGTTGGAGTGTAGGGTAATACCAGAAAAGTAGTGTGAGGGCCCGCCTGGTGCTATGAAGTGCCAAACCCTTCTGCAATCTAGAATTACCCTTGAACTCCCTTTCCCTTATTACCATTACTAAGTCTCCGACCCATCTATTGAATCCTCTTGAAGAGGTCTTGTAATGATTTCAGAAGAAGGTGGGAAAATTACTTCTCCTCATTCCTCTCATCATCTTCGTGTGCTATCTCTCTCTCTACAACCTATGAAATGTTGTCCACCTGATATGGGGTGATTTCGAGCCTCCTTTATCTGCTCTTGTACCTATGCCTCTAATAAGTCACATTCTGTTTGCTCTTCAGTTTCATATACTGCGTGCTCCATAGGCCGAGCCAAGTCTATGAGCTCTGATACCACTATAATATACCGAAAGGGAAGATGACAACAATATAAGAAGGAAATAGACTAAAAACTACAACAAAAAAAATACACCATAAAAAAATGAAAAAATGAAGCCAAAAGATGAGCTAAGCCATTTTATTAATGTCGGGAATTGAGTACAAAATAGGTGCTAGAATAGGTGCACTTGGGCCTGCTCAAGGTAGGCTGAAATACTTCTCAACTCAGGCTAGAATGAATCTTTACTCGTGACTCTGCGTGTTTCTGGTGTTGCATTGTCCTGCCCAGAAATTATGTTGTTGGATGACTTCAGACTGCTAGTTTGGCTGCTTCCACTACTAAGAAAATTCTGGGATTTGGACACCAGACTCTACTCAAGAAACCCACAAATATCCTTGAAGGAATTGTGGAATGCTCGAGTTCAGAAATTTGCACCTGTTGGGATTGACCCTCTGCGCAACTGGCTGAATTTCCTCTGCTGGAAAATCACTGTAAAAGTGCCTCTGATGCCAAAAAATTCCCCTTTTAGGAAGTTCTTATCTTTCCCACCAAACCTCAGCTAAAAATGCTCCTCCTTCTCACCTTCTAGACCAAATCTCCAACTGAACTGCATCCCTAATGCGCAGTTATTGCATCCTCTGCGCATTCCCTGAAGTGGTGATTCTTATCTTGCAAATTTTTCTATGTAATGTTCCTCCAAAATGGTGAATCTCCTCTCCTGGTCAAGCACTCAAAGTCCCTTGGGGTAGAGGTTGAGATCTCCACCTCAATATCTCGTGTGCTAAACAACAATGCAAACTTAACACCCAATTCAAGCGTGCTATGTCAAGATGAAAATAAAAATAGAAGTTAAATGAATGAGGAAATGAGTTTCCTTCACTTCTTCTTGTCAATTGAGCCTCCAACGTTTCCTTTGGCCCACCATGGAATATGCATTTCCCTCATCCAACCGCTCAATGTACTTCCTCCTTCGAGCCTCTCCCACGCTGCCACCTAGGGAGCTACCTCCAAATCAAACGCTGGCCACATGGACCCCACTAAGTTCACAATTTTTCCTCGTGAACTATAGGAGTAGGATGTAGCTTTTCCTCAATTATTAATTTTGGGTCCTGATCCACCTTATTTCTACCTAAACATTAGAAACATCAGAATTTACCAAAAATTAATATTCTAATTAGAAAAACTACTAATTAGGAATATTACATAGTTCAAAGAATTTGGCTCACCATCCTAAATATTATTGTACACTATTTACATAAGTCTAGCCTTATCATGTTATGCTTATCTCACCGACCTAAAGATGTGGATACTTCCAAAGACACCTAGCCTAAATATCCACATACATACATATACAACACAGAGGCCAGGAAGGGGCATTACATTCCTCCCCCCTTTATTTTATGCACTATCCTCAGTGCATCAAATACCCATAATCTAAACCTGTTGATGAAAAATTACTTGGGTTCGCACTATGTAGCTACAAGTGTATGTCCTCATACATTGCTTCATCCTAGTGTTGTAATGCCTCCTCCCACATTTACCCACTTTTAAAATCTCTCTAGGGTAAACATGAGTTCAATGACACTATTATATGCCCCAACCTCCAAGTGCCAGTTATGGAAGTGGGGCCGACTAACTAACAACTTACAACCATCCTTCAGGGACTAAAGACCACTCAAGAGCCTACAAACCACCCCACGTGATCAATCCTTGAGATATAACTCTTTTTCATAATAGAAACTCTCCAATCACACCCATAACACTACATGCATGAGGTTATGGGGCTATAATCGCACACACAAGCCCGGCTCCAAGCAAGTAGGACCCAAAATCCTTATTTCAAAGCATGTAGTTGCAAGATCTATGCCACTTTTTCAGGATAACCTCCAAAAAACTACCCATAACACCCCGTAAATTTCCAAAATCATGACAATAAGGATAAAAATGCTAAATAGACAAAACTTGAGCAAGATATTGACCGATACATTCCTAGTACATGATAGACATTTCGTCAAACAAATAGTAAACATATAAGCTACAAGTCATGGATGCATATCTGATCATAAAATTTTGAACTTGATCTAAAAATTGCCAAGAAGGCTCAATTCCTTCTCAATCTAGTTGCCATAACACTTGTTAGACCATGCATTCATCAATCATCCATTAACTTATCAAATCATGAGAGAGATACATATCTAGAGTACATCATATAACTAGATATATAACAAACATATAACCATAATAGAAACAATGGAAAAACAACCATGAGATCACCATAAGAATAAATAAAAATTATCATAGATCATAATTAGAAAATAACTCATATTAACATATGAAAATACCAAGTTAGGGACTTCCATGTACCACCTGACTATAGATTGGGCTGAACCAAATATCTCTTTGAGCCAATCATTCCCATGCCATATTCCGAGCATGAATTTCGGATGATAAGGGTTAAAGAAAAAAAAAACCAACTAGGGCTTCCAAAGGACAAACCACCTCAACCCTCAACCATAGTTATCTCACCTGTATGGTCCATAAATCACTAAAAAAAACCAGATCAGTATCTACCCAAGTTTTCCAGGGCTCTAGGAACTAGTAACTCAACCCTCGACCTCCAGGGAGCCCAAGTTGTTTTAGGGATTTAGAGCATTTGTCCCAACCCTCGAGTTGCATGGACTAATGACTCAACCCAAAACCTCCAAGGAAACCAAGTTATTTTAGGGCTCCAGAGCATTTGTTCCAACCCACAGGAAACTAGAGAACCAATGAGAAAAATAAAATAGGAACTTGCTATACCATGGATATCTAGGAAATGGAAAGGGAAGGATGAAACCACTGTCAATCCCAACAAATCTCCATGCCAATGACATCACATAACTAGAGAATCACATGCATATACCATGCATCCAAAATTCAGCAAGTATATTACACATGAAACCTATTACCTACAAAGTAATTCGACAGTAGTTGCTATTCCAATTGTCTCCTTACGTTTCCTTGGTTCCCTTTTCTTGCTTTCTCCAAATCCAAGAGAATTATAGAGTGCTCCAAGAATACTCTAAGTGTGCAAGAGTATGAGAGAATGAGAGTGTGAAAGGATAGAACCAACAATGGACTGACAAAAGCTCAACCAAAAAAAGATGTGAATTGTTTCTCTGATGTATTTTATTATTAATGTCTCTTTTTCTTTCATTTTCATTCATTTTTCCTCTAATTTCCCTTGCATGAAAAATTGTGTCTCTTCATCTTCCTTTTCTCCTATTTTCCTTTGTTTTAATAATTAAACATATCTACTCAAATAGAAAATAAAGAAGGATACAAATCCTGTATTTGATCAACCATCTCAAATGTAGCTTCATGGGGCCCAAAGTGATTCACTTTAAGCTGCTTGATTTCTCGGTTCTGGAGCATGAGATATTTTTGCTGCAAAATGCACTGAGGTTCTGGCTAGAACTCTCCCTATGGTTCCACCTACAATAAAAACCAATCAATCACATTATCAACATCCTATACATATCTCATAATTAATGAAACATGGAAAACACCATGGACTTTCACCATTGGTGGTATTGCAAGTTGGTAGACCACTGGTCCAATCCTCTCAAGGATCTAAAAAGGCCCACAATATCGAGGTGCCATCTTGAGATTGATGCACAAGTACACATTCTCCCCAACCTGAAGCTCCTTGAATGCTCTATGTCTATATGCATAACTCTTCCGCCTGTCTCAGTCGGCCTATGATAAAACATATTAACAATTGTCAAATTCTTCTAGTATCCTGGGTGGCCTAAATATGGTTTGACATGAAACACCCTCAAGATAATATTCTTTGGCTAACTATCATCTGACACATAAATCCTGTTCTTGAATCTCACCAATAAAAATTCCATGAGGTGATACTCCTCATCCCTACAACTTCACCTTGTTGTTGCAATATCTGCTTCAACTGCTGATACTTGTCATATTCCTTCCCTAGATGCAATATCTGCTCCTGTAAATTTGTCTCATATGAACTCACATATGAAATGTGATTCACCTACACTCTCCTACTAAGAGCATCTGCAACCTTGTTCTCCTTGCCTTTATGTATATGATATGAAAGTCAAACTCACTGAGGGTAGCCAATCAATTTCTTACCTAAAATTTATATTGGTTCGGTCAAAAAAATACCTCAACCCATTGTGATCACTCATTAGAATAAACCTCCTTCCAAGGAGATAATTTCTCCACATATTCAATGCATGAATGATAGTTTCCAACTAAATATCATGAGTCACAGTTCCGCTTGTGCTCATCCATCTTCCTTGATTCATAACACACCATTTGTCCTTATTGCATCATGACTCCAGTAAGTCCTTTGCAAGCATATGTAAAAAACACAAAATATTTATCAGGATCTGTAATCTTAAGATTTGGAGCATTTGTAAGAAAATGCTTCAATTGATCAAAACTAGCTACACACTCATCAATCCATTCAAAATTATTCCCTTTTCTCTGCAAATATGTTATATGATAGCCAATTCATGAGAATTTTCTGATGAAACTCTTGTAATAACCTACTATTCCCATGAATGATCTGAGCTCATCCACATTACTAGGAGTTGACCACCCCATGATAGATTTAACCTTTTCCGGGTCCACTTCTATCCTGTTTTTGGTCCTAAGTAATGAATCTGAGTTTGAAAGAAACTGAACTTGATGAGCTTGGCATATAACTGATACTCTCTCAATAATATCAATACTACTTCCAGGTGCTCTGCATGCTCTTCCTCATTCTTGGAATATATCAATATATCATCAATAAACACTATAAAAAAATTGTCTAGGTAAGGATGCACCACACTATTCATCAAACAAATTAAAGCGGCTTGAGCATTAGTAAGACCAAAACTAACCACTACAAACTCATATTTCCCATGCCTTGTACAAAATGTTGTCTTGTAGATGTCATCTTCTTTGATGCACACCTGATGATATCCTCATCTCAAATCAATATTTGAAAACACTGTTGCTCCCTTCAACTCATAAAACAACTAAGCAATCCACGACAATGGATACTTGTTATTGATATTTACCTTATTCAGCTGTCTACTATCAATGCACAGTCTGAGAATACCATACTTCTTCCTTACAAACAACAATGGTGCACCCCAAGGAGACACACTTGGCCTTATGTATCCCTTATCAAGCATTTCCTTAAGCTGCAACTTCAATTCCACAAACTTCAGAGTACTCATCCTATAAGGTGCCTTAGATGATTGTGCTTCTCCCGACATCAAGTCAATAGAGAAATCCACTTCCCTATTGAGGAAGTAACTCTGGAATCTCTGCAAACAACACATACTGAAACTATTGAAAAATCAGATACCTCTTCAGGACTTCATCATCCTCAACACCCTTCCCTTTGTCATTGGAAATATGCACTGCAAATAACAAACATCCTTTCTTGTGGCTACACTTATCTTGCATAACTGTAATAACCCTCTCATTGATGCAAGCTTCTTCTTTCCTTACAAGATTCTATTTTCTCTATTTTCATCCAGACACTCAATAGTCATTCCATAACAATCCAATTTAGTCATGTTAATGAACAAATAATCCATGCCCAAAAGCATATTATAGGAACCCAATGGAAGCACATTTAGATGTGCCGATGTAGGCATACAATTCAACTCAAATGCACACGATCTCACCCAGCGATGAACTCTTTTCTTGGTACCTGTAGCCAACTGCACCAACCAAGATTTTTCATGCACTTCTTTATTCAAGCCACACTTATCCACTAGGCGAGGACTGATATAACTATATTTATATCCAATATCAATCAAAATGGAAAAAATTGGATGAAAAAGCTTACCTTCCATCTTAATAATATATTCCTGATGATAAACATGCCTATTATCCACTCCTGCATAAATACGAGGAATACTCTAACAAACATATCCAACTACTTGTGCCTCCTAAGCACTATAAATATGAAGCCTACCATCTTGATGTGATGGTAACTACTCTTGCGATGCTCTCCACCACAAGTCCAACACCTCAAAGGTTTTCTACCATTACCATTATTCTACTCCCTAGGTTGAGATCGATGTTCTCTATCAACTGCATTGAAAATATCGTAGGGTGCCACGTTCTCCTTGTCATCTACATCTTGAAGTCTTCATCGCTTCTTAACCAACTTTCCTTTAGTAGTTTCATTCCATTTCTAATCTTTCTTAGAATCAAATTTCCGCTCTGACTACTCATAACAATGCTTCATTTTTTTATGCCTTCCTCCAATGAATAAGACTCATCAAACCCAATCTAGTCCTTGAATGCTACTGGTAACCCATCGATGAAAATTTGAATCATTGTTTTCTCCTCTTTAATATAAGTCACATAACTCAACAAATACAAGAATTTTCTAGTGTAATCATCATATGTCATATGACCCATATTCAACCGATAAAAATCGTTACCCCTGTCATCATAGTATCTTTCAAATAAGTACTTCTTCTTGAAGAGCCTCTCGAGCTTATCCCAAACGAGATCCTCACCTATAATTCCTATGAAAATATTCACATATTCCCACTAGATATCTGCTTTCCCTTTGAGACTAAATGTAGCTATCTTGGATTTAATGTTCTTGAATACTCATGCAATATGAATAAATTCTTCATCCCCAACAACCATGCTCCTGAATCTTCAGATTTATTCATTTCTCCATCAAATGTAGGAGGCCTGTATTTCTTGAAATCTTCCGGAAAATACTTCTTCTCACTCCTCCTATAAAGATGATAGCGTTGATGGCAATGATGTATCTCAAAACCAAAACTAGAGTGAAATCCATAAGTACTAGCCCTCTTTTCAAGTGTATCTAATGATCTTCTACCTTTTCTTTTTTCATCTCTGTCTAAATTGTATCATGATCGAGACCTGCTACCATATGCCCCATTAATCTTTTCTTCCTGCTTATCTCCATGACTAATCCTCAACTGCCCCTATTTATGCAAATATGAAAGACTCTGAAGGATGACTGCGTTAACCTCTTCTTGCTTTTCCTAAGCTCTAGAAAGCCTTTCCTGTGCCTCAATCAACCTGTTATTTTATTCCTTGAAACCTTTGATCTCTACCTTTAAACTTCCCAGTGTATCTGTTATATCGAGAGAGTACTCTTCTCCTTATTGATCAACTAACCTATCCCATTCCATTGAATTCTCATCAGGTGTGTAAGGGGATTCATGTGAACTGTAGTCCACCATTCTACTCTTCATTTATGATATTTATTTCTTGTAAACATTCCATGTTAGATAAACTAGATAGAAATCACAATCAAAATCATACCTCAATGTATTTCAAGGGAGGCTATCTCATCTACAAAAAATAGTCTAGTTTAGCATGATATATATATAATGGCATCAACATATAAACATCCCAACATCATGAATGATGACAAAATACTGAAATACTTATTGCATACATGATAACCATAACCACCAAAATGCATTGTTTACTATGCATCCATAACGATCACATATATCTCATCCAATCCAATTGTTTGAACCTGGAATCTCTGATACCACCCTGTAATTCCTCCTCCCACATTTACTCACTTTTACAACCTCTCTAAGGTAAACATGAACTGTGTGTCACAATGATATGACTCAACCTCCATATTCTAGTTGTGGAAGTGGGGCCAACTAACTGGAAACTTAAAACCATCCCTCACGGACTACAAACCAATCAAAAGCATGAAAAGCACCCCAAGTGATCAATCCTTGATTTGAAACACTTTTTTTATAAGAGAAACTCCCCAAATACATGCATAACACTGCATGCATGTAGTTGGGATGGTATAACAACACACACAAGCCTAGCTGCCAACGGTTATGACCCAAAATCTCGAATTCAAATCATTCAGTCCTGAGATCTATGCCACTTTTCTAGGCTAGCCTCTAGACCACTATCGAGAACAACCTGTAACTTTCCAGAATCATTAAAAAAAAGAGGATAACAATGCTAAACAAACAAAACTTGAGCAAGACCTTGACCAATATATTCCTAGCACATAATAGACATTTCGTCAAAGAGATAGTAAACATATAAGATATAGGTCATGAATGCATATTTGCTTATAAACATTTGAAATTCATTTGAAAATACCCAAGAAGTATCAATGCCTTCTCAATCTAGTTTCAATAACACTTGTTATCCCATGCATTCATCAAACATCCAGTAACTTATCAAATCATGAGAGAGATCCATAGCTAGAGCACATCATATAAATAGATATATAACCAACATATAACCAAAATAGAAACCATGGAAAATCAGCAAGAGATCACCATAAAAATCAATAAAAATTCTCATAGATAAAATAAGAAAATAACCCATATTAACATATGAAAATACCAACCAAGTAAGGGACTTCCATGTACCACCCAACCATAGATTGGGATGAGCTAAATCTCTCTTTCATCCAATCAATCGCGCACCATATTCCAAGCATTAATGTGGGATATTAAGGGTAAAAACAAAACAAAACCAACCAAGGCTTCCAGAGACCAATCCACATCAACCCTCAACCATAATGATCTCACCTATATGGTCTAGAAATCACTAACAACACCCATTTGAGTGTTATTTTCTATTGTATGGAATTGAAATTTTGTTCTTAGTAGTCCTAGGTTTCAATAATGGATAATATAGTTACACAATGAATAGTTATCATAAATTTTCATATTTCTTGTAATCCTTTATTCAAAACTATATTTCGTCAACACATTTTAATATGAATTCATGAAGCGTTTTCCAATTGTGACATTGCATAAGTTCTAATTATCCATTCATTTGTTGTTATAAATTAATTTTCATCAATGTGGTTTTGGTGGCACTTGCAAAACATTTTTCATATTATTGCATAAGTTCTACTTAGATAATAAAATTATAATGTGTACTAATTGATATGATTGACTTAGTATGTACTTAAGTTGCAGGATTGAATTTGGAATTAAGGATTTTGTATAGTGATTTATATTGAAATGGTGGAAAATATGAACAAATTGAGCTTCATTTTCAAGTTTCAGAAGATCTAGATTCATGCTCTTTAATATTATAGAGATATCAAAACTGTTCATTGTAGTCTATATTCCAAAAGATAGTTACAATTGATTATTTTGGCTACTGGAAGAAATGTTTTTTCATGAATATTATGAACACTTTATGCCCAATTTCCTAATCACGAGGAGAAGATAATATTTCTAAACTTTGTCCAAAACAATTATGTGAAGCACAATTTAGAATCTTGGTGTATTTAAATCTAATGATATCAAGCTAATCCTTATCTCTTCCAAAAAAGAGAGAGAAGTGGTAATATTAAACTACCTTGAAAACTAGGTTAACCTATTAAGTACTCACATTATGGGGATAAGAAATAGAGTAGTGTGAGAGAAAGTTTCCAACACTATACCTTAAGGTAGAAAATCAGCTTTTATGGAGTTAATGAAATATGTCGTTTGATTGGTGCCTACACAAATAATATGTTGATGCATGCATTAATCCTAATGATTAGATAGATTAGTACCAGTGGTTTCAGTAAATGAGATTAAGGGATATATTACATTTTTCATCTTCAAATGACATAATTGGCATATGTGTGTGATTTCAACACATCACAGGAAATAAGAAGACAGGGAATGGGAAACAAGATGGTTGAGTACAATTTTGACAGATCTCAACATGGGAAAGAAGAAAGGTCAGTTGGATGGGAAAGATCAACTGAGAAACAAGGAGAGGGAGGAATCTCTAGAGTAGGTGGACATGCTTAGGAGCCTAAGTGATAAATTGAGAAGTTGTAAGGCTGATAATGGAAGATTGGTAAAGCATAAGAAAGGCTTATCAGAGCACAAGAAAGAAAAGCATAAATGAATGCCATCATTCTACACAACCTTTCAAAACTATAAAGGCGAGGACAACATGGACTAGGAACTAATCATGGAGGTAGATAGGGACCTCGAGAAATAAAGGAAGAGACAAATGGAGAAAATGGAATAAGATAGAGGAAAAGGCATAGGTGGGAGAGTGAAGATACCATAAGAGGATATACCTGAGTTATTACACCTAATAGGGGATCTAGTACTTAGATACAACACCCTCCTCCCCCTAGGAGGCATCACCATTAAAAAAATAGGAAGGAGGCAGATCACATGCCAGAATAATTTAAGAAGGATAAACCCCCTGATTTTGATGGTGAGATGAAGAAGCCTGCCTATTGGGAACGAATAATTTCTTTGAAATTCACAATTATTCTGAGAACATGAAGGCAAGGGTAACCATGTTCAGCCTAAAAGGAGAAGAAGATATGTGGTGAGAAGATGTGAAAAATGTGAAAAACATATAGGAATATTATCTGACATGGAGGGAATTTAAATAAATATTCTAGAATAAGTACTTGTTAGAAAGGTACTTAGATAACAAGGAAAAGGGACTTTATGAGCTCAATATGGAACACATTTTGAATGATGAGTATGTAACCAATTTATTGGAACTTCCATGATATGTACCCTATCTAAAGGATGACAATCAAAATTGCAGAGGTTAATTAGTGGGCTAGCATTTCCTTTCAAGGATCACATTGTATTTTATGAACCTCAGACATTAGAGGATTCCATCAGGAAATTAAAACATTTCTATGAGCAGTCAAGACATATAAATTAATTCAAATGTGGTTGGAAGCCACAAGCTAACAACAAAAATAAAGAAAAATTGTAGAAGAAAGGAGGGAAAGTGAAAAGTATAGGTAAAATGGAAAGTGAGGCCTCAATCAATGTAGGCCAACCTTGACCAAAATTTAGCACGACTGAAAAAGGCCATGTGCATCAACCTATAGGAGGAAATAATATATTTGATGCCAACAAGACATTGGAGTGATGGAAATGTGGAGTGAATCACCACAAGATAGGTTACCCACACTAGAATAATATGAGGCCACAAATATACAATGCACTAGAAGCTCATACTATGGGGGATGTAGAACAAAGTATACCCAGGATGTATGTAGTCGTGGAAAATAGGAAAGTCAACCTTCAATATTGTATAATTGAAATGGACGGTAAGCTCTGTAATCAAAGTGTTTCTATTTTAATTGACCCTGGCTCTAATTACAATTATATTGGTCCTAGACTTGTGGATCAATTCCAACTAGCTAAAGAAACACGTGTACAATCATTGTTGGTTCAATTAGCAACAAATACAAAAAAAAGGTAAGCTAATGGGTGGAATCATGTACATTTTAACTTAATGGTATGCTAGCAATATAAAACATTAATTTACTTCCTCTGGGTGAATATAATATGTTGCTGGGAATGCATTGATTATATTCCCATAATACAAAAGTATATTTCTATGAGAAGGCTATTTACTACCTAGACGAGGTTGGGGAGAGAATAATGTTACAAGGAAAAATAAAGCCATCTTTAGTGAGAATTATCACAAGTATGCAAGCTAAGTGTAGCCGCAAAAAGGGATGTATTCTATTTGTCATGCACATTTCTAATAATGTGAAAGCTAGCATCAGTGCAGGGAAACAGGACAGTGAGGTCCTGAATAGCTATCCTATTGTGAAATAATACTAGGATGTATTCCCTCAAAACATTATTGGATTTCCCCCTCATATGGAGGTACAAGTTTTTATTGAGCTGATGCTATGAAAAACATCGAAATCCAAGGCACCATATAGCATGAACGCTCTTGAGTTGGTTGAGATGATATTACAGTTGAAGGAGATGGTTGATGTGAGATATATAAGACCAAGTGTATATCCATGGGGAACAATAGTATTGATTTTAAATAAAAAGTATGGCACACTCAAGCTATGCATCTATTACATGAAATTGAATAAGGTGACCATAAAAAAAACTACCCATTTCCACATACATGCGATTTATTTGATCAGTTGAGAGGAGAAACAATCTTCTCCAAAATTGATTTGAGGTCTAGATATCATCAAGTGTGCATTAAGGAGGAATATAACCATGAGACAATATTTCGAACGAGGTGTTGGAATTATGAGTTTGTAATGGTTCCCTTCTGGCTTACTAATGCTCCCGCCACTTTTATTTGCCTAATAAACAACATGTTGTTACCCTATTTGAATAAGTTTGTGGTTGTATTTGTGGAAAACATATTGGTTTATTCAAATACTAAGGATGAAGATGAAGAACATTTGGTAGTAATACTATAGTTACTAAGAGAATATATGCTTTATGCAAAACTGACAAAGTGTGATTTCTTCCAATCTCACATTCATTACTTGGGACATGTAGTCTCCAAGGATGGGATAACAATTGTTCTAGAAAATATGAAGATAATTATGGAGTGGCCAACACCAAGGAATGTGATAGAGGAAATATCATTCATGGGATTGGTAGGCTACTATTGGTGATTTATCAAACATTTCTCTAAGATAGGCCATCTAACCAACCTCCTTATAGAGAAAGGTAAGAAGTTCGAGTGGACAACTGGATGTGCAACAAGTTATGATCAGTGGAAGCAGTTTATCACTAATGCACCAGTCTTAAGGATTTCCAATCCAGACAAGGAGTTCGTGTTTTGTATTGATTCTGGAAAAAAAGGGCTTGGTGGGGTCTTAATGCAGGAAGGGCAATTGATTTTCTATGAGTCATGAAAGTTGAAGGAACATGAGCTAAATTATGTGACCCATGACTTGGAACTAGTTTCCATTATCCATGCATTAAATATGTGGAGGAATTGCCTCCTTTGTACAAAATTTAAATTAATGACTGATCATGGAAGGCTGAAGTACTTGTTTGATCAACCTTAATTAAATGTGAGACAATATAGGTGGTTGGGAACACAAAAAGATTGACTTTGAGATCAAGTATATAAAGAGCAAGGAAACAAAGGTTGCTAATGCACTTAGCTGAAAATTTCAAATAAACCACCTAACAACCATAAGATATTATGTAAATAATCTTGGAGAATGAATTAAAAATTCAAGATAGTATGACGAAAAATATCAAAATATAAAGGAAGATTTACAACAGGATATTGAGGGAGAGAAGAATGGGGAATATCTGTAGAAATTATGGGTAGAATTGAAACTTCTCATGAAATTTACTAAATCACAAGACTCAAATATACTCTACTGCTTTACGAAATTCAATTCACAATCTATAAACACAAATCATACACATGCAATAGGAAACACCACACATACACAAATATTTAGCCAGGGGAAAGAAACTGCTCAAAACCCCTTCCTATTTGTATTGCATTAACCAAATAATAGAGATGAATACATATGCTTTCTCAAGCTTGAGAAAAACCTGCAAATGTATAGTCTATCCCTCTGCCTAGATGACTGACACTGGCAACTACTTTCCTTGGGTTTCTCCTTGAGAAATTAAGCCCCTATTAATTAGGAAATTACTCAAATTGAATTGCATAATTCCTTAGGCTAATTCTATAATTTCATGCACAACCAGTACACATCAAAATATTCTAACACTGATAGTAGACTGCCTTGGAATCTCTATCTCAAATGGGTAACTCGATTTTTATGCATGAAACAATTATTTTGGGTGTTGGGTGTGGAGCCTGATTATGTTTTTCATTCATAGGTATTTCCCTTTGGACCCTAGTTCGTAATAGGGAAACAACATCGCCAGTTTAATCACTGTAAGGGGAGGCGATTTTATGAGCCACTCCCCGCTGACAGGGGTTCGGGGGAAGTGCCCCCAAAGCTAAAAATATATGTAAAATTTCCTAGTCAATCTGGGCCATTCATTAGGCAAATGATCCAATGGTAGAATTTGTGTTTAATTTAGGGTTTTTTTCCCTAGAAGGAAACTGCTATGTTTATATTAGGGAATTGTATTGCAACTGTGTATTATGTGTATTCTGAGAGAGGAAGAGAGAGGAGACTCTATGTAAGAGAAGAGGAAGTTACAACAGATATTTTGTAGGTTGTATCTCTTCATTTTGCTGGATAGTATAAAAGGAAGGACTGAATGTTTCTAAGTGGACATAGCTCAAATTGTGTGAATCACATATATATGCATCTCTCTTGTTTTATATATTTTCCGTGTTTTTGTTTCTGCATATTTTATATGTTCCATTAATCTATAATATATAATTTTCTAACAACTTGTATCAAAGCCAAAGTTCTATTTGGCTGAGAAACTCGCAGGAAAGAAGGGTTCTTGGTTCGAGTGGGAGAAATGGTGGAAGATGGTAGGTTTAGGGATGAGAAATTTAATGACCAAAAATACCAGTTGTGGAAGATGCATATGGAAGATTATGTATCAGAAATATATGTACCTAACACTGAGCGAAAAAATAAAGAATCTAATGAGTATGACAACCGCAGAATGGGAGATTCTCAACAGAAAGGCACTTGGAACAATATGACTGTGCCTGGCGATGTCAATAGCCTTTAATATTTCAAAGGAAACAACAACAAAGGGTTTAATGATGGAATTGGCCAAACTGTATGAAAAAACCTCAGCCTCAAATAAGGTATTTCTTATGAAGCATTTATTTAATATGAATATGTCAAAAGGTGGATCCGTTGCTGGTCATTTAAATGAATTTAATATGGTTACCTGTCAATTAAGTTCTGTAGGGGTACTTTTTTATGAAGTTAGGGCTATGTTATTTGTGTGATCATTTCCAAAAATTTGGAATGGTTTAGTTATGGCCATTAGTAACTTCATCTATGGATATAGTACTTTTAAGTTTTATTATGTTGTCGGTGCCATCCTTATCAAGGAAATGTGACAAAAAATCTCTGGTGAGACATCATGAAATGCTTTAATTGCAGATACTAGGGGAAGAAAAATGGAAAGAGGAAGAGCCTAGGATAACATAGTAAGTCAAGGAAAGGTAGATCCAAGTCCAGATCAGGATAGTGCGTTGGAAAGGCAGGAATAAAGGACACCTGAAGAAATACTGTAAGTCTTGGAAGGGAAAAGAAGGAGACACACAACAAGAAAAAAATCATGAAGAAAATGTGATGGGTGATGTGTTGCAATTCTTTCATTAGAAAATGTTATTGATGAATGGGTGGTATATTCAGGGGCCTCATTCCATGCCACACTAGATAGGAAACATTTTCATGACTATGTTCAAGGAGATTTTGGACAAGTTCGTTTGGGTGATGATAAACCCTGTAAAATTCTTGGAACATGGTAAAGTTTTTATAAAACAATATAATGGAAACCAATGGCTATTAAAGGAGGTAAGGCATGTTCCATGTCTGAACAAAAAACTTATTCCAATAGGGCAGTTAGGTGGTGAAGGTTGTGTGACTACTTTTACAGATAAAACCTGGAAGGTCACTAAAGGAGCCCTGGTAATAACACAAGGAGAAAAGGTTGGTACATTGTATTTATGCAATGGAATTTCTAATTTTGTTAATGATTTAACCTCCATTGGGGAAACTGTAGAATTATGACATCAAAGGATTAGGCACATGAGTGAGAAGGGGATGCATATTATTCACTCAAGAAATTTGTTGTCGGGTTTGAAGCATGTTGATTTGGATTTCTGTGAGAATTGTGTTTATGGAAAACATCAGAGAGTCAGATTTATTAGAGTTGGGAAAGAAAAGAAGAGTGGAAAACTAGAACTTGTGCATACAGATATATGGGGACCTACTCATTATTAAGTTACGTTTATTGATGATGCAACCAAGAAAACCTGGATTTATTGTATTAAGAATAAATCTAATGTATTTGGTACTTTCAAGAAATGGAAAGCTTTGGTTGAAAATGAGACAAGAAAGAAGTGGAAGTGTCTCAAATCAGAAAATGGAGGTGAATATTGCAGTAAAGAGTTTGATAAGTATTGTTCAGAGCATGGAGTTCATAGAGAGAAGACAATTCCAGGAACGCCTACAGGAAAATGGTGTCAGAAAGGATGAACATGGCAATCATGGAGCGTGAAAGGTGTATGAGATTGCATGCAGGATTGCCTTTACAATTTTGGGTAGATGTTGTAGATACTATTTTTTATCTAATAAACAGAGGGCCTTAAAGTTCCTTGGATAGTGGTATTCCAGAGGAGGTATGGAAAAGTAAAAAGATAAACTACTCATTTTTAAATACTTTTGGTTGTGAAGCCTTTGTCCACATTAATAAATAAATTAGAAAAAATCTTGAGGAAAAATCAAATAAATGTACCTTTTTTGGATATGGTGTTAATGATTTTGGTTTTCGCTTATATAATTATGAAAATCACAAAATCATTAGGAGTATAGATGTCATATTCAATGAAAAGGTCTTGTATAAGGATCAGATGTAGGAAAAGAAACAGGTAAAATAAAAAATAGAATACATAGAGCTTGATGAGATCATAAAAAAATTAAAGGTGCCTAAAAATCATAATGATCAACAACCACAACGACAACAATGACCATAATAGAAAAATGCACCTCAAACACCAAGAAGTGGTGTCAGAAGATCTACCAAGATACGTAGAACCCCTGAACGATACTCTCCTTGATTATATTATGTTTTGTTGTCTGATTTTGGTGAATCATAATGTTATGAAGAAGCAATGCAAGTAGAAACTAGGAAGAAGTGGAAGCTAACCATGAAAGAAGAGATGGAATTCTTGGTAATAACCAGAATTTGGGACTTAGTCGGATTTCCTGCAAGTAAAATAACATTACAGAATAAATGGGTTTACAGGCTGAAGGAATAAGATGGAAGTAGAAAGAGGTACAATGCTAGACTTTTCATGAAGGGGTTTGCACAAAAGAAATGTATAGAATTTGATGAAATGTTTTCTCCTATTTTTAAAATGACTTCAATTAGAACTATTTTAAGTCTAGTGGTGACAGAAGATTTGCATCTTCCACAGTTATATGTAAAGACAACCTTTCTCTATGGATATTTGGAGGAAGAGATCTATATGCAGCATCCACAAGGATATGAGGTCAAAGGGAAGGATAAATTAGTGTGCAGGTAGAAGAAGATATTGTATGACTTAAAACAAGCTCCAAGGTAGTGATATCTAAAATTTGACAGGTTTATGTTTGAACAAGGTTATACTAGATATTATATGTCACTCTGATCATTGTGTTTATCTCAAAAATCAAAATGAGGGAACCTATATTATATTTTTATTGTATGTAGATGACATGCTTGTTGCAAGGTCTAACACACAAGAAATAAATGTGGTCAAAGGAAAATTGGCAAATTCATTTGCAATGAAGGATTCAGGAGTTGCAAAACAAATCCTTGGTATGAGAATAACTAGAGATAGGAAAAATCACAAATTAACATTGTCTAAGAATGAGGACATACAAAAGGTTTTGGAATGATTTAATATGCAGAATGCAAAACCAGTTACTACACATTTGGCTAGCCATTTCAAACTAAGTAAGAATATGTGTCATAAGACCCAGGAAGAAATGGATTATATGTCTAAAGCTCTATATGCATCAACAATTGGAAGCTCAATGTATGAAATGGTATGCACAAGGCCTTATATTGCACATGTAGTGGGAGTTGTAAGCAGGTACATGAAAAATATAGGAAAATAACATTGGATGGAAGTGAAATGGATTCTCAGTATTTGAGAGGTACAACAAATCAAACATTATGCTTTGGTGGTTCAAACATTTCTCTACAGGGATAGGTTTATGCAGATATGGCAGGTGATAGAGATAACAGGAGGAGCACTACAAGGTATGCATTTACTATAGGTGGAACAATTGTCAGTTGGGTTTCAAAAATCAAAAGTGTTGTTGCACTTTCAACAATGGAAGTAAAGTATGTTGCTGCTACAGAGGATAGTAAAGAAATTATTTGATTGCAAATGTTTATGGATGAATTGGGTAAGAAGAAGGATATGGACAAGTTATATATTGACAACAAGGGTGCCATTCATCTTGCAAAGAAATCGAAATTTCATTCCAAGTCTAAACATTTAAATCTCAAGTACCATTTCATACGGTCAATGTTGGAAGATGGAATGTTGAATCTAGAAAAGATACACACTATCCAGAATCCTGCAGATTTAAAAAATAAGTGTGACCAGGGAGAAATTGAGATTCTGCTTACTTTCAATTGGTTTTCAAGTATGATGATGAAGATGAGAAACAACAAGGTCCAAAGTGGATTCATTGTCTAGCAGATGAAGCAACGGTGGATTTTCTACAATCAGTCTCCAAGTGGGAGATACCAGTTGTTAGAAAATTATATATTACAGAGAAATGGAACCCATAAAATATGTGGAAACACAAACACATAAAACATATAAAATAAGAGAGACACAAATATACATGGTTCACCCAATTTGGGCTACGTTCACAGAGAAAAACCAGTCCTTCCTTTTACATCCAATCCAACAAAATGAAGAGATAAAACCTACAAAAGGTCTATTGTAATTTCCTCTTTTATCTGACATAGTCTCCTCTCTATTTATTTCTCATAATACACATAATACATAACCACAATACAATTCCCTCATATAAACTAAGGGTTTTCCTTCTAGGGAAAGAAACCCTAAATTAAACATAACTTTTACCGTCAGATCATCTGCCTAATGAATGGACCAAATTGACTACCAAATTACAATATTTTACAAGGAAAATTTACATCTATTTTTAGCTTCAAGGGGGGCTCATAAAATCATCGTTGCCCCCCCCCACCCTTGACGACGATTAAATGGGCGGTGTTGCCACACCGTTATGAAATGGGGTCCAATGCGGATATACCTTTTAATAAAGAATATAATTAGGCTCTACACCCAAAATTGGGTTGATTTATTAGTTAATTGATGATCAATGAACGACGAGTGAAGTCATACTGCACAACTTGACCTTCCACTAGTTCCTCTAACAGTTAGAACTAGTTTAACTGACAATAACTCAATTTAAATAATTATATTGCTACAAATTAAAAATCACTTATGCTTATCTGAACTCAAGGCCTACAGCTTGAATTAACTGAGTTCACTGAGAGATAAGATCCATTTCACCTCAGTTAAATACCTCCAATATTTATGCTAAAATAGAAATTCAAATTTTCTCTAGTTTGACCAAGGCAAAGTCAAACTGATATTTTCTTGCTTCATTTTTCAACACTCCCTCTCAGCAAGAAAGGGATTATATGTCAACCCTATTTTTCCTCTATGGAACTCAAATTTTCCTCTTTATAAATCCATTTTAAAAATATCTGCATCTTGTTCCTCTGTAGGAATGTATTCCAACAACATTATTCGCCTCTGCATAAAATCTCGTAGATGGTGATACTAGATATCTATATGCTTAGATCTATCCTGAAATACAAGATTTTTAGAGAGCTTGATGCAACTATGATTATGATGGTAGATCACAGTTGGATCCATCATCTGACCAAACAATCCCACAAGAATCTTTCTCATCCAGATCGCCTCACATGATGCTTGAATGGAAGCCATGCATTCGGATTTTGCGTGGCTTTTGCTAAGTTGAGTTCCATAAATATTTTCTTCCTGCTGTACCAAGAAACACGTGTGGACCCAACATTGAAAATTCCTCCTAAATTACTCTTCCATTCTGATGGACTCCCCACCCAAACTGCATCTGTAAATCCACATAGCTTCACTCCCTCTGTCCTTCTATACCATAGTCCAAACTGGGTAATTCCTCTAAGGTACCATAGAAAATGCTTAGTTTCCTTCCAAAATAATTTGGTTGGCCTAACCATAGATTTTCTCAGCTATTTGACTACATAGCACATATATGGTCATGTGTTCAAAAGATACATTGGTAAACCCACAAGTTGCCGATAAATTGTAGCCTCCACTTCCTCACTTGAAATGGCATCCTTTTTAATCCAAATGATTTCTAGAGGAGTCTTCATGGGTTTGCTACTCTCCATGTGAAACTTATTCATTATCTCATTTGCATATTTTCCTCGAGAGACAAATAATTCCTCATCTCCTCGCCATACTTCCAATTCGAGGAAGTAATTCATGAGTCACATGTCCTTCATTTAAAATTACCTTGAAAGGTCCTCCTTGCCAGATCTTATCAACTTCTCATCACCGGTTAAAATCAAATCATCAACATATAAGATAATAATAAAAAATTTACCTTCAACCAAGATATGATAAATTTTTTTATCTACTTCACTTTTTTTGAAACCCAACCCAATGAGATAGTTGTCGATCCTGGTGTACCATGCACGGGTGCTTACTTGAGACTGTACAATGCTCGTTTGAGTCTACAAACATGTGACTCCCGATAAAAGGTCTCAAAACATTCCAGTTTCTTGATTTATACATGCTCCTAAATAACTCCATTGAGGAATGTAGTTTTTACATCCATCTGGTGGATATTCCACCCCATATTTACAACTAGTACAAGAGTTGATCTAATGGATGAGTACCTTGCTACACGAGGAAAGTTCTCCTCATAGTCAATTCCCTCAACTTGAGAGAATCCTTTGGCCACAAAAATGACCTTATGCTTCTCTATGCTTCTGTATGTTGCATGCTTTACTTTAAATATGCATATAAAACCCACAACTAATTTATGTTCTGGTCTTGGGACCACTTCCCAAACACTGTTATTTACAATGGAATCATATTCCTCCACCATTACATCAACCCATATAGGATTCTATATTTCTTCCTCTAAAAAGGATGCTTCAGTCTCTACAAGCTCAATCATTAGAGAAATATAGCCGATGTATCAATCAGGTGACCTTCTCTGCTTGTGCTGTGAAGTGGTTGCTCCCACATTCTCTATAACATCATGAAATAATCTCTCAAATTCTTTGGTTATTTTCTTTCCTTATCTATATGGTTTTTCTTGAGTGGTTTTATCCACTCTCTGATCCTCAATTTGTGGCTGCTCCAAAACTTTCCAAGGTTCCTCCTTTGGAGCTAAAATCTCCTCACCTTGTTGAATCTGAAGCTCCCTCTCAAGAGAGAACTGCATCACTTTCTCCTCATCAAACTTCACAACCCTTCGTACAATTTTCATTCTTAGGGATGGGAAGTATACATGGTAGGTGTGATGAGTTTATCTGTACCCCAAAAATACACCCAAATCCACTGTTGGCTCGAGATTCTTCCTTGATTATTTGGAGAGATGGAAGTAAAAGTATGTTCCAAAAATCCTGAAGTGTGACACATCCAAATTTCTCCTCGAGAAATCCTCTTCCAGTGTGATCATTACTTGAGTCCGAAAAGGACTCCGATTCTGCAAATAAATTGTTGTGTTGCATTAATATTCCCACAAGTGTAGTGGTAGGCCATGGTCATGCAACATATACCTCACAACTCCCACAATGCTACACTTATTTCTTGCAGCCACCCCATTCTGTTGTGGGTTGTGGGGTGCTTTCAACTCCCATTGAATGCCTTATTTTCATAGAAATTTTAAATTCATTCGATAGGTTCTCACCTTCATTATCGCTCTTGAGAGCCTTCACCTTATTTTTGGTTTCTTTCTCAACAAGTGACTTGATTTCAATGAACTTGGATAATGTTTGATATTTCTTCTACATGAAGACGATAAAAAAAATCCATGAGAAATCATCTACAAAGATAACAAAATACTTGTTCTTGGCAGTGCAGGTTGTCGAGAAAAGTCCACAGACATCAGAGTGGACCTTTTCAAGTACTACATGTGCTTTTCTTTCTCGATCATGGAAAGTGGATCTTGTGTACTTCCCCAAAGTACATCCTTTACACACATCCTGTTGCTCGAGTGCATCTTTAGGAAGGCCTATGGCTATTTGCTGCAAAATATTCAGAGCACCATAATGCAAATGGACAAGTATTCTATGCCATAGTTCACCGACATCATGAATCTGCACCTTCTCCACATTAATGGTTAATGCAACACAATCTTCCACATCTAGCTTATACAAGTTCTTCACCCGAACCACGATATGCTTCACGTGTCCTATGTCTATGTGTGTAAGGAATTCCTTTCCTTTACTAAAGATCACATTGTAACCACGGTTTTCCAAAACTGCAATGGAGACGATATTTTTGTGTAGGCCCGGAACGAACATGACATCCTTGAGCCTGAGGGGGGAGCTCGAATCCCTCTGAAAGGTGACTGTACCAATCCTGATCGAGTTGTACCTTCCATCATCACCCATATCAATGTGCATCTTCAATTATTTCTCCTCCAAGTCACTGAAAAAATCTCTATACCCTATCTTGTGGAACAAGGCACCATTATCCAAGTACCACATGCTCCCCATCACTCTTCTATCCCTGAAGGAAATGAGAGTAAAGTCATGCTCGAACTACGAAGCCAAGGCTTCACCTACTGCTCCTCCTAAGGCCGTCTTGCTTGTGTTCTTGTGTGGACACTTCGTGGCATAGTGCCTGAATTCATGACAATTGAAACACTTAATTTGGGACAAGTCCTTCTTCTTCCCCCCTTGACTACATTCTAATTTGGATTGGGATTTATTCCCTTGCCCTTTATTTTCGTTTCTAGCCAATGCAAATTTTTCCTCATCCTCAGCCTAGGATTAAATCCCATCTCTGGTAGACTGCCTTATTTACTCCTTTACCAAATCAATCCACAAGTGTTCACCATTTGGTAGTTTCTCCCTCCCATTCATTGAATATTGGTAGCTATGGAAACTCTTGGGAAGGCATAGAAGGGACATGATTACCAAATAATCCTCTGCTACAGTAACACCAACCCCGCCAATTTCATCACAACATTGTGTGAACCTAATTAGATACTGAGGTATGGAGTCATTCTTTTGTATCTTGATATTTCAAAGTTTATCCTTGAATTCCAACTTATTGTGGTCACAATAATGTTCTCGAAAAATTCTGTTAGTGCTTTCCACATTGTGAACTGAGTATATTTTCCATGGAGATTTGAGACAATGTGACCCCGTACTCCCTCCAAGATAATTATCCTCACCTTGGCCACATATTTCTTCCATTGAGCCTGGTCCTATATAGTTGCTAAAGATGGTTATGGAATGTTTTATTGACATATTCCAACAATATATTGTCGTCTAATACCGCCTCCTTGTAATCCTTCCATGCGACGGATTAGAGCTTCTTTCCAAGGCATACTATAGCCTCAACCCGTTGAAGCTCATCTTCCCAACTCTGAAGAGATCCTGCAACGCTGCCCTACAAATTCGATTCTACAAAGAACCAAACTAAAAATTTATTCTCTAGTGTGAATCCTACTCTGATACCATGTATAAATTATATTTATATTTGAAACTTCTAATTAAATTTACTAAATCACAAGACTCAAAGCTACTTACTACTCTGCGGAATTCGATTCAAAATCTATAACACAAATCATAGAAATGAAATAGAAAACATCACACATACACATAGATTTATATATTGGAAAGAAACTGCTCAAAACCCCTTCCTATATGTATTGCATTAACCAAATAATAGAGATGAATTCATATTCTTTCTCAAGCCCGAGCACAACCTGCAAGTGTATTGTCTATTCCTCTGCCTGACTAACTAACTCTGGCCAACACTTAGCCAATTTTCAAGCCCGACAACCTCATATTTCCTTGCGTTGTTACTTGAGGAATTAGACCCCTATTTATTAGGAAATTATTCAAATTAAATCGCACAATTCCTTAGGCTAATCCTCTTATTGCATGCACCACTTGTACACATCGGAAAAGTCTACAACTAATAATACACTTCCTTGGAATCTCTATCTCAACTGGGTAAATCGAATTATCTGCATGCAACAATTATTTTGGGATGATTGATCAGTTAACTAGATGATCACTGAGTGTGACTAAAGTCATACTGCAAAACTTGACCTTCCACTAGTTCCTCTAATGATTAGAACTAGCTTAACTAAAAATAAATCAATTCAAATAAATCAGATTGCTACAAATTAGAAATATTTAATTCTTATCTAAACTCAAGGCCTCCAACTCAAATTAATTGAGTTAACTGAGTGAAAAAAGCCATGTCACCTTAGTTAACTACCTCCAAGATTTCTGCTGAAATAGAAATTTAAATTTTCTCTAGTTAACCAAGGAAAAGTCAAACTGAGATTTTCTTGCTACAATTTTCAACAATATCACCTTACAAAATATGCCTTCATCATATTCAAAAATAGAATCTTATGTACCATACAACAATGAATAGAATAATCTCATACTCAAGGAGTTTCATGCCAATCCATATTCTGACCATACAAGATACCAAAATACCCTTACAACCATCAAGACGCTTCAATACCATGTTGTTGCTTTGAGAGTCATTATTCCATGCATTAGGGTGGCATAGAGGTGTACCTTATGGAAAAGAAGGAAAATTCAACATTGGTGAGCTATTCTACAAGATCAACTTCTAGTTTTGGTTGTAATTCTCTCCATTTTTATTAATACAAAGAGTAGAAATGTTTTCCTATATCTGATGTTATGTTATTCATGTATTTCAATACCATGTTGATCTATTGAATGAAGTAATTGAATCATGCTACATAAATGTCGTATTTTTTTGCCTTGTGTTGTTCGATTGTGGAGGTTCTAATTATAGCGATCAGAGCTATTATTGGAGCATTCAAGCCAAGAAAGGAGTGAATCTTACAACAAATTCCGAGTAGGCCTAATCCCATCATTAAATTACTTTAAGGAATACATTCTATCCTCTACTTTATGTTGTTTTAGACCTGACCACTAGGTCTAGGGAAGACACTTCTGTCTGCAGTCGTAGATTCTGTATAACAAGTTGGAATGATCAAATGAACAAGGTCCTAATTTGGCGTGATATGTTGAGGGAAATGGAACAGGAAATAGAAACCATTAAGGTAAGTTTAAAGGTGGTGCATGACTGAAAAGAGTTATGTATATTGGCATAGAGTCTGTAAAGAGTTCCACGTTGGGATACATGTATATTTATGCATTAGAATAAAGAAAATTTATTTGAATATTAGGTCCTATTCCAAGCTCACACAAAATTTTTGCAGACCTTTTGAAATAATGGAAAGGATTGGACCAATGACTTGCTTATTGGCCTTACCTCCTTTAGGTAAAATTCATGATGTTATCCATGTTTCCTTAAAATATATCTGCAAGATCCTAATCATGTAATTGATTAGTTTGTTCTACAAGTGGAACTAAATGGAGAGTTCTAGCCGAAGCCATTATGCATCCTAGAGCAGTGGAATCTCATGCTTTAGAATTGAGCAATAAAGCAAGTTAAAGTGTAGATGAGCTTGAGGAAGTCACATGGGAGATGCATGATCATATGCAACCAAAATATCCATTTTTGTTTTCTAGTTAAAAACAAATACGAATAATATTGTAAATACTATATAGAGTTGGGTATATAAAGCTCCATGAAGAATATGTTTAAGTATAGTATGTTTTGTTTTACTATATATAGTCATAGAACACCGAGGATGTAATGAACCCAGTCATTTCACATTTGTGTAGAAATTATAAGTATTTCCCTGATCATCTTATAGTTTTGTATATATTGTGAATGTCATAAATATGTGTATTGTTGTAAGCCCTGTTTGGTGCTTGTGAGGTCATTGTAACTGTTGCCTTGGTCATATTGCACTTTTGTAGATATGGTGAATGTTTCTATGGTCAATTTCCTAAATAAACACATTTGTTGAGAGATGGCAGTTAAGGGGGGGAAATGATAAATGTTATTAAGTTGATTGTTCTATAAGATTACCAGGGAAAATTTTAACAATGGAAGTTTATTTTAATGTTTAGAAGCTCTGGCGAATAATACAAGTCCCTAATATGGAAAATGTAAAACATCTAATGTTTTTTTTTTTAATATTTATATTTCTAATTACTTTATATTAGTCTATATAAAATTTTGGCGATTTTCATCGTAAAATACTTTTATACTATGAAATTTGGGAAAATTATTTTTAGAAACAATGGAAATTGGCAATTTTTATTATTATTATTATTATTATTATTATTATTTTTTTTTTTCTGGAAAAAACATGGAAAATTAGCCCACCTGCGAATATTAGCCCCTAAAACTTTCCCTAAAGACTAGGCTAGAATATACAAAACCAACTAGGGATAACAAAACTAATCAATAGAAAAAATATAGGGATAAAGGATAGGTGGGACATTTTTGCCTCGTCCACAAGGTCTGGGCCAAACTAGATAAATACTAAATTATAAAATCTCTTTCGATAATAATCACATGCACTGGAACATTATCGACACTTTTCGAACCAACCAGTGTTGTTCATCATCAGGGCTAGGTGAGAGATCAGGTCATGACGTTAGGTTTAAATAGATGTAGAGATGGCCAAACTAGCTGTTAAGATAACGACTAGTTTGACTTTTAATTTTTAATTTTTATTTATTTATTTATCATTATTTTTTTTGGGCTAGTTTCATTTTATTATTAAAATATTTAATTTATCTATACAATTAATTAATTAATTATTTAATTAATATATATATCTTTATATATATGTGTATATTTCTTATTTTATTAAGTTGATTAAATTATTTAGTTATTAATTTAATCAATTTATTTATTTTTAATGGGCTAGTTTGACTTTTAATTATTATATATATATATATATATATATATATATATATATTAAATAATCAATTAATAAATTAAATAATCAATTAATTAATTGAATAAATTAATTAAATATTTTAATAATAAAATAAAACTAGATAAATATTTTAATTAATTAAATTTTTAATTAATAATGGCTAGTTTTATTTTATTATTAAAATATTTAATTAATTTATTCAATTAATTAATTGATTATTTAATTTATTAATTGATTATTTTATATATATATATATATATATATATATATATATATATATATATATATATATATTTCTTGTTAGGAATTTGGCTTCTGTGATCCATAAAATTGTGTATAAAATCTTTCGGTGAAAATCACATTCCAACAGATTTTGTCGACGCGTTTCGAACCAGCTATTGTGGTTCATCATCAGGACAAGATAAGAAATCTGATCTAGGACACAGTTTAAATAGATAGGAAACTTTGACTAGCCGTTATTCCAAAACGGATAATCAGACTGAATAAGGAACTTAAAAGAAAAAATAATAGTAGAATTATTATTATTGTATTCTACTAATAATTAAAAGATTAAAATATAATAAATATTTATATATAATTAATTAAAAAAAAAAAAAAAAAAAAAAATTGCACTAAGATAAAATACATAAACATTTTTTTTTTTTTTAAAATAAATAAGTAAAAACCAAAATTAAATAAATAAATCAAATGAAAATAAAAATATAAAAATAAAATAAATAAATAAATAACGATAGATAGAAATAAAAATAAAAATAAAATAGATAAAAATAAAATAAAAATAAATGAAAGAAAAATAATAATATTCAAAATAAATACTAATGAAAAGTAATTAAATAAATAATAATAATAAATAAATAAAAACAAAAATAAAAATAAAATCAAGAATAGAAAGGGAAGAATAAAACAGAAAATAGAGGAGATGAAAGGAAACGAAGGAGAACAGAAGGGAGAAAAACCAAAGACTAAGAGTGAAGGGCAGGGATCCAACATCTGCTAAGACTCCACACATCATCCCTGATGAGGTTGACTGGCCTCTTTTCGATCTCTAAGGCCTTCCTTAACTTTCTATGGTGGAAATGGTCTATCCTTGCAATAACTTCCGCATCTTCGATGCAAATGTGATGCTTTGTCTTTTCCACATGCTCTGCTAATGCAGAAGAGCGAGACCTATTATACATTAGGTCAACGGCATGCTCATTTAATTATTTAATTATTAATTTAATTTAATTATTTTTAATGCATGAGGTCCAAAAAAATAAAATAAAAATAAAATAAAATAAGGAACATGAAGCAGGGCAGAAACAAAAGACAATCAAGAATATAAGGCAGGTATCCAACACCTGCTTATGTTCTAGCCATCATCTTTGTTGAGATTAACAGGTATTTTTTCAATTTCTAAGGCCTCTCTTAACTTACGATAATGGAAATGGTCGATCCTAGCAATAACCTTAGCATCTTCGATGCAAATATGATAGTTAGTCTTTTTTGCATGCTCAGCTAGGGCAGATGAGTGGGATCTTCCATGTTTAATGTCAGCAGCATGCTCACAGATCCTTTGATTTATAGACTGACCAATTTCACCAATGTAAGGAGTCCCACAAGAATAAGGAATGATATAGACACCTTTCCCATCCCTAGGGTCAATTGATCGACCATTTCCATTATCGTAAGTTAAGAGAGACCTTAGAAATTGAAAAAAGACCTGTTAATCTCAATAGAGATGATGGTTGGAACATAAGCAGGTTTTGGATACCTGCCTTATATTCTTGATAGTCTTTTGTTTCTGACCTGCTTCGTGTTCCTTATTTTATTTTATTTTTTAGGCCTCGTGCATAAAAAAATAAAAAAACAAAATTAATAATTAAATAATTAAATCAACTTAATAAAAAAAAAAAAAAAATATATATATATATATATATATATATATATATATATATAAAATAATGAATTAATAAATTAAATAATCAATTAATTAATTGAATAAATTAATTCAATATTTTAATAATAAAATGAAACTAGCTGCTATTAATATATATATATATAAAATTAAAAAAAAAATTTAAAAATTAAAAGTCAAACTAGCCCATTAAAAATAAATAAATAAATAAAATAAATAATTAAATAATTGAATCAACTTAATAAAATAAGAAATACACACACACACACACATATATATATATATATTAAATAATTAATTAATCAATTAATTAATTGAATAAATAAATTAAATATTTTAATAATAAAATGAAACTAGCCAAAAAAATAAAATAAAAATAATAAATAAATAAATAAATAAGAAAAAAATGAATAAAAATTGAAAATTAAAAATTAAAAGTCAAACTAGCCGTTATATTAACGGCTAGTTTGGCCATCTCTACATATATTTAAACTTAACGTCATGATCTGATCTCTCACCTAGGCTTGATGATGAACCGAACTGGTTGGTTCGAAACACGTCGATAATGTTCCAGTGCATGTGATTATTACCGAAAGAGATTTTATAATTTATTTGATGGATCACAGAAGCTTAGATTTTAAAAATATAGATAATTACTACTAGCGAGCATGATTCCATAGGAGAAATGGGAAGGAGGGAAACAAGTTGCATAAAGGGAGAGATGAATAGAAAAAAAAGAAACAAGAGATGTGATATAATGGATATACATTGATAAAATAACACAATTATGGTTTGTGGATGGGAGAAGTAGATCTGTTGTATGTTGTCCACAAGATGCAAACAAAGCCTATTAGAATATATGGTTGAGTCAACTTGTGGTTACCAGAGGTCAATGTAAATAGTTCACAGACAATGGTGGGAATTCTGATTAATGGAACAACGAAAAGGAGGCTTTCAAATCATTTGATCTCATAAGAGATAGTAAAAATGATGATCGAGAAAAAGAGAATGGGTTAACTCTCTTCCCTGTGATGATGCAAACCTATGTAGTCCTAGGGCTATAGGGTGGAGATAGTACTCTCTAGACTCCAGAGACAACTAGGTGGAGTTGGCACCTTGGATTCCTAGAAAGTAGAGAGATTCCAACTTCCCTTGCTCATTTCAATCAACCTAGTAGTAGAATTTATACCCCCTTAATTGGGTGGAGTTACTGTGGCAGTAAATTGGTTATTGGGTGCAGGTTTCATACCTATGGAGTCCTTGGACTACCCTTGAAAGTAGAATATGGAATCCCTTCATTGGGTAGAGTTACAATGATAGTAAATTGGCTAGTGCATGGAGGTTGTATACCTTTGTAGTCACTCGACTAGCCTATAATTTATTTCTCTTTTATTGAAGGGTAGAAGTAGAATAAAACTCTAGAATCTTTGATCCTAGAACAAACTTCTCAAACCCTAGAGTCAAGCATGGGGTTGTTAGCTACAAGAGGGCATGAATTGTAGTAACTCAATGGTTGGGACATGAGTACTATCCCAAACACGATTGCCGATTAGTATTTAGAGAAAAATAATGTATATAGTAAATTCCTCACAAAATTTGATCAAACAAAATTGATGTAGATAATGAGCTTCTCATGTTTTGTATGTCATGGATGACCATGCATAAATAATATGTGATTGCTGAAATTATAGGTGCATGTGGGGTGTCATGTTTGTTCATACATGCCTGAAAATATGGTACCGATTCCTATAATGTGATGATTGTATATCAATGTGTAAAGCTTCATAGTATCCTGTATGTAGTTATATGAGTTCACATGGTTTTGTGTACAATTTATACCATGAAATATGATGAATTGTGTAGGTTGGAAACTAGTCCCAAGCTGAAATTGATATTATCCTATAGGAGGGATACCTTCTTAGTTTAAAAATCTACAACTTACAATGTTAGATAAGGCAAAGCTCAACATTTATTGTCTTGGTACACATTCTGGCACTAAAAATATCGCATAAGGCAAGTCCAACAATTATCTATATCACCCTTAGGTGCCTTCAGTACACCATTATTAAATGAAACCATAAACTAATTGACATGAACAATAGAATATTCCTACAGACCCTGGTTCATACCTCATATAGTAATATTTTCATTATTTGATTTACATTGTACAGGGTTGCGTTATAGTGATTTAGACTAGGGATATAGTATTCTAGTTTTTGGTGATTCTCTTTTATAGTCAAGAGCATATTCTAGTCATACCTATTAAATAATTATAATGTGTCTATTGGCAAGAATTTTAGGCAGAGAGGACTAGAGAGTAATCACTTGTTTGTGTGAGATAGATAATTGTAAATAAGGTTAAAGCCTATATACATGTCCCAACCTATTACTGCTTTAGCCAAATTGTAGGCTATTTTGGGAATTTGCTTGAATTTTTAGTGGTAGCATAAAATACGGTGACATGTAAAATGTGAATTTTGTTGCTTGAGGAAACCAACACATAGAGTTCAAAATAAATCATACTATTAAGTGGAGGTATTATTATTACAATGAATGTGGAGTGTTCCTTTTTTTTAATTAGACCTCTCTTATTGGTACTACTAAATATTTTGTGAGTGTTGTAGTTTTATAGTTCTACTATGGCCTATAATAATGACGTGCATAAATTGCAACTTTTAAAGTATAACAATAACTTATTAATACGCCTCAATGCACACATGGTGTAATTTGGTCAAGATTCTACATAATGAATATGATAAATCTCATCTCAACTAATTCAAATGACTAATATCTACTTAGAATGTTCCAACATTCTAAGGCCAACAAAAATCCCTTTTGAGGACTCAAACTCTCTTCCATCAAACCTATTTCAATTTTATATTATTGACATGCAACTATTGGAGTGTTTGAAATAAAAATTTCCTCTCTAAAAATTAAATTCCTGTCAATAGTTAGCAAGCTATGTAAGTAGCTAATATTCTTATACATAACAATACTCTTGGTAAAGTATTTTAGGAGTTTTCCATAATGATCTTTTTGAGTCCAATCTAGAATTCATTGATAACCTCTAGCTCCACATTGCATATCTATGATAAATTTTTATGTTTGGAAATACTTGTACTAAATTTGTCCTTAGATATTCAATGCACAAATTTCATATTAAAGTTACAGATTTGTTCTGAAATGTCACATTGTGCCACAGTTTGGAGCTAACATGGAGGCTTCGTTGTGGCTGAATTTTTGTAATAAGATGAAGATATTACTTAAAATAACAAAGCAGTTGATTTATATCACTTAATGTTAGGTATTGAAAACAACCTATTTTTGTTTTTTGAGTATTGGTATCCATGGTTATTGTCATACTTAAGAATTAAATGCTTAGTACTTGGTTGATATGACAAGTTATGCCTATTTTTACAACCTCCTCCCACATCTACCCAAGTAACCGACCAACCATGGTAAAAATGTGACGAGAGGATACTATGATATGATTCAACTCCCCATGTATGGTTAAGGAAGTGGAACTGACACAACACAACCAATATGACCTTCCACACTTGCAACAAAAACCTCAGGAGCCATCCAACCCTTCCAGGTGACTAGCCCCTGAGACAACTTGACATTTTGCTGCATTAAAGCCTTAGTTTCTCCCTTGAAATGGGCATACATGAAATTAGGACCCTCCAGTTGCACCCACATGAAGGCATTCATGCGACTGGGGAATTTTCCAAGTAGTTTTGTGCCAACGACTCTAGATTTTCTGCCACTTTTTTAGGTCTAGGACTCAAGCCACTGTTTAGAACTCCATGAAACTTGCAAAAATGAAAAATAACATAAAAATGATACAAATGAAAATACTTGAATAAGGACTTGACTGGAGCCCTACTCGCCATGACAGGAATTTTGTCAAACATGTCATAAATATGCATTCTACAGGTTTAAACAACAAATATGAGCATAGGGGTCTTATACTTACCTAAAAATTTCTAAGAAGCATTTATGACTTATCGCATTAACTGCATTATCATCTATTAGGTCACATGTTCATTTCTCATTAATTTACAAATCAAAACATGATGAAAACCATACATTTTCACTATCATAAAACATATTTGTAACTAGCATATAAAAACATAAATAATGAGGATACAATAGCCATAAGTGCCACATATGCGCTGGTACATTTACACATAAAATACCAAGGAAAGGAACTATTATTATTGAATGAAAAATCCAACTCCGTATGGGACTACCATGTTCCACACGACCATAGATTGGCTGAGCCAAATATCTGATCAGCCAATCACCCCCGTGCCATATTCCAAGCATCAATGTGGGATTCAAAACCAAAATAATCAAGCAGGGCTTCCCAAGGCTAAGCCACCTCAGCCTCATCAATAGAACCATGCTTTACTTTAATCCTCACTAGGTCACTAGCCTATAAACAAGCATGGATGCCACCATATTTCTCCACCCACACCGTGAGGGATTTTCTTGCCTCCTAGTCTCTTGGCTTTACAACAATCCATACTTCGATCTAGGGATCACTAGGCTGTGATCGAGACACAACCCTTCAGGATTTACCATATATCCCACCAACCACCAGAAAGGATTCCTAGTCTTGATCAAGGGAAACCACCTCTAGGATTTATCCTATAACCCACCATTCACCAATCGAGGATTCATAGGCCCACTGAGGCATATAATACCTAGATTTACTACAACCCATAGTCCAGTTTAGGGGTCACTAGGATAGTGCCTTTATCACAATCCACATTCCGGTTCAGGGATCACTAGGCCACGTGTTCTTTCATTTAGAGATTCAACTTACTCAGTTTCAAATCCATCCAAAAATATAGCTCAACCAAAACATGAGAACCCCATCACACCATGGATATCCAGAAATGGAAAGACAAGTCTAAAGAACACTATCACACTTGTCAAAACCCATGCCAATGAAAGAAAGAGAACCAATAACACACATGCATAACCATGCATACCAAATATAGTGAGGAAATCACACATGCAAATCGATACCTGCAAGTAAACCCACTATAGCTAATTGATCATGCTCTTCCTTGCTTGATCTTTTCTTCCTCTTTACCTTCTTTGCCTTTGTTGATCCAATGCTGAAATTCTCTAAGAAAACTCTAAGTGTATAAGAGTGTGTGAGAGAGAGAATAGAGAGAGAGCACCAAAAATGAACTGACCAAAATCCTGTGAACTGATCCTGAGAAGACTTTTTATTAATGTGGCCTCTACTTTCTTCATTTTCCATTATTTTCCTTCACTTTACTCCCAACATGAAACCTGTGACCTTTCAACTTCCTTTTATTTTAATTTATATTATTTTCATAAATAAATTCCAATAAATTCTACTTTTCCTTTCTAAATCCTTTGCCATTGCCTTTTCCAGTCCCTTAGCCAAAATAACCGAAATGGACACCCACACTAGGATGTTTTTCCCAACATTCAACTTGGAATAAGTGTCCCATTGTAACTCCTAGAGACAACCCCGAGTTTCTAAAGACTAGTGCCTAGGATATCATAAAATCAGAGGATTTAAATATATTCACTTAAGAACTCCTATTAGAGTGTCTTGACAAAGAATTCATAGAACAATGGTTCAAGAATGATGAGGATTCTTGGTACTTAGCTCATGCAAGAAATTTTTTAATTAGAATGGTCTTGGGAGGCTCTATGCATCTGTGATTCTTCAAATGGGCTAAGTAAGAAACTAATGAATAGATATTGGGATATAGTGCGACGATGACTAGAATAATTTAGCAGAGGAATTCCAGAGAGATGGGATTAATCAGTGTAAGAATCCAGTTCTTCAAGAATTTGGAGGAAAAGATGACAAGTGAGAGATGAGTGATTACAGAGTCTCACAAAGCGCGATATTAAGGTTGTATAATAGCTTAACAAATGAATGTCATCCTTCCTCTACGAGAACATATACAAATTCATGAGTTAAACAAACTACATTCAGTGTATTTCGCACATGAGTCATTGGAATAGAAAATAGTGAAATGGTAATTCTAAATAAACAAAAGATAAACACATACATACTGCTCATTAATTCAATTGGAATCCAGTTGGAAACAAAGTCATATTATATTAGCCTTCAAAAACAACTCTCTAGAATATGCATTTCAGAGCTCAAAAATAGCTTGTGCATGACAGATTACACAGTAGGACCCCAAAAACTTCCACAAAATCCAAAACCCTTTCTTTCTATCTAAATTTCATTCATATAGAGTTTCTTCTACGGGCTCTTGGCTGGATATTCCTTCCTGATATACCCATAGATACATTGTGAATAAAAACATCATGATCCAAATCTGGAGCGTGCTATGATAATCACTCCTATAATAGAAAGATAACAACAATAGAGGTGAAATTGTTATTTAACCAATTAGACAACATAACTATAAAAGTATAAGAAAAAAAACATTTTCAGGCCACGTGCCTAACATGTGGTACCAACTTCGTACCCTGAACTTTTACCTTACTGCATTTACCTTCAAAATTTTCCATGGGATGGGTGGTCCCCACCTGACTTTTTGGCGGGTCGAAGAGCCCGCGGCGGATTGGAATTGCACCCCCTAGAGCCTTTGTGATTGGTCAACCCACTTGTTGATGTCATAAATTCCAGTGGGTCGGATCCATCTTTCCCATTTGACTTGACTGCCGACGGAATTTCCTCTGTGCAGTCCATTGAGTCGCGCTACTGTTCTTCTGGCTGCGCGGTGAGTATGCGCTGCTTCTTCGTGGGATGTGCGGTCATTGAACCACCTTACCTCCTCCATGTCCTTACGCTTAGCTCTATGCGAGATGATGCCTATGTCTATGTGTTCACAGGCCAACATTGGCTCCACTTAGGAACAACGTGCTACCTCTACTGCATTGAGAAACTGCATACCAGGTGTCTGTGTTCTCTTGGGAGAATGGAGTCATTATTGTATGTTTCGAAATTTTTTTGCAGATATAGTCAAAATATGAAGAAGGCAGAAAATAAAGATGGAACATTTACAGTGGAATGATATGTACAGTGGGACAAAGATACCCATGTCAGTGCTGGAAATAGAACTTGAGAAACTATCCATTGACAGGCATCTAAAGCATATTTCCCTCTAAAATCTCAAGCAAGAAGGTGTTGTTTCCTTTGGCCTCAACAACTATGAATGGTCCAAACCAGAGTGGATCAAATTTCCCATGTTTTACTTTATCGGATCTTCTGATGTCCTATCTCAGCACCAGGTCTCCTACTTGAAAACCTTTGTCCTTAGCCTTGCGGTCAAACATAATTTTCATTTTTTCTTGATAGCTAGCCATCTTGAGGTTGAATTGCTCCCTATTTCCACTAAGCTCAACTAGTTGGTTCATTCTCCTCGTGAGGTAATTTGGCTCCTCCTCAATATCTTGCAAAAACTGTGCTACTAGTAGTGTAAGTTGTGTGGGGAACACTGCTGCCCTGCCATATACCTGTTCATAGAGATACTTCCTATGGACCTTTTGGTCGTAATACTGCTTGCCCAAAGTGTGAATTTCAGTTGGGAATCCCAATTCCTCTGATTATCATTCATCGTCTTCTTCAATATTGTTACCAAGGTTTTGTTGGGTGATTCTACCAATCCGTTTCCTTGGGGATAATACGTTGTGGAATGTCCAAGCAAGATGTTGTACTTCTGACAAAAAATTATGAAATTCAGAGGCTTTATGGCCTAAGTATTGTCAGTGATTATCTTCACTAGACATCCAAATATTGCCACTATATTTTCCTCCAGAAATTTGATCACCACCACATCGGTGGCATTTCTCGCTGGCACCGCCTAGACCCACTTACTAAAGTAATCGGTGGTGGTAAGAATCCATTGGTGTTGGTTGCTGGATGCTGGGTGAATTTACCAAATGAAGTCAATCCCTCATTGTTTAAATGGTTCTTCGATGTGCACAAGGATGAGCAGGAAAGGTGTGAAATTTTGTTTCTCGGCAAATTCTTGGCACTTTTCACAGGCTCTAACATGAGCTTGAACGTCACCAAACAACTTGGGCCAAAAGAAACCAACATTGAGTATCTTATGAGCCATCGCACACCAGCTATAATTCCTACCGCATATTCCACCATGAAACTCCTTTATCACCTCCTCAATCTCCTTCTCTGTTAGGCCTAAAAACAATATTCACTATGGGTCTCTCCAATGTAATTGCCTATTTGCTACTATGAACTTCTGGTACCTCAGTTGCAAGGTGTTGTACTTCATTTTTTCAAACTTAGGTTGACTTATTAACATTAACAGATATTCAAATATATCTTTTTACTAGGGGGAAAGCAGGTACTTGACATGTGTCTTCTACGTGAAGGCTTCTATTCTAGACTGTAAGCCCATATCACCCTCTACTTCATTACTTTTCATTAACAGATTTATCCCTAGGGCCTGACAATTTTACTCCGATAGAATCTTCGCCAACCCCTAGCCTTTGATCAGTTTAGTGGGTTTGATCTCCATTTCATACTCTTGTATCTTTTCTATCCACTTAACCCTTTTCCCTCTGTTGTTGCCTTGTACCAAAATATCTTTCACAATCGCCGTGGGTACATAAGCAATGATGGTGGATTGTAAAATATACACCTGGAAAGCCTTCAGGGCTTTGACCAAGGCATATGTGTGTTTTTCCAATATGCTTTATCTCAACTCTGCTCTATGAGAACTTGACTGAAGAATGCAATAGGATTCTCATGCCCATTGTAATTTTTTTGCAACAACACTGCGGCTATTGTGTGAGGTGATGCGAAAGAAAAAATCAGGAGAGGCTTTGGATAATCAGGGCCAACCAAAACTAGGGCCTCTACAAAGGCTTGTTTGATTCTGAAAAATGATTCCCTGGACTGGGTAGTCCACATTGTTGGAATCACGATTGCCGTTAGACCAAAACCTGCAGGCCTTAGTCTCCACTACAATTGCCAGAGTTAGGATCCACGAGAGGCGGTTAGTCCATGTCGCGAAACACACGCGGAGTGTTGAACCCAATGTCCAACAATCCCCCCCCAACGTGAGCTGGGTGAGTTTCGAACTTGAGACCTATGGCTCTGATATCAATTGTTGGAATCGCGATTTCCATTAGAACAAAACCCGCAAGAATTAGTCTCCACTACAATAGCTAGAGTTAGGATCCACGAGAGGTGGTTAGTCCATGTCGCGAAACACATGGGGAGTGTTGAACCCAATGTCCAACACACATTACTTCACTATATTTCTTTAGAATCTCTATGATATGCCTGAAGATCTCAACATAATTTTGTATAAACCACCTTAAGAAATTTATCCTTCCCAAAAATACTTTCACCTCCCTTTTGTTTCTCGGTAGTGGAATTCCGTTTATCAGCTCCACCCGTTGAGGATAAATATTCACCCCTTCTCTAATTACTATGTGTCCCAATAATTTTCCTTCTTCAAGAAAAAATATGGATTTATGAGGATTTAGAGATAGACCATACCTGCGACACTTATCAAAGGTTCGTTTCAAGTGCTCAACGTGTTTAGCATCTGTCTTGGAGAAGACAGTGATATCGTCCAAGTATATAACCACGAACATGTCTTGTTACCCAACAAAAGAGATATCCATGGTGCATTAAAAGGTAGCACCGACGTTTATGAGGCAAAAGAGCATCCGGGGGTACATAAAAGCTCCCCATGGTGTGGTGAACGTTGTTTTCTTCTGGTCCTCTGGGAGCACTGCCACTTGGTTGTATCCCGATAATCCATCCATCATGGACATATGGGAGGATCCTACGAACTTCTGTAGGATGTGGTCCATTTTGGGAAGGGGGTAATTGTCTTTGAGTGAAGCCTTGTTTAAATTTCAAAAATCTACACAGAGCCTGATCTCACCATTTTTCTTTCTTATAGGTACCAGGTTTGCTACCCACTCTGAATACCTTAGGGGCACAATAATATTTTCTTGCAACAACTTCTTGACTTCTTTCTCAATAGCGTGCAAAGGTAGTGGATTTATTTTCATTAACTTATGCTTATGGGGATTAAAATATTCTTTGAGGGGGATTTTATTCTGTATAACATCCACATAAAAAGTATTCAAATATTGATATGACCAAGTGAAGACGTCTTTGTAGGACCTTAACAATTTCGAGTATTTCTGCTTATATTCTTCTGGAACCCCTTTCGAAAAATTTATGAACTTCAGATATTCATCTGTCTCGATATTTAAATATCTCATTGACTTGTCAAGTACTGGCTTACGAGGATTCACTGAGATATTTTTCTTGTCAAAGAGCCTATCTAGGGTTAGTAGACCCTTGGGAATAACGTTTCCCTTCAGCTGAAGAACTCTGTGTCCAGCAAGAGTTTCCTCCCACCTTGTATTTGGTTCTTTGGCCTCTACACCATTTCCTGGGTCTATTACTGAACTGGAGAATTATCCTATCATCTCCATAAAGCGTTTGATCTGATCCTCATATTCGAATACTTTCCAGTGTTTAAGATTATTTGGAATGGAGGGACGGTACTACACCTCTATTTCATATCTCAACAATGGATTCTGGGGGGGGACGAAAAATACTAGTTGTCACAACTAGTGATTCTGCAATCCGATTTATGTACTGAGGCAAAAATTGGATATTGAATGGTAGGAAGAAGTTTTCAACCAAATTCCACACCTCGTTCCTATAAGCCCTAAGGCGAGGATACTTTGCTTGGCATTGAATTCTTACTTGTTTCACCACCAACTCTGAATCTCCAAACACTTTGAGGATTTGGATGTTCATATTCCTTGTTGCTTGTAATCATATTCCACTAGATTATTTATGGCTTTGAATTATAGCTTGAAAGAAATTGGGATCAAGCAACCTTCAGGAGGTATCAACAGAACACATGCCCCATTTCCTTCTCTTGACTAAGCTCCGTCGAACTGTAAGGTACAAATCTCATCTACTTCTTCCTTCTTGAAGTCGATCCATTTCGGAGGGAAGATCTTAGTTTCCTGGAGGAACATATCATGTTCTTCCAACATTAGGCAAGAGAATTCATAGTATTTACCATATACCCGGGAGTTAGTCGAACCATCAGCTCAGGTAACCATTTTCACGAACCTGGACTCGTTGTAAAACCTCCTCTCTTCCCCACTGAAAACGAGAATAGTGGCGTAGGTTAAGTCAATCTTTATTGATCCTTCGATTTTGGATCCCCAAGACCTGGATAGAAACATACCAAAGCTAGACGATATATCTGCTACTACTATATCCATCACCAAACTCTTTGCAGAAATATGTGCCAAGTTTACCACCAGATCCTTTATCATCCCCAAACATTTTACTCTCTTGGAGTCGAAAAAATACATATCTTTATATGGCCTTGTAATCTACAACCCAAGCTGCTCCATGACGGACAATGGTAGGAGATTATGTGATGCCCCCGAGTTTAGCATGCAATTAAATAAGTCATGTATTACTAGACTCACATATAACGGAGGTGTGGATGAGTCTTTCTCTTCTACATGGGGTCCAAAAACAACAATGGGTTGTTCCTCTTGGAGATTGAGACTATATGGAAAGGGAGTAACACTAAGAGGAGGCATGAATTCTGATACTTGATCTTTATATGATGGTTGCTTCAACTGTTCACTAAGGGGGACCATAATTTTGAATTTTTCTAATTTCTTTTGGAGGTTAAAATGACTGGTCCTTTTTCAACCTGAGGTGTTTTAGTGTGTTCCCTGGGTTGGTCGACCGGATTAAGAGGTGGAGCGGAAGGCTTGTCAACTTTTGGATGGTTGGGCTCTTGACCAACAAATTTGGATGTGGTATCATTTTGGTGACTTGTTTCTTCCAGTGGTTTCTTCCCCTTATCTGGAGAAAGAGGAGGGGTTTGGATCTTTGACATTGACTCATCATTCTGCTCTTACACCCACGTTGTTTTGCGGGAGGACCTAAGGTCATATTTCTTATAAAGCTGAGCTTGCATGAAATCAACGAACTACCAGAAATAACTGTCAGTGTCTTTGTCTTCTGGGGAACCTCCTTTTCCTCCCCATATTCTTTCAGAGTAAGCTCACTTCCCTCGTCATCGGAATAAGCTAAAAATTGATTCTCCTAAGTGTCTATGATTTATTCTATCTGCCCATCTATTTATCCCCTTAGATACAAAGGGGGCTGGATGTGATCCTGCTTCTCCTTTCTATCACCTTGAAACAACTGTAGAGGAGGCTTTCGATACTGAGGATTAAAACCTTGATTAGGATCCATCTGATTTGATCGAGGAAGAGAGATCTTAGCTTATAACTCGAGCTTAACTAGCTTATTAGATATATTTTTAATTAACTTGTTCATTTCTTCTATTCTATACTCTTGTGACTCTCTCTTGATTCGAGGTGGTGACTTCATACTTAGTATTACTTCTTATTTCTTGATCTTCTTTTCCCTTAATATTTCCAGTGGAGGTGAAATTTTCTCATACCTCAATGATGCAGGAGCATCGGGAACTTAGCTAGCAATGTGATGTTTTGGTCACATGTTGTGGCTAATCCAAAGAAAACATTAGTAGTAGTATATTTAATTATTTAATTATTATTGTTATTTATTTATGAGTATTGTTAGTTTGTTTTTATATTTAAATAAATTAGGAATAAAATTAGTAGTTGGTTTCTTTCCCTGCATGGATATAGAGCCAACATAGGGATAAGCACTTAAAAATAGGGAGGTATTGATTTGTTGAGTAAATTCGAGAAGAAACATATTCTAAGAAGAATAGTTTCATATTTTAAATATAAATAATGGGGAAATAGGGAGAAAAAAAATAGAGAGAAGGAGAGAAGATTGCTAGTATGTAGATTGCAAACGCAATGGAACGATTCATGAAATATTGAGCCCATGCATTAGTGATATAAACTGTATTTAGCATTATATATATATATTTTCATGGTTGAATGTGCAAATTATATTGGTCGTATATGGATATATGAATGCAGTAATCAGTGTATAGTTGGACAATGATGGTAGCAGAAGGACTCTGAATTGCGTGGAACCCAAAGGAATGATAGAGTTTCGTTGGGATCACATTTGAAGTCTGCTAGCACATGACTTCGAATGAATAGTAGAGTGAAGCAAAGGCAGGTGTTGGACGTAGGCATATGGAATTGTTGGTGTAAATCCGTCTTAGTAAGCCAGTTCATATAACAGCGGTTCAACACTTTAGTGAAATACGCACAATGTTGTTTTGTTTTTCTGTCCTAACACCTTTCCTTGTTGGCATTGCCAGGGTATATTAATTGCATTAATAGAAATACAATCACAAAAAAAACCAAATCACGATTTCTAAAACTGAGCTCTAGATTTCGATGTCTAATATTTCATTTTCTTTAAGATCAGTACCGTCATTTTCTAGCTGTCGATATTGGTGGTTCATCATGATTTTATGTCTCAAGTGTAATATAACACTGTATGGACAGTAGTAACGATTCTTAATTGCTTGGTAGTTATTTGGTGTGGAACGATAATCTCATTTCGGATTGAATGAGGATTTGTGTGAAGAGTGAGCCCAAATAAAAAAAAGCAGCATTTTGGTTTGAAGAGCAGATTCCACATTTGATAATATAACAATTTTTGATTCAATATCTTGTATGTTTTAACTGATATAGTTGCGCATAAAGTGATTTGATATGAATCATTTTGGAGAAGGAAATCTGGGACTTAGAAAAATTGAATAAATTGCTATAGTTTAACGTAGAAATTTGTTTTTCTACATCATTTTTGGTATTAAATCCATGAGTTGTTCTTGAGAATTGCAGAGAATGCCACCTAGAAGAGAAGCGGGGATAGGTCGGGGGAGACCTATAGAAAACACAGTTTTGCTAGAAGAAATCCGGCATTTGCGTACAAGGATGGTTAAAATGGAAGCTACTCAGAGGAGGGAGACAGATGATGGCATTTCCAGTGTTGATGAAGAAGAGACCACTGAAGAAGAAGTGGAGGAATAAAGTGAGGCAACTAAATTTATGGAGATGCTAGCAAAAGCCAATAGCAGACCAAAGGTAGAAGTACCTTTATATGATGGTAATCTTAGTGTGGAAGTATTAATGGACTATATCAGTGCATTAGACAAATATTTCGACTATGAAGAAGTCGATGACAAGAAGAAAGTAAAGTTTGTAGCCATGAGATTGAAAGGTCATGCAGCCCTGTGGTGGGATGAATTGCAGTTATCCAGGGAATGAAAAGGGAAACCCAAAATCAAGCAGTGGGATAAGATGGTGAGTAAAATGAAAGGTAAGTTTATGCTGAAAGAATATCAATGAAATATTTTTAGACAATTGCAAAACTTAAAGCAAAAGGGCATGACTATCAAAGAATATACTGAAGAATTTTACAAGCTGAGTATTAGAGCGGGACATATTGAAGATGACATAGAAAAGGTAGCTAGATATATAAATGGTTTGAGATATGAAATACAAGATGAGATCAGCTTATTAAATCTCAAGACGATTGAAGATGCCTAGATAGGTTTTAATCTAGAACAAAAGGTGAAAGACTATACTACCATTTCTCCTAACTCAGAACAGATACACAGAGAGGATTTGAGGCTTACTTGTTTCAGTCGCTTCCAAATGGCTCCTTCTGTCGCTCTTGCTACAACTTCAAATTCAAGCGGTTCGTTGGCTGAATGCTTCCTGCAAGAAAGAACACTGAAATAATAGAAGATACAATAATATAGATATCTATTCAAGCTAGTTAGCTAAATCAGTTAAGAATAAACTACGTTCATCAACCAAGATCTTATAATATGGAAAATCAAAGTTAACATAGATGCATGTAGGGAAAAACAAGAAGTACTCTTTATTGATGATAGAAGGAGAGGTTACACCTAGTGACTAATTTGAAGTGACCTTCCAACATAGTTTCCAAGTCTCATCATAGCATAAATCTCTCCAGCAGTAGCTCTAAAAACCAAGTTGTCAATTGAAAATTCTCTAGCATTTATCTACTCAAATTATTCCTTCTCAAACACTTAGATCCGTGTTCAATTTATAGATGAACTTTAGGTTGTTTTTCAATTAATAGCTTTCCAAAAATATGCAAGACATGTTTCCATTCATGTAGATGTCAAATGGACACTTGGATCCAAAGCTTGACACATGTGAACTCGTCTAGAAGGCACTGGCCAAGTGGAGATTTTGGAACAATGAGAATTTCGCTCCCAATGTGACCAAAACACCTGTGAATGTCAGGAAGTGCTTTGCAGAGCAGCCTTGCATGGGGCTACCTGCATATGCAATGCACTTAGGCCCCTTAGAGCCTGCATTTGTGAGCTCTCCTATGCTAAATAATAAGCTTCAAACCATGGAAACCTTTGCTTGATGAAAGTCTTGCTTGATTTGTCTTGTTTTTTGTCTTAGAGAATATAGCAACTGAGATGATATGAAATGATAGACCCTTGATCATCGGTCCTGGAGATGATGCCCAGTTAACCAGGTCATTGGGAATGGTGCCCAAATTGACCTATAACAATTCCCCCCTAAAGCATGAGATCCAAATAATAAGAACATTTGATTGAGATGATTTAAACTATGATGAGCCTGGAAACAAAGTGGAATGGTCACCTGCATCAATCTTACAATACATTACATCATGATATATCTTCTATTGATCATAATTGCTGAGGGTAGGCATTCCCATAGTCAACACATAAAACAATCTAATAACATGTACATAATTCAGAAAGTCGTCTACATTGGAATGTTGCCCTGATGCAGACACGCCTACAGATATAGGCCCATGTTTGGATGACAATTTGTATGTAAGGTCACCGTACTGATGATGTGTACAACAATCCTGAAATCACAACTTGGATGGATGAAACTAGATCTGGGGTCTTCTTATCTCATTCACTCGATCATTCGGGTACAAGTCTAGCCATGCGAAGATATGATTTGTCGTCGAACATGGAAAGAAATCGTTTGATTACCAGCCAATGATGTGAGTTGTTAACAAACACGAGAGAACCATCATTAATGTCAATGGTTCTCAAGGTACTATAGTACATTTTGTAAGGCGTGAATAGATGATTTGATGTCGAACGCCAAACAAAATATTTCGGTCAAAAGTCCGGAAGCGAGGATCTTGTCGATACTGTAACAAGCCTCATGGTAATGGAATTTGATGTTTCTAAGTGAACTTCCTGGATATTGATTTGTTGTCGACAAGAAGTCACCTTATTGTAAAACATGAGTTACTGATTTCAGAGACAAGGATATGACTTGATATAGAAATTTTCAGGGATGACGGTCATGAAAATGAAGGTTTACGAGTATTGCAGATGGATGAGTTTTTAATCACTGGATGACTTCTCTTGAACATATCGGCGACACTATGATGAGTTGGCAGCATTGACCCTAAACCGAAGTGAAGGTATGATGAACCATAGGTGTGAATGAACCGTCAAGATGATTACCCAACCCAAACAGTCACGGACATGGGGTGAAAAAAGTGTCATGTTCAAGAGCGACTTGCTACCAAAAAAGAAACTTTTCTTGCTTTTCCCAAATTTTCCCCGGTCATTTGTCGACCAATACCTCTTTATTTTTTAACAAGCTTGAGGAGGATAACATTTGCTTGATTTATAATTGAACCCTTAGGGCGAATAAAGTATCGCCATTTAATAATTTAACGAGTCTAGCAGTGAATGAAACTCGATTCTTGCCATGATTGACAAGCCCGTCGCTATTTTATGTTTTAATGAGCTTAACGACAGTGATAGCCCTATCGTTTTTCATATTTATAGAGTTTGAAAAAAAGGACGAAAGAGAACTCCAAAAGTACTTTTTCGTAATTTTTTCTCTCAGATTTGAAAAAATGTAAAATAATATCTGAAAGAACCTCTTTGGTCATGTTTAACCAAGGTATTGCTTTTTTCGTAAATAATTCATCTCAGTCCGGAAAAGGGTTAAACTTATACTGCGTAGATATCAATTCATTTACTTTAATGAGATCGAAATGACAAGTGCTCGGCAATATTTTCTCATTATCGGAGTCTGAAAAGAGCTGAAAGAAGACTCCAGGGGTTCCTTTTTCACTGTTATAGAAGCTCAAAAAAGAGATAAAATTGCGCTTCAAATCCTTTTTGGTTTTTAACAAAGCTAGAAAAATAAGGAGAAAAATCATGCTTTGTGGTCAAGTCTTTCTTTGAAATAAATCTGCACGACTAACCTGTTCGTTAGTTGTATTTCCTGTTCAGATCAACATCAAATGGATTAAAAATACCTGTTTCATGATAAAAACATAATAAAACTATAGTCATAGCAATAAATTTAACTTGAAATCAATTAAATGACTATATAAAGTAGTTTCACTATTCATTTTTACCATTCTATAGTTACCATTTGCATTTTGGAGCTCTGAACCTGATTTTTCCCCCGAACTTTAGTCGTTGATTGTGGCCATTTCTATGGATGGATTTCATCATCGTTTGATCCAGGTTAGTAGCATTAACCTCCTCTTTCTTTCAGTATTCATTTCATTCCCATTCCTTGCAAATTTTTAGGGTTTTGAGGCCCCTAGGGTAAATTCTGCCCAAATTGAGGGCAACACACCCTTGAACATCGAAACCTGCGTTGAATAGAAGGTACAGTGAAGGGTACTTGCATATGCAACGCACTATCTCAACCCAGGGAGTGCGTTGGGCGCAGTTCAAGTTTTTGTTTTTCATGATGTGTCCAAAATTTGCCTAGTTTTTTGTAATGAATGGTATCTAATGGATCTTATGGTTGATTTTCAGGTTTCCATCAGATTATAATGACGATTACATGGAGAGAAAGAGAACATGAAGAACAATATATGATTGCCTTGAATGATCTGGGTACTGTAAGAGCTTTAAGAGATTACGGGCTACTTAAGTACTTCAAATTGTCGGGAATTAGGCAACAAATAGAACTCCTAGAGTTCCTTGTTAGAGCATGGGATCCGACGATAGAGGCATTTCCCATAAAAAATCAAGTGTTTTCCATAACAGTTGAGGATGTGTATTTTCTCACAGGTTTTTCAAGGAGAGGTTTGCCCATTTCTCTAACAGGGTCTACCATTGGAGGAGAGACAATGAGGGATTATGTTATGCAATATTGCTATCCAGGGTCAGAACCTAACAAAGATGGAAAAATAAACATCCGTGATGTCAGGGATTTGCCTTTGAGAACCATCTTATTCACGATAGCTAAACTTGCTGGCACCGTTACACTCCATGTAGTGAACATATCGTATTTGCAGCATGCGCTAGAGTGCTTAGAGCCAATGGTATTCAACTGGTCTGAAGCTGTTCTATCTCAAATAAAGGAACAACTGAATAAAGCAACAGGAGGAAGGAAGAAAAATTTCAGCTATGGTTCAATCCTTATCTCCTTCGCTTTGGAACGGATTCCATTGATGCAGCCACAACATGTAACATTGGATATATCTAGTCCTAGAGATCCACGAATGCAGAGATGGGTAGAACTCATGGGTCGGCATGCAGGCCAATTGACCGTTGTGTTATCGACTGCATTCTTCGCCTAGTTCTAGTGACATATTTTCACCATCGATGAGTATGCATACGCAGGCGTTGACTTCCGAGGAGATCCAGATCTAGTTTTACCAGAAGGCGCTTAGTGGGGTACAATAGGTAAGAATTATTTGACCATGTTTTTTGATTTTTATAAGGTTTATACAATGTTTTTGTGTTTTGATTTCTTTCCAAGACTAAACTAAATGTTCGATGTAATGCATATATTGGTCGGGTTCAACCAGTAGAGGAACCAGAGCGCGAAGCAGATGTGCTAGTAGAGAGGGCTATCGAGAGAGCAGTCCTTTAGAACATTGATATGGCTGAGACTCTAGCTAAGCTCCAGTAGCACATAGAGGGGTTGACCTTCAGGATTCTGGATTTCCGGATCGAAGAGCTTCCCATGCGACTGCAACGACACACAATTTGGGTTCCTAGCCATTGGATGCAGTTTCTTCGTAGGATTGCTAGATCTATAGTATGTTACCATGAACACCACTAGTTTACTTGTGATTTTTTGCATACATTTTGAGGTCAAATGACCAACGTGTCTTGGGCACAAATTTTGTAAAAAACCTATAACTATCTATCTATATGTTTTCAGAGTTTTTCCTATGTTTAATGCACAATCCTATTCAATGAAGTGAATGTTTTACCTATGTCGCAAATGTCTATCTAAAACTTGATTGGCTAATGAATCAGTTAAAGTGTTCAGATTTCTGGAAATGTGTTGATATTGAATGAAATCAAAATGTCTCTCCAAAATTCGAACTCTTGCGAACAATTTAAGAAGTGTTGGATTTATAACAGTATAAATACTAGTAAGTTGTAGTACCACAAGTTGTGAATCTAACCTTATGATTATGCGGTTAATACCAAATGAAATGGCATCAGAGAGAAGTTTGATCAAAGTGCTATATTCAACAATATTATTCGTCGATCTATCGATACATATCCCTTGAAAACTCACTAACTCGCCGTTTGGAGCGAAAATGGCCCACGCTACAGAGGATAGATTCTGCGTACTATGAATAGTACCATCAGCATATCCAACAAATGTTTCCAAAGATTCAGTCATTTGCGATGAAATGTAAAGCGGATTACTAACATCAAGAAAATTCTCTAAAAAAAAATTAAGTAGTGAATGCAAATCAACAATATATAAACAATATAATACAAAAAATTACTATGCTCATGATTAAGCATAGTAACATTTCAAATACAACCCATTTCTAGGATGTGCCAATGGAATTCCATTGTATCAACTAACTCGTAGGAACCCTTAGCAAGAACTCTTTTGACAATATAGGGGCCATTCCATAATGGTTCGAATTTCCCTGTACCTATTACATCAGCTTTGTGGTCATAAAGAGGGACCAAGTCGCCCTCTGAGAAGATGCGAGGCTGGAAATTTTTGTCGTATTGCGCCTTTATACGTCTCTTATGTGCTTCGTTGGCCAATTGGGCTTCACGATGCATTTCATCTAGATGGATGAGGTTAAGGAGACACGACGCTTCTTCTTCTGAGGTGTCAGGTAACAAGTCTATCGTGAGTTTTAACGGTGATATTTTGCATTGGATTGGTAAGATAGCTTCCAGACCATACACCAATTGAAAAGGAGTAAATCCAGTTGCGTTTCTCACCGAGGTTCGATACGCCCACAAGGCAGAGTACAGGATCAAGTGCCAGTTCCTTTTATGGACTCCTATCATTTGTTGAAGCATTCGTTTAAGAATTTTGTTAATAGCCTCAACTTGTCCATTTGATTGTGGATAATAAGGAGTAGAATTATCATGCGACAATCCTAACTTGGCTATCAATTTAGACATCATATGGTTGTGAAAATGATTCCCATGATCCGTAACTATAGCCAGTGGGACCCCAAACCGTGCAATAACATGGTTGAAGAAAAAAAATGCAGTTGTTTGTCCTGTGTTGTTGAATGTAGGCATCGCTTCGGCCCATTTGGTAAAATAGTCGACCGTGACAATAATATAACCATGCCCCTTGGATGAAGGAGGGTTACAGGTTATGAAGTCAATACCCCATTTCGTAAATGGTCTAGCAGAGACAACATGATGCATTGGAGCTAGCGGTTTGCGGATTTTACGATAAAAAATCTGGCATGCATGACAACTTCTGACTGGGAGGATGAAATCTCGAAAAATAGTAGGCCAAAAGTAACCAGTGTGGAGTATCTTTTGCGAGGTAGCATATCCAGATAAATGTCCACCACAAGCCCCATCATGGCAATCATTTAATAATTTTTTGGCCTCCTCATGAGTGAGGCACCTCCTTAAAATGGTATTGACACCATGACGATAAAGTGTGTCGTCAAAGATCAGATAATCTTTTGCTTGGTATCGAATATATCGCTGATCAGAGCAAGAGGTATTAGGTCAAAAATTTTGGGTTTGGAGATAAATGATGAAATCTCCATACCAGGGATCAGATGATCCGATCAGAAACAGAGACTCGTCTAGAATAGATGGTTTCGACGTAGTTGCATTACTATCAGAGGGAAGGTCACAGAGAAGCTCACCAAAAACTAAAAACTTCTTTGACTTGGATTTGATGAATTCCAAATCAAATTCCTGCAAAATGACAATCCATTTTGAATTATTTCCCCCCAGCAATTGACGTGATAAGATGTAAGTCATGAGTTGCAATCCGAAACTATTGTTGTTTTTCGGAGCAGGATATAATGGCAAATCTTTGGACAGCTTGAACGGCTGCCAAGGCAAGCTTTTCCATGTACGAGTACTTAACTTCCGCATCATTGAGATTACGACTCAAATAATAGATCGGATGTTCAAATCCATCTTCTACTTGGACCAAAACCATAGCAATGGTCGTTTCAGCCGTGACAATATATAGGAAATAATAATTTTGATAATTTGGAGGATACATTAATGACGCTCGGACAAGATGGTCCTTGAAAACATCAAAAGAAGCTTGCGCAGCTTGGTCCCAATGGAAGGGAACCCCCTTTTTCAATAATCAAGTAAATCCTTTTTCCATTTCAGCGTAGTTTGGAATGAACCTTCTCAGGAAGTTGGCCTTTCCTTGAAGTTTCTGTATCTGAAGTAGGTTTGATGGTGCAGGAAAATCAAGAATGGCCTGTACCTTCAATGGGTCTATTCGAATTCCTTCTTTTGAAACTACGAATCCGAGCAATCGACCAGAACCAACACAAAACACACATTTGTATGGATTGAGGCATATCTTGTAGTGTCGGCAGCGTAAGAAAATGGCTCTCAAATGCATCGGGTGATCAGTCCGATTTCGTGAATGCGCTGGTAAATCATCTAGATATGGTTGAACAATGTGCTGGATGTCGTTGAAATCATAATCCATTGCTCTCTGAAAAGTTTCCCCAACGTTCTTTAAACCAAATGGGAGTTTCCTATATGCGAAGGTGCCTTAGGGACAGATGAATGTTTTCTTATGTTGGTCATCTGGGCAGATATTGATTTGATTGTAGCCGAAAAATCCATCCATGAACGAAAAAATTTCGCATCCAGCATAGTCATCAATAATCTGGTCGATAAAGGGAGTAGGATAGTTGTCTTTTGGACAAGCATGATTAACATCCTAATAATCGACGCAAACTCTAATTTTTCCTTGTTTTTTCATAACAGGGATGATATTGGAAACCCACTCAGTTAGTGGAACAGGGTAAATGAAACCAGCACGCAAAATTTTTTCAACTTCTGCTTTGATGGCAGCGGCTTTCTTCGAATGAACAGGACGAAACCATTGATGCACTGGTTTGACATCAAGATACATATTAATAGTGTGTTCAACTATACTAGTATCTATGCCTGGAATTTCCTCATAAGACCAAGAGAATACGTCACGAAATTCACGAAAAAGAGAGAAATATGAATCAAGTTTTGATGGAGAAAAAGATACATCGACATGAATATTTTCTACAATGCCAGGTTTAGTAAAAATATCGATAGAAATCGTTTCTTCAATATTAGATAAATTTCACTCAGATTCAATTGCATTAATTGGAAAAGAATTCGAAAATAAAGTTTGAATGGATGGGTGATATAGTTCACTAAGATTATTTTCTTCATAATCAGGAAGATGGGAACGATGATGATAATCTTCCCATGGTTCTCCTTCTGTCATCATAGCTTCCAAAATATTTTCATCTGTCAAAAATTTTGAGGAAAATAGATCAGATGGAGTACCAAAATCTAATGAATGATCAACCCAAACACTCGGCGACGTTGATTTCGAATTTTCTACCCAAACCAAATAGATTGATTTCTATTGTAGCTCAATAGGGTTGAGCGGTAAAACATCATCCAACATATAAATATCAGAATCACCCGTACTCTTCCTTAGGCCAGATAGAGTGGAAGAGATCATGTAGCAGGTATCTATGCTTGCAATTTCTACCGACGTCGCGGACGATGATAATGCAAAGGTTCCCATAAGAGTGGAATCCTTTAAGAGTCCTACACCAATGTTCTGAATTTCTAGTTGGGGTAAGTGAATATACATAACGATTCCAGTTACCTACGAAGTGGAGGAAAAAAATGATAATTGATTAATGACTGTAATTGTACCTTTATGTGGAAAGGCAATCATTCTAAAGTATGTAGAAACAATGGCAGTCATCGCATATACCCATGGTCTTCCGAGTAAAATATTATAGTCAAGGGGTCCGTCAACAACCTCAACATCAATACTTACTATTTTTCCCCCTAATTCAACTTGCAAGTTATTGATAATACCACAAGGTTTATATGTTCTTCCATCAAAAGCCTTCAAAGTCGTTGATGATTGCGATAATCGCAGTGAGCCAAGTGACTTCCAACAGTTTAGAGACAATGCACGTAGATGATCCCTCATCAATAATAGTGCGATGAACAAGGTGATTGAGAACATTTACTTGGATGGAGAATGCCAATTCTGCTGGTAGCTACGGTACATAGCCCGTATGATTAAGGACGATAAGATTAGAATCAATTGGATCAATTCCACCAATGGCCAACATTAAAGCTTGCCTCTAGGAGGGACAATTTTGTAATACCTCAAGAGCAGACATAGCTGAAGGGGATTGAGCCAAATATTCAACTATATTATAATTTTGTGCAGCTCTCGCTCGAGGATTATATGTCGATTTATGAATTAATCCATTTGGTGGCTTAATCGTCAATTCAAGAATAATAGGAGGTGGTACCGATTCATTAGATGGATTCGTTGTCAAGGTAGTAGGTTGATCAGTGGCCGGACTACCATAGTCTTTATTTCGCATCGACACCAAAATATCTTGTGAAGGTTTTGTGGTGGATAACATTAACACTTGGGAACTAGGAGCTGGATCCGTAGCAACCATATTTGTGTCTGGATTTGGGAATGGGTTTGTCAACACAGCTGATGAATGAGAAGTCTTGATGATTTTTGAGACTTCAGCACGGTGAGGAAAATCCATAACAAAATGTTCCTCGTTACAGATTATGCATGGATAACGAGGTTTCCGTGGTCCTGACGGTAGATCAGATGATCATTCCTGTGGGTTAGAAGTTTTCTTTTTCTTTGATTTCCCCTTTTTCTTACTTCTTGGTTTCTTATCACTTTTGCCTTTGTCAAATGTCACGACATTAATTTCAGAAGTAGGAGTAGGATAAGATGTAGTAGTGTTGTGTGTTTTCGCAGTGCCTATCAAGCCGTCTCTGGCATGAGAGTCCTTGATTTGCGGAGGAACATTGAAATTAGATCGCGGCACATTTGGTATTTTTTCATAGAGCATGCCAGAATGAGTATAAATCAAGTCTAAATATTGGGCATAAGAGATAAATTTCTCTTCTGTGACGACGCCACCTTTAGCCACATCCTTAGTTATAGATGGTAACAGGGACTTAATGAACCATTCAACAAGGAGCTGATCAGGAGCAAATGTCTTAACCATTCGTTGACAGCGACACCACTCATGAATATGATATGAAATGTGAGTAGCATTACTCTATTTGAAGTTGGTTAAGAGTTCCGTTTCAGTTTCGTATCTGATCGGTAACTGGAAATGGGTCAAAAAGGCAGTAGCTAAGGCAGTGAAATTGTCGAAAGAAGCTCTAGGTAATTCAATGTACCATTTAGCTGTTGGACCTGTGAGCATTCGTTGGAAAAGACATAATCGAATAGAATCTTCATTTAGGGAATTTGATGAACACAATAAATGATAAGTCATAGCATGAGTTGATGGATCTTCTTCAGGGTTTCCATTGAATTTAGGAATGTCGGAGGGTAATTTATGTGGTATCACCGACCACCAAGGAGCATAATTGATAGGATCATTGGTTAGCCGGTTTAAATTTGGTAATTCCAAGGTTGCAACAAAAGGCAACTGTCTATTAAGGTTAGGTTGAGCATAGCCAGGATAAGATGGAATTGCTTGGGAGACAGGTCTTTAAGCACCAGCATATGGGATTTGATGTTGGTAACCCAGATAGGGGTTGTTTTGCATAGCAAACACTTGAGAGTTTTGTTGACCAAAACCTGGATATGATACTTGTTGAAATGAAGTTTGAGGGATTTGTGCCTATGGCTGTGAAGGATTCTGTCCACCAATGTTATAACCCAAATTAGTATAAGTTGGATTCGGTTGATATGTATATCTAGATTGCATTTGTGACATCCCATAAAATGGTACACCAGCTTGTGAATAAATAATTCCTGATATAGGTTGTTGTAAATTAACCAAAGGATTTTGAGTCCGTGGACCCAAAATTTGATGATATTGAGTTGAAGAGCTCACCTGATAAGGTTGATGTACAATATTTTGATTCTGTAACAGGGGTATAGATGTATTAACAAGTGGTAATGAAGTGGGTGTAACAGGTTGAATTGGTTGATACGATTGGACAACCGTTTGTGGTTGGATAGGTAGAGTGGGTTGCCATTGACAAAAATTCATGTCAACATTAGTTTGACCAAAATGTGACTGAGTACTATCGTATTGGGTGACCATAGGTTGCCCCCCAGCATAAGGAGGATAATAAGACGGAAAATATTATTCCCCGAATGTTGGGAGTCCAGTTGATATGGTACTTAAAGGAATTGACCCATAGGGACCGAATTGATATTTCCCTGATGATAGATGTAATGATTCAAGTCGTTCAGTACTGAATATAGGACTACCAGTTAAAACACTAGATGATGATATTGGTAAATACCATGGTCTTGAAGACTGACCAGAGAAAGTGCCAGACAATTATTTTTAGCCTGTTGGGACCAAAGGGCCACCATGAAAATATGACTCTGGTGAGGTTGTAAACATAGACAGAGTAGCCAGGGTAGAAGCTGACGTAATTGGAACAATAGACCCAATCGAAGATGTTGGTTCATGCATGGTTGTATGACCAAATGTATACTCTCCGAAATCAACGGGAGATTGAATGGCAATGGGATCAACAAAATTAGATGGAAACGATTGAGGAAAAGACTGGTACAGGTAAAGTTCTCCCCCAAATGAGTTTGACTTAAAGCTGTATCAAGTTGTGGGATTTCTTCAATTGCGATTAAAACAAGAGGAAGAACTTCACCGTCAGGCCCAAAATATATTTCAGACGGTTGACTGTGTGATATAGGAGTTTTAGTGGCTACAGATATTTGTGAAGTGACCAAGGTAGGAATAAATTCTGGTTGTTCAGGATTCATATTTTCTGGCAAAGAAAAGACATGATCTGGATCAATTTTTGATTGAACAATGTCGGGTCTAGGAAGTATGGTCTCAGCGATTGAATGGATCGTGACCACGGGTAGCTGTGAAGACTCCATTTTGATAACAGTAAACGAACCAAGATGTGTGGAAACAATTTTAGCTAACTCTGGTTTAAATGATGATGTTTCTCCAGAGGTATGAATTGTACTTGATTCGGTAGATCGTGATTGCCTTCGCCTACCATAAGTAACTTCCGGCGGTAAATGTGGTTTTAAAGCTAATCTACGCAAATGACGGGGGGTAGGATTGTGTTCTTCCATGATTATTGATTTATTTTATCCAAAAATAAAATAAAAAAAGAGGGTAATGCTAGGCAAAAGGGTTTACCAAGAAAATGTGAACTACAGAATACCTCCTGGCGAACCAAGAAGTACGGGCAAGGAATCTCCCCGAATGCTGTGTTTAGTGTATCACAATTTCAGGGCGGCCAACGTTTTTCACTATGGATGGATAACACCTAAAATTTGTCCTCCCAAATATACCCGAAGGTACGTGCAGGCCCAAGTCCGTATTAGCGCTGTCTGATGCAAAACCGCACAGTGAGAGCACCCCTTTATACTTATCGTACTATAACATCGCCTAATATACCCGAGATTACGTGGACGAGCTATGATATAATTACGTACGTGGAGTGAGGTATCACACTCGGAATGTATCGTAGACAAGTTAACGACAACTGCTATGTTTTACGATTCCGGAACACGTCTCTAGCCTAGACCTTCTAAATGTTATCGTTAATGTTCCAAAGCGTTGTTAAGTAAATTGAGGTTTATTTTATGTTGATCTTGCTTAAAAATTTGCCTTTCTGGTTCACCACGATGATGTATATGAAATTCCTAAAATGCAGCTAAGAATGATAAAAAAACTTTCACTTTCAGCTTTTTCAATGAAGGACCTAGCTACTAAAGGAAGAGAACGCTAGTTTTTTGGAAAGAGAGCAAATAATTTGTGAGCAAACAAATCAATGAACAAAACAAAATCAATGAATCACAAACTAAATGCAGATTTCCTAATTTTCCTTTTGCAAAAAACACACAATCCTACATGCAAATTCAATTTTTGAAGGAAAAATGAGGATTTCAACAACAAATTCTCCTATCAAGGAAATGAAGATTTTACGACAATTTCCTATTTCGAAAGCGAACGATTCTTAATGCGACCATAAAAAATACTTTGAAATCAACTTCTCAATGATAAAGACACTAGAAAATTGGGCGGAAATTCCGACGGCCAATTCGTCGCTATTCCGACACATAGTCGTCGCAAGAGCGACAGTTCGAGGGCGGACAAACCGTGGTTTGTCATGCCGTCGCAGTTCCGACGCACGTAAAAAGTGTCGCACTATCGACACTTATTTCGTCGCTTCCGAACAAGCGTCAGTCTTCCGACGTCTCACAAACCGTCGCGCCTCCGACGTTTGTAAACTGTCGCACTTCCGATGAAATGTGGTTCAACGTTTGGAACGTCACTCTTCCGATGCTTGTAAACGATCGCAATTCCGACCCAACGTGGTTCGACGTTTTGGACGTCGCTCTTCCGACGTCTCTAAGATGTCGCAATGCCGACGATATGTCGTCCGACGTTTTGAACGTCACTCTTCCGACGTTTGGAACGTCGCTCTTCTGACGTTTTTAATCTGTCGCAATTCCGACGAAATGTGGTCCGACATTTTTATACTGTCTCTCTTCCGACGTTTCTAGGTTGTCGCAGTTCCGACGTCTACAAGGCGTCGGTAGACCGACGGAGGGTTCAATTTAAAAAAAAAAATTAAAACTTTAAAAGACGAGAAACGCTGTTTTGAATATATTATATGAAGTAAAACAGTCCATGAAGTCATTACATTTTCACATCTGAAGATTGGAACCCAAATATCCATCCAGAAAAGTGGAAGTCCCACCCTAGAGAATGATAGAAAAATACCCCATGTCACATACAGGGACTTGATATAAAACCCAGTAACGGTCCACATGGAGATTATCGACAATCTGAGAAAGCATCCAAATATGCTCGAGGTATCTATAAGAAAGTGAAATAGCAGTATGTAGAATAGTAAAGCAACAGATAGAGTACCGACGTCCATTGTTCCAAATACAAATTAAAGTACCCAAAATCCTTGAACAGAGAAAAACGCTAATCATGTGAGGAGTGTGATATGTCCCAAATATAAAAAGACCATGAGACCATATCAATAAACCAGCAACATAGACCATCATCGCTAGTTTTGAAGGCAGAGTGATAAACATTAATCATTTTTTTTTCACAAGAGAAAAAACGTTGTTTTGAATATATTATATGAAGTAAAAAATTCCATGAAGTCATTACATTTTCACATCTGAATATTGGAACCCAAATATCCATCCAGAAAAGTGGAAGTCCCACCCCAGACAGTGATAGAAAAATACCCCATGTCACATACAGGGACTTGATATAAAACCCAGTAACGGTCCACATGGAGATTATCGACAAATCTGAGAAAGCATCCAAATATGCCCGAGGAAGAAAGTGAAATAGCAGTGTGTAGAATAGTAAAACAACAGATAGAGTACTGACGTCCATTGTTCCAAATACAAATTAAAGTACCCAAAATCCTTGAACAGAGAAAAACGCTAATCATGTGAGTGTGATATGTCCAAAATATAAAAAGACCATTAGACCATATCAATAAACCAGCAACATAGACCAGCATCGCTAGTTTTGAAGGCAGAGTGATAAACATTAATCATTTTTTTTTCACAAGAGAAAAAATGTTGTTTTGAATATATTATATGAAGTAAAACAGTCCATGAAGTTATTACATTTTCACATCTGAAGATTGGAACCCAAATATCCATCCAGAAAAGTGGAATTCCCACCCCAGACAGTGATAGAAAAATACCCCATGTCACATACAGGGACTTGATATAAAACCAAGTAACGGTCCACATGGAGATTATCGACAAATCTGAGAAAGCATCCAAATATGCCCGAGGCATCTATAAGAAAGTGAAATAGCAGTATGTAGAATAGTAAAGCAACAGATAGAGTACTGACGTTCATTGTTCCAAATACAAATTAAAGTACCCAAAATCCTTGAACAGAGAAAAACGCTAATCATGTGAGGAGTGTGATATGTCCAAAATATAAAAAGACCATTAGACCATATCAATAAACCATCAACATAGACCAGCATCGCTAGTTTTGAAGGCAGAGTGATAAACATTAATCATTTTTTTTTTCACAAGAGAAAAAACGATGTTTTGAATATATTATATGAAGTAAAGCAGTCCATGAAATCATTACATTTTCACATCTGAAGATTGGAACCCAAATATACATCCAGAAAAGTGGAAGTCCCACCCCAGACAGTGATAGAAAAATACCCCATGTCACATACAGGGACTTGATATAAAACCCAGTAACGGTCCACATGGAGATTATCGACAATCTGAGAAAACATCCAAATATGCCCGAGGCATCTATAAGAAAGTGAAATAGCAGTATGTAGAATAGTAAAGCAACAGATAGAGTACCGACGTCCATTGTTCCAAATACAAATTAAAGTACCCAAAATCCTGCAACAGAGAAAAACGCTAATCATGTGAGGAGTGTTATATGTCAAAAATATAAAAAGACCATCAGACCATATCAATAAACCAGCAACATAGACCAGCATCGCTAGTTTTGAAGGCAGAGTGATAAACATTAATCATTTTTTTTTTCACAAGAGAAAAAACGATGTTTTCAATATATTGTATGAAGTAAAGCAGTCCATGAAGTCATTACATTTTCACATCTTAAGATTGGAACCCAAATATCCATCCAGAAAAGTGGAAGTCCCACCCCAGACAATGATAGAAAAATACCCCATGTCACATACAGCGACTTGATATAAAACCCTGTAACGGTCCACATGGAGATTATCGACAATCTGAGAAAGCATCCAAATATGCCCAAGGCATCTATAAGAAAGTGAAATAGCAGTATGTAGAATAGTAAAGCAACAGATAGAGTACGTACAGACGTCCATTGTTCCAAATACAAATTAAAGTACCCAAAATCCTTGAACAGAGAAAAACGCTAATCATGTGAGGAGTGTGATATGTCCAAAATATAAAAAGACCATTAGACCATATCAATAAACCAAAAACATAGACCAGCATAGCTAGTTTTGAAGGCAGAGTGATAAACATTAATCATTTTTTTTTCACAAGAGAAAAAACGTTGTTTTGAATATATTATATGAAGTAAAACAGTCCATGAAGTCATTACATTTTCACATCTAGAGATTGGAACCCAAATATCCATCCAGAAAAGTGGAAGTCCCACCCCAGACAATGATAGAAAAATACCCCATGTCACATACAGGGACATGATATAAAATCCAGTAACGGTCCACATGGAGATTATCGACAATCTGAGAAAGCATTCAAATATGCCCGAGGCATCTATAAGAAAGTGAAATAGTAGTATGTGGAACAGTAAAGCAACAGATAGAGTACTGACGTCCATTATTCCAAATACAAATTAAAGTACCCAAAATCCTTGAACAGATCAAGAAAAACGCTAATCATGTGAGAATTCAAAGTAAAGTTAATCTATTAACATTGCGAATAAAATTACACTGAAGTCAAAAACATTGCCTGGCCATACTCATGGCAAATTTGTCATCAAAAAATCAAAAAATTAAGAAGACTGCCCTCATACGGGGAAACCAGTCTTGAACGTTTAATTTACAAAATTCAAAAATATTACAAAGGTCCAGCACAGTAAAATAAACTAAAAGCAGCCCAATTAAGTGGGCCTGCTAAGCAAGAAAAACAAATTAACCAAACTACTCCTCTGGTGGTTCCTCCACGATTCGGCACCATCCTTCGGAAGGTCCAGGATCGCTAGGTGCTACCTCCACATGCATGCCACGACTCCCCTCCTGAAGGCCCGAATGCTGGCCGGCTTTTTCCGAGCTCAGACCCGCTGGACGGGTGCATTCTTCCTCCGTTTGGGCCTCCTCGCGGAAGACCACAGTGACTAAAGCCGTGATTCGGGGGCGGTTGAGAGAGCAATTAAAGGAAAATTGCGTAGTGCGCGTCGTGGGAGAAGGTGAACTAGCGGTGGGGAAGCCAGGAGCAGGGGAATCCATACGGTGTCCAGATCCTACAAGCCGACCCCGCCCACTCCTAGTATTTGGATATCAACCTAAGTAATAATCACTGGACTGGCCGGAAGTCGACTCTGTTGAGGGGCTGGAGGTAGCGCGCCGGGGTTGACCTCTAGTGCTCCCCCTGTCGCAACGCATCCTATGACGCACGCGAGGCATGGGTGCAATCTCAGGCGCAGTGGGCACAAGAGGAGACGAAGAAGCAGAATTCCAATTAACAAAGGAAGACAGACAGAGATAGAACCGAGAGAAATGCAAATATGCAGCAAGGTCTAGGCAGCAGTTCAGCTGGCCACTTCTCCTTATCGTCACAATTAGCAGGCAGTGTAATCCAACAACCGGCTTGTTTGAAAAACCATGGCTAAACGCCATTTTTTCGACCCGTCTGCAATGCAATCATAGGACGCCCGTCATAATTAATCTCTGATCATTAATAATGAGAGCCGAAGGCGATCAAATTGGAGCGTGCTGAATTGCTAAGAGGAGTGGAGGTCCGATCTTGAACAGTGTTAAAAATTAATTAATGCGGATTTGATGTGAAAACTTAATTGAGCAACGTTAAATGTTAATGCGATTGATATGAAATCGCCATATCCGTGTCCCATCACCTTAAACGCCATCGAATGCACCCACAGCCTGGAGCAAGGCAAGTTTTTATTGAGGACACGTGGCAGAAATTGATTGGAGAGGATTTTTGTTTGGGCCGCTAGCGCAGTGGAAATCCGGACCCGTAAAATATTAGGGCGAATTTGATAAGAAATTCGCGTCACAAAATTGGCCGACGTCAGCATGCTATTTTGGAACGCGAATTTGGTTTGAATTATGGTTTATCGCCGTTTGAAGTCTGGCGGGCTCGAGTTAAGAACAATTTTGTTTGATCCCATCTTATAAAATTTGTGTTGGTTTTCTTTGATAATACACATATTTATAATAAATCATGGGAATACCACACTAAACATGTGGAAAAATTATATAAATAATTATTGAGAACAATCATTTTTATGTAAAAATATCCAAGGCGAGGTCTGTGTAGAGAACCGGGGTCGTGAAAACTGTTCAAATATAAAAATCCCGCTTAATAAAGAGAAAAAATTGTTGTGCTTTCGGAACCTGACCCGAGGATTGGACATGAGTTAACAAACAAAAGGATAGCGGAACCAGACTTGCACCCGTGGTCAAGCCCTCTACCAAAACCACGAGCGGAATCACAAAAGCGGGTTGCCCATATCGCACGGCTTTTGCGGAGTAGGCGGTATTTCCTATTCGCGAGCGATTCCATAGGGAATGCGACACGTGGTGAAGTGACCCCCGGAAAACCACCGTTTAACCCGCGCCATCGCACGTTAAAGCCCAACGTTGGAAGCCGAGCGAAATTGCCAAGAGTCGTTGATTTGGAGAAGGGCCATCAGATGGTGGTCACACGTTGAACTTGCCCGGAGGTTAACTAAGGTGTGCGGAGGATATTCAGGTATGATACGAGTGTTTGATTGGTTATTGATATATATAGGTGGGGCCGGAGTATAATGAAATTGCTTAATTAAACGATTGGTGGATAATTAGCATAAGTCTGGAGCGTGATTGTTGTAAGGTTGGGTGGTGAAATATAGAGCCGAAAGTTCATTACAAGTTATTTATTTAAAAAGAAACGTGGAGTATAAATACAAAGTGTTGAAAGTTAAACATTGGTTATAAGGATTGGAGATAATATAATGTCGGGAATATAAATTAAAGTCCAACCATTGTGGATAGTATTTATTTATCAAACTCTACGAATTTGATAAATAAACCCGAAGAAAGAAGAAGTCAATTAAGACTCAGGCTGGAGGAAAAGAACGGGGTACACCAAGGGGAAATGCTGACAGAGCGATTGTAGACACACCAGCTCTCCTTGGGGGTCCAATTTCAGTTTTGTTGTGTCACACGATGATCTCTCTTCTCTGGAATTTACTTGTATTGAAGATCACTATTCTAGGAATAAGGAGTTATTTTCTCCAAAAATAACCCTAGCCAAACATTGACAATGCATCAAGGATATCTTTCTATGCTTCATAAGCACATTTGTTCTACTTCTAAATCATGTCTTGGAAGTGGTTGTTGTGCTGAAAATTATTCACCAGTTGGTTTCATACCAAAGTCTTTTTCACATTTAAAACAACATAAATATTTGAAATTTTGCAAGAATTGTCTGGCACACTTTGAATATGAATTTTGAAGTCAAGTGCATGATGCTTTATAGGATCAAGTGTCATTTTGAATACCAAATGTTTCACAAGAAACTTCTCAACATGCTACCCTGCAGTAAGGATTAAATGACAATATTTCATCAACTATTTCCATAATAAAAGTGCACCTCGGCCATAAGACTAAACAACTAAAAATGTTGTAGATCTAACAAGACCACACAATAAAATGTATTCCACAAGGCCAATACTATATGAAAAATGAAAAGGAGTTTGCAACCAAAAATACCTTAGGCAACTAATTCAATTAGATACACCAAACCATCAGCAAAAAGGAAAACCAACCTACTCAAAAGGCAAGCGTTTACCTCCTTTGACAAAATTTTGAGTTCCGAAACAAGGGCCTTTATTGTCTTGTCGATGCCCCTAGTAATTTGAATGGGGTTTGCACCTGCTGCAACAACCTAAACAAAAAGGTTTCATTTCAAATTATTTTCCACAAATTTAAGATACAACCATTATTAGTTTTGTATTTCCTAACAAGCTCATAAATTTTGACAAAAGAACCAAAATTTTTTAATACCTGATAGCAATTTTTTCACTCAAAAACTATCTTAGACTCAATAAGCCCAACCCAAAATTAAAAAACCAAACACCATAAGACCCTACAAAAATGAATAGATGATCTTAATCCAGTACTATCGACAAAAAGTTACCTTTACACCCTCACTTATTAAACCCTGTGTTGTTGAATTTTAACTTCAACTGCTGCAGCAGAAGGACGGATGCAGCAGCAACATTTTTTTTTGGAGGTTGCTTGCATGCCATCCAGAAATTTAATTCACCATTTAAAATTCCTGCAAGTTTTTTTTGTAGACGGCCACAGCCATATTTCTGTACAGGATTGTATTTAAACACAACAGCCAGCATTAACGCAATTCACCAACCAGAAATTAAACAAACAGAAATTTACCAGACAATTTTGTAAATTCAAAAGGAGGACACGTGGAGCATTAATATTGGATCGCATGAAATTGAAGGGAATCTGAAAACCTGAAAACCGGACCCGAATTTTTTATAGGGCACATTGAATTGAGAATTCGAGTTAAAATCAGGCAGACGTCAGCATCCCATTTTGGAACGCGAATTTGGTTTGAAATTCAATCTATTCAGACTTTTGAAGTCCGACGGAAAGGGTTCTTTAATGTTTTGATAATTTAATATATACATATGTTTTAAACATATGTTATATATATATCATATGCGAAATGAAAGGTGGGCCATAGAATTTAGTTTTAATTTTATTTTTTTAAAAAGAGGGTTTATTATAATATGTTTTATATGTTACGACATATAAAAATAAAAAGGTCGAAAAAGCTTGGTAGTTTTTTTTATAGACAGTACGTAAATTTTTTATTACACAGCAGTGTGTAAAAAGTGAAAGACCGAGTGTAACTTTTTAAGTGTGTATGCACAGCAGTGCGAAAGGGAAAAACACAACAGAGTGTTTTAGAGACAGAGTATGTTTGTTTTGAACAGACAGTGAGTTGGTTTTATGCACTGCGTTTTGTAGCAGTCATAATTTTGTAATCCCTCTCAGTGAGGAAGAAGTGTAATAGTTTTTTTTTGAGTTATTGAAGGGAATAGAAGTTTGTTTTCAAAGTATTGAAACTTTGTCTCTTGTCAAAGAAATTTTTATTTTCTCTGTGTTAGAGGAAGGGAGATTTATTCTCCATTCATTGTTTTGGAATTTTTCAATATTCCAACATGTGCAAGAACAAAAGATGTTGTGGTTCCATCCCCAGCTAAATCATTTGTCTTTGCCGCAGCTTGCCTTACCAACTTGGCCCCAATATTTTCAACTAGGTCCTCTAATTCAACCAATAAAAAGGCCAAAACCATAGCATTGAGATACATTTCATTACACTGTCAATAACAATAAAATTTGACTCGGCCATAACCCTTTCCTTTTATTGTTGTGAAAAGCTTTATGCATTACTCTAATGTGGCTAGTCCATAGGCCAAGTAGACCACTGGGTAAAAAATATGTTTCCTTTCACCTTTGAGTTTTCAAATTATGCCTACCAAATCTAAGACATTTAAGAGGGGGAACTAATACAACGTTAAAAGAAAACCAGAGCACACATCTACAAATTACCTCCTTAGCTACTGTCACACCATCATTAACTATTTTCGGAGAACCATGCTTGCTCTCCAAGACAACATTTTTCCCTTTGCCCCAAGGGTGACTCCAACAAGATCAGCAAGTTTGTTCACACCGCCTGCAAGACAAATTGACAATGCTTTCAGTAAGTGTGCAATTGAATGCGAGACCATATGCCAAAACAACCCTCCATGAAAAATTAAAATAACACATTAAAATCGAATATAAGTGGACAAGGAAAGATCCACCGCAGTGAAGTTTCACGTGCGGGTGACCTTCCTTTAAACATAATTTTTTCTCTGACCTGCAATTTTTTTGTCACTGAGCCATCCTTGTTGAAGTACAACTCCTTTTCCATAGCTCTTGTATTAACTACCTTCTCTATGTCGCGTAATCTCAGAGTCCCTCTTCTGCTTGAGCGATTAAAGGAAATGGGTGAAAAAACTGAAAGAGAAGACAATTGTCTGCCATAATTGTCAAACATTGCACCCAACTTCTTCCCCTTTCCATTGTTACCCAATGAGGTAGATGTGGCAATTGTTGTCATACTGCCCAAAGCAGAGGCCATCTTCTCTTATGCTGAATATAGAATTACAAGATCTTCATATTAGTATGAACCTTAAAAAACATGACTCCCATTGCTAAAAACCACTTTTAAGTTGTAGCAGGCAAACTAAACAACTATCGCAACTTTTGGCAACTTCTGGAGCATTAAGAGAGAAACAACCAAAGAGAAATACAACCACAATCCTCATTTTAATGAGGCCGGACTATATATTTGCATTAAGATAATAGAAAGAAATCACGACTATATTAAGGCCAGCACAAAACAATCTTTAACCAGTGTCTCTCGCGGCCTTGAGGTTGCCATGCTAGAGGTTGCATATTTTTAATTTAAATTCTTGACCTCTCGTGCCCATCTATGAATGCATCCAATGGGATATCTACATCAAATGCTCCTTTATATCCCCAAAAACAAATTCCCTACTACAAGAGCACCGGTATTGATGGATCACCCCACACCATCCCACCCACTAGAAACGGTGAAAAAGGAAACCCGAGAAAACTTCTGAAATATCTCAAGATGACTATATGGGTGGTTCTTATGAATCAACCAACCATTCGGAACATGCTCATCAATCCAAACCATGAGTATTATGGGACGATATTCAAGCAGGCACTGAATCGGATTTCTAAAGCTATGTTAGAGAAACCATAAACTCTCATTGAAAATAGGTGAAATGTGTCACCACTCAGAGATTTACATGTGCAAATTGGTACAAGTGGTAGACAATTGGCATGCTCAAACAACGAGGTGATGCGGGAATGACATGAGGGAGAAAATATCAGAAAAGCCCCAAATCTGGAGAACTAAAGCTCATCACCAACCTGAGATTAACAACTTTACATGATGTAACCTATGAAATCGTAAATGGAGAAATCATAGTAACAATAAAGTAACCTATGTAACAATAAAGTTGGATTCATCCTGGGAGTGATAATGGGAGAAATCATAGTGAACAACAGGAAACATGCAGAGTTGCTTACAATCAAATAGATGAAAAAACACATACAAAAACCTAGATAATAATCATGAACAAGCTTAATATTGAATTATGAACTGTAAAGGAACTTACAAAATGTGACATTACGAACCTGGTCAAGCGCACAAGCAAAAATATCCTGGACATGACCCTGGTTGACAAGTTGTATTGCTCATGATGCGAGAGGATTTGTACCTGCACTGCCAAGTCAATTAAAATCCATCATTATCTATACAATAAATACAAGTAATTGATGTAGTATTTTTTACTCTAAGATGCATTCTTATGATAATGTTAGAACATATGTTGAAAATGTCAAAACATGCCTGAATAAGCTCCTCTTCGTTTCAAGAACAATTTATTGGAGTCGCATGAACTTGGAACAAGCCTCCCACGATCTGAAAGAGTAGCAACTAAGTCAACGGTGACTTTTTTGTTGCTACGCTGGATCAAGGGAGGTTTGCTCCAAGATTAAATCGCTCCAATAAATTATTCTCTACTAAACAGGGCCAACCACGTGAAGGTGGAAGCTCTTATGGCCCCTCCCCCCCCCTCACATCACTCTCAATTCCCCAATACCCAATATATATTTCATTTTTTACTTTCATGAGCATAAAAAAAAATATTCAATAACTAATAAAAAAAAAATTCAACAAAAAGTACGCAAGGAAACATTGCAATTAATGATTGACATAAAAATAGTATGATAAATGAGTTTTTTATATAACGCAAAAAACGTTCCAAGTATGGTAACGTTTGTCTTATAATAATACAATATTTTACATTGTCAAATTTTCTTTTCTTCTTCCTATTTTTAAAGCTCCTAATTACATCATCAATATCATCGTGCTCTGCTCCTGTTTCGTGCCTTTCAACCCACACTGCTGACCTAGTTGCGTATTCATGATGTCTGGGCTCATCCAGTGACGGGGCATCGCCTACAAAAACAGATAATATTAAATTTTAATTGTCAGTTTTTAAATATCATTGAACTAGTTCGGTAATATTAATAAAAAGAATTGCAATGAGATTATTTACCTGGTGCACCAGTTGTCGCCGCTGACCTAGTTGCGTAGTCACGATGTCTGGTCTCATCCAGTGACGGGGCATCGCCTACAAAAACAGATAATATTAAATTTTAATTCTCAGTTTTTAAATATCATTGAACTAGTTCAGTAATATTAATAAAAAAAATTGCAATGAGATTATTTACCTGGTGCACCAGTTGTCACCGTTGGGACTGTTGCCCTGTCTTCCTCTCTGGTGGTAAGATCCTCAAGGGAAACATTCTCTGTCATTTAAACAAAAAGCGTTATAAGGACAACCATCAAGGTATAATTAGAAAAAATTATAAGTGGAAATTAATTACCGTCACGGCCCTCACTGATAGCAGCATTGTCGGCCTGGTCCCCACTACAATGATCAGGTTGCACGAGAGGATCATCTACATCTGGCTCTAAAACTAGGTTATTTGCCTCGTCGGTAGTGCTGCTCCCCTGATTTAAACAAAGTTGTTAGACATTAAATTTATGGACGAAAACAAAAATATTGAAAGGTTAATGTTTTACCTTATCAGGCATTCTAGATCTTGGGCTTCTGCGACGTTCAACTACAGCTTGATAGCCAAAACGGAAAGCAATATTTTTATCTTCCTCTGTAGTTATTGTTCCAAAGTCATCACCCTACATTATATATGATTGTGTATTTTTAATCATATCTGATAGGATTACAAAAACGTTGGAAGGTGATACAATTAATTATAAGATGTTTAGCTACTTAATTACAATTCTTGCAGCTAATTTCAAGTAGCCACCCTGGTCGAGCTTGTGATGGCCCTTTTTCTCAATCCTAGCTTTGGTTGCCTTTGAGGTGTCGGGCAACCTAGCATCAAAAGATTGAAGTCAGATATGACGTAGCACACTTTTATTTTAGACATAAAGAAAATTAAAGCTATTGAATTAAAGTTGTAATTTACCTTGCGGGTCCAGTTGGAATTTTTCCTTCTTTCTTTGCCCTTTTCTCTTTTCTGTCATGGATGAGTGCTCTCCACTCACTCTCTGAAACTAAGAGAGGACGCTCATATCTAGGGTTAAATTGAAATTGCGTCCTATAGGTGTCCCTAGTATATTTCAAATATTTTCCGGCTACCTGAGCCACCGCTGTTCTGTCAAATGTGCCGACCCCAAAAAGGGCTTCTAGATAATCTAGAAGTTCTTTTTTCAGGTTGGAATTCTGGGAATTCCACCCTGTACGTATGGTTGGGCCAAAAATTACCATCGCATGGCTCTCCAGAATCCTGTATAACTCATTGTTTCCTACACAGAATAAAACCAAAAAAAGAAAGAAGATATTATCATTAATTTAAAAATAAAAATCATGATAAATATGTTTTAGATAAAGTACATGAAATAGTTAAAATATTAAAATTTACCTGGGAGTTGTACATGCTTTATAGGGACACCCTCATCGTTCACCAACAACGTGCCATTAATGGTCCCTGTGGAACTGACACGTGTAGCTCCAGGAAACGCAATAATGTAGTTGGCCATATCAGCCTCATCATTGCCAACACGTTCAGCGGTTGGCTGGGTGTCTGCTTGGGCAGGGTGTGTTTCTTGGCTGGCACCTAAAGGATTAGAAGGTGTACGAGAGGGTTGTTGGGCAATATCTTGCCCTTGTGTCCCACTACCACCAACAACGGGTTCAGCAAATGCCAGAAAACGCTACATACAAAAGAACTTTTTGTTAGTTTAGTCAATGTAAAAATTAAAAATCAAACTATCACAATTCATCTCATGCAGAACAAAAAAAATATCCTTTTGACTTTTTATTATTACCTGATATCTTTCTAGCTGCCTCATAAGATGTTGTATCCTCTCTTATGTTTCAGGTGTTTGAGGCGCGTCTATCAAAGCATTAAATTCCGACCTTGCATCTCGTGCCATTTTTTGCAACAAGAACACTGGAGATAGGGATGAAGAAAGCTCTTCCTCAAAGAGGGAATCATCAGGCGTACCATGGCTAGGTGTCTGCATATTTGAACAAAATTAATATTATTTCAATTATGTAAATAACTAAAATACCTGAAGATAGAGCAATTTTGGCACTTTACATGTTCTTCCGCTGGCCTCTTTCCGCGATCATCCCGTCTCGGGGTTTTTCCTGCACTGCTCTGATCAGTCTGCCACATTGCAATAAAATTATAAATGTAAAAACTTGAAAACAATATCTAACTTGTAAACACAAAATGAAAACTGAAATAATTTCTAATAAGACACCGGAAGACAGAGTTAGAGTTTCAAATATGCCTTGCATTGAATTCAGTCCTGGAAACATGTCATTGCACATTAAGGCACCGAAACATTCAATCCACAAATGATATTAAGTAGGCTTCTCCTATTCTGGGAAAACACCATACCTATAATGCATTCACTTGCACGTATAAAGGGAAAGGAAAACATGTTTTCATACAACGGTGACAAAGGCATCTTGGGGAAAGGTATCCTCACTTTTTATTTATGTTGTTCACCCACACCACTCTCGTGTTTTCACTAATCCTGTTTTGTCATTTTTGGATTCAAATTAAGTTAAGGCCTTAAGTATTTTTTGACCTTTCAGTGTAGTTTTTATAAGTGGCATGTATAGATTTTCCATTAATTCTGCACTTTTTCTCTTCATGCGCATGTTTCCCTGGAAATCAAATGCATGATTTAGTCCCATACATTTAACAAGTTGTTGGATCAACTCCATTGGCAATATCATGTTTCCTATTCAATCAAAATTTATCTTAGTTAGGGTAGGTAGGAAGGTTTTCCCTTTGTATTAATAGGGCACTTATAGCTTGCATTTTTATTATATCTTTCAAATTTAGTGTCGTTTCAATTAGGGCATGATTTTTTGCAACTTTCAAGGTGAGAATGAACAAAGACAAATTTTTGTGATGGATGACTGTATATGACTCCATGGCTAGAGGAAAATGCACTAATCTACTTCTTCAAATATCTATAGTTCTCATTCACCTCATACGGAGATGGTCCCTGATTTTGAGCCAAATGTTGCAGCAAAAAGTTCTCCCCCTCCATAATTTGATATTCAATGGAAATTTCTTAAATTGATGATGGGGCAAGATTATGGAACATTGGCACATACATATGTAATGGAATTTCAAGATCATGATATATGTTTGCATATGTTTATGGCAATGTTCCACCAAGTCCCCTGGAGGTGGGAGCGAGGGGACGAGGGAGCGCGGGAGCGGCCTATGCAAAAGCTCCCTACCAATTTTCAGGAAACGTGGGGGGGCGTCGGGGTCATAAAAATTATAAAATTTAATATTTAAAATGTAACTATATTTTTTCAAGGAATGTATATACAGTCATCATACACTTGCATCATGAAAGATAAATCATAAATGATAAAATTACAAATCGATGAATGATGAATCATATAATTGAAACCAATTTAAAAGTTAAAAGTTAAAACATACATCATACAATCATGCATGTAAGTTTGTAAGTTTGTAACTATATAATCATTAATGTAACTACTAACAATGTACAATGAAAATAAAGTTTAAGATATCATATGACATATTATATCAAGATTCAAAATAGAGTTTAAGCTGAAGTTTACAACTCAAGTCTGAAACATAAAACTTAAACGCAAATAAGTTATGTCTGAAACATAAAACATAAAACATAACATATGAATATCAAATGATATCATCATATTGATAAATGAGCATAAATGCTCAAGTTAATGCCCCACTAGTCTCTGCATCCAACTTCTGCACGAATATATCAAGATCAACCATGTCACCATCTGAATCGGAATCACTTGGATTCTCAAATATGCTAAGTGGCACATCAACTTTTAACACGAAACCATAAACTAAAAGGGGCGGTGAGGGGACGTGAGGGGGCGTGAAGGGGGGTGTGAGGGGGCGTGAAAGGGGGTGTGCGGGGGCATGAGGGGGCGTGAGGGAAACATCCCCTAGAAGTCCCCAAGACCCCGGAGCGCGAGGGGGCGAGGAATCTAGACCCCTAGGTGGGGGGGCGAGACCCCGTGTAACACTGGTTTATGGAGGTGGTGGAGAAAAAAAGAGCTCAAATAGAGCTGAAAATTTTCACATAAAAAGGACTGTGGGCTTGACTAATGGTTCCATTTAAAAAATGATATCTAGACAGAGAATAAGTGTAGCATGCAAACATGCATTTAAAATCCATCTGAGTTTGCATTGTATTACTTATGATGGATTCAAATTTGGGTTTCAAAATGCCAAGTTATGGCATGATTTTGTCGAGAAACCCTTAGTTGGATTCTCATGTTGGTTTAATTTATATTTTAAGTTTGTTTTGCAATCTTTGGGTGATAGTAACTCATGAACTAGGTTACCGATGTGTAACAATCATATTTCAAGAATAAAGTTGTGATTTTTTTATATTATTATTATTATCTATTAGCTACGAGTATTGACACCTAATGCCTGGAATTTTGACATCTTGATAACATGGATAATTTCGAAAATGTTTCTAGTAATGTTAACATAATAACTATCATTACGTGTCTTCACTTTTGTCACCATAATAGACCTGTGATATGGACTCATCACACAACTTCATATGTTATGTCCCAACAAGTTCAAACTGGTTGAACCTACCTCATAGTGTGGTTATTAAGGACAAGTTGCTTGGTATATAACTCGATAGCATAGACCGCGTTGCGGTTCTAAAAAGAATCCTCAAGTGTCAAAAAAACTTCACAATATGTTCTACTATAAAGCCTTTTGGGATACCTGAAATAATATATGTATCATTGATGACTTTAAAGTATGACAAGATCCAGAGGGAAAGGAAATCAATGGAAGAGTGATCCACCAATGAGAACCTAGAATTTAGCATCAAATGAGTTAGAGTCTAGGAAATTGAAACCCTATAATTTTAATTAGTGATGAAGGACATCACATAGGTAATTATATTTTCATGTAGAATAATTTGTTAATTCAAATTTAAACTACATAATATGAAAGGCATACCATAAATTTTTCCACGTAAGTCCAAACAACCTATAAAAAGGGAAAACCTTCTTTTTCCATGGGAAATAATTTACCTTTCCTTTTTCAAGACAATCTAAATCACAAAAAATATGAACTATATTGCACACATTCTTGGATAATGTGAAAGTGGAAAAGGAATACCCTACACAAGTGATGCACACATGTACATTTGAACACTAATATATTTTTGTAGTTGAAATGCAATGCTTGTTTTCATTTAAATGTAGGGTTTTTAAAGCAGGGAGAAATAATGGCTGCAAAATTAATAAGCGTTTCTTTGGGATAAATTTAAATCTTGTATTGGGTGATGAAGATAATATAGGGTATGGAATCTTGATTCTTAACATCTAGAGAGAACCATACAGCCTAACACAATCCAATGGAATTGACCAAAAAAACCCAAATAGAGTCAACCCTACTATAGGAGGAAGGGCCTGCAGTAAGAACTTACCATTTTTGCAAGAGCTGAGGGCGAATGCTATTCTGCAAGAGCTGAGGGCGAACGCTGAGGGCGAATGCTGAGGGAAAATGCTGTTCTACAAGAGCTGAGGGCGAATGCAGGGCGAATGCTGTTCTGAAAGAGCTGAGGGCGAATCCAGAGGCCGTTCGCAAGAGCTCGGTGGCGAATGCTGAGGGCGAATGTCGTCTCCGCAAGAGCTGAGGGCGCAATTCCTGCCTCGCAAGAGCCGAGGGCTAAATGCTCGCCCTGCAAGAGCGAAGGGCGAATGCGCGCGTGATATCAGACGTTAATATAGCACACATGTACATTTGAACACTAATATATTTTTGTAGTTGAAATGCAATGCTTGTTTTCATTTAAATGTAGGGTTTTTAAAGCAGGGAGAAATAATGGCTGCTAAATTAATAAGCGTTTCTTTGGGAAAAATTTAAATCTTGTATTGGGTGATGAAGATAATAGAGGGTATTGAATCTTGATTCTTGACATCTAGAGAGAACCCTACAGCTTAACACAATCCAATGGAATTGACCAAAAAAACCCAAATAGAGTCAACCCTACTATAGGAGGAAGGGCCTGCAGTAAGAACTTACCATTTTGCAAGAGCTGAGGGCGAATGCTGTTATGCAAGAGCTGAGGGCGAATGCTGAGGGCGAATGCTGAGGGCAAATGCTGTTCTGCAAGAGCTGAGCGTGAATGCTGAGGGAAAATGTTGTTCTGCAAGAGCTGAGGGCGAATTCTGTTCTGCAAGAGCGGAGGGCGAATGCGCGTGTCATATCAGACGTTAATGTAGCTATTGCGATGCATACGAAACAATAAAATCATTTTTATGTAGCGCGCATATAAGTTTCGAATTTTTATGTAGCGCGCATATAAGTTTCGTATTTTTATGTGGCGCGCATATAAGTGTTGTTATACCGACGGCGGAAAAAGCGTCGCTATTGCGACGGGTACCTAAACATCGCAATGGCGACACCTAGACATTGTGTCGCACTTGCGACGATTGGAGTCATCTCAATAGCGACGCTTTGGGCCATAGTGTCGCAATTGCAACGTCTTCCTCCAAACGTCGCAATTGTGACACTTTTCTAAGTGTCGGTATTGCGACACTTTTCTATAAACGTTGGTATAGCGACGGTTTCGGGTGGGATGGAAAAAATTTGGGGAAATTTCCGACATTTGGTCAAAAGCGTCGGAACCAAGTGTTGGAATTTCCACCAAATGTAGTAGTGAGAAAATCTTTTTAGTTTCCTTAATGATATGAATGCAGAAAAGAAACTAGGTGCACTAGATCAATAATCGAAATGATTTTTACTTTTGAGAAATGAAGAATAAAAAACAACAATTTCTATTTTGAAGGAAAAATGAGGATTTCAACAACAAATTCTCCTATCAAGGAAATGAAGATTTTACGACAATTTCCTATTTCGAAAGCGAACGATTCTTAATGCGACCATAAAAAATACTTTGAAATCAACTTCTCAATGATAAAGAGAAATTTTCTAAATAAACATTGAACAAGTTTTCAGCCAAAGGAGGAAGAAGTATATAGAGTCACTGGTCAATTGAGCATCAAAATTTCCAGAACACAACAGCAAACATAACTGAAGCAAGTTACAAAGTCAGATTCAAGGGAATTTGGTCCCTTTCAGGAGCCAATGCAGTCTCCAAAGGGAGACAGTGCTCTGCAACGCAAGCTTGGAAGGGAGACAGTGCTCTGCAAAGCACTGTGCCCTAACTAAGGGTGCGTTGGGCGCAGTAAAAAAAGAAAAAGCTACTTTTTGGCTCACTGTCTTCGCAAATTAAGGTCTGAAAAAGTCTAATATTTATGTGTAACAGCTACTGGGTGGATTTAGAAAGCAAATCAGAGACTAAAACACCTAAAACTAAGAGAAATTATCCCTAGTGGAGTCGCCAATTTGTTGGGCCAGAATTGTAATCTACGGATAAATTACGCTTCCCTAGACAGGTGTTAATCTAGAACAACAGGTGAAATACTATACTACCATTTCTCCTAACTCAAAATAGATACACAGAGAGGGTTGGAGTCTTACTTGTTTCAGTCACTTCCAAATGGCTCCTTTTGTCGCTCCTGTTACAGTTTAAAATTCAAGCGGTTCGTTGGCTGAATGCTTCCTGCAAGAAAGAACACTGAAACAACAGAAGATGCAATAATATAGATATGTATTCAAGCTAGTTAGCTAAATCAGTTAAGAATAAACTACATTAATCAACCAAGATCTTACAATATGGAAAATCAAAGTTAACATAGATGCATATAGGGAAAAACAAGAAGTAATCTTTATTGATGATAGAAGGAGAGGTTACAACCTAGTGACTGATTTGCAGTGACCTTCCAGCATAGTTTCCAAGTCTCATCACAGCATAAATCTCTCTAGTAGTAGCTCTAAAAACCAAGCTGTCAATTGAAAATTCTCCAGCATTTCTCTACTCAAATTATTCCTTCTCAAACACTTAGATCTGTGTTCAATTTATAAATGAACTGTAGGTTGTTTTGCAATTAATAGCTTTCCAAAAATAGGCAAGACATGTTTCCATTCATGTAGATGTCAAATGGACACTTGGATCCGAAGCTTGACACATGTGAACTCTTCTAGAAGGCACTGGCCAAGTGGAGATTTCAGAACAATGAGAAATTCGCTCCCAATGTGACCAACGCACCTGTGAATGTCGGGAAGTGTTTTTCAGAGTAGCCTTGCATGGGGCTACCTGCACATGCAACACACTTAGGCCCCTTAGAGCCTGTGTTGGTGAGCTCTCATATGCTAAATAATAAGCTTCAAACCATGGAAACCTTTTCTTGATGAAAGTCTTGCTTGATTTGTCTTGTTTTCTGTCTTAGAGCATATAGCAACTGAGATGATAGGGAATGATAGACCCTTGATCATCGATCCTGGAGATGATGCCCAATTAACCAGGTCATTGGGAGTGGCGCCCAAATTAACCTATAAAACCTATCAAGCATATTTGAGGGCGGAAGAAAAGATGTTGCGCAAACAAAATCAGAGAAATAGAGGCAAGAGTCCAGCAAAAGGAAGGGGAACATTTAAATCCAGATTTCAACACTCCCAGAATGAGGCAGGGAGTTTGAGTGATAGATCACAAAAAAGAGGAGATTCTGGTTGCATAAGGTTTGTGCCCAGAGGTAGAGGTCGAGGAAGAGATGTTCGGTGCTTTGCATGTCGTGAGTGGGGACATGTGCAATGGGATTGTCCTCAGAATAGACCAGCAACCCAAAGAAATGTGAATGCTGCTGAAACAAAGGAAGAAATTCCTCAGACTGCAGCTAAAGAGGAACCACCTGAAGTTGGAGAATCCTTGTTGTTGAAAAGAATATTTCTTAAAGAAGCTAAGGAATCCAGAGAACCAACTCAGAGAAATAATCTATTCAGAACTATATGTAAGTCAAAGGGTAAGTGTTGTAAATTGGTAATTGATAGTGGTAGTACTGATAATCTTGTTTCTACAGAAATGGTGGACAAATTGAAGCTGGAGAAAACAATACACCCCACTCCTTATAAAGTATTGTGGCTCCAAAAAGGCCATCAAATTGTTGTAACTAAACAATGTAAAGTTGAAATCCAGATTGGTACTTATAAGGATGATATTTTATGTGATGTAATGCCGATGGATGTATGTCACATATTGCTATGAAGGCCTTGGAAGTTTGATCGGAAAGCCACACATGATGGCAGAAGAAACACTTATACTCTTGAGAAAGATGGGAGAAAGCATACATTGCTACCATTGAGGGATGAAACTGACAAGGAAGCACCTGGAAACAAAGTTATGTTGATGAGTGGAAAAACCCTGTCGCAAGAAGTCGAGAAGGGCGAGGAGATGCATTTTTCTATTGTTGGGAAACCCAAGGTAATTTTAACTTCTACAAATTTAGAAGATTTACCTGAAGAAATTTGCAATCTGTTGAATGATTTTGCTAATATTATTGTGGATGATTTTCCTAATGAATTACCGCCCATCAGGAGTATTAGTCACCACATTGATCTAATCCCTAGAGCCATTTTTCTGAATAAAACAGCCTACAGGTTAACACCGCAGGAAAATGCAGAAGTTGGAAGACAAGTGCAAGAATTGATGGATAAAGGATTAATCAGAGAAAGCCTCAGTCCATGTGTTGTACCAACAGTACTCAGTCCAAAGAAAGGAGGTGAATGGAACATGTGCACAGATTCTCGAGCCATAAATAAAATCATCATCAGGTATCGTTTTCCTTTACCACGAATGAATGATTTAATGGATTATTTGAGTGGGTTGAATTGTTTTTCTAAGATAGATTTGAAGAGTGGATATCATCAGATAAGTATTCGAGAAGGGGATGAGTGGAAAACCGCATTCAAAACAAATAGTGGTTTGTATGAATGGTTATTAATGCCTTTCAGACTTACTAATGCACCTAGTACTTTCATGAGGTTAATGAATGAAGTTTCGAAGGAGTATGCGGGTAAGTTTGTAATTGTTTATCTTGATGATATTCTCATTTTCAGTCGAAATAAAGAAGAGCATCTGGAACACCTTAAATTAGTTCTAAAGACTTCACAAAAAGAAATAATGCTAATAAATTTGAATAAATGCAGCTTTATGAAGGAGGAACTAATTTATTTGGGGTTCATAGTCTCTAAGGAAGGGTTGAAATGGATCCGGAGAAAATCCAAGCAATTGTAAATTGGCCAACTCCTAGAAGCATATTTGAGGTAAGAAGTTTCCATGGTCTTGCAAGCTTCTACTGAAAATTTATTCGAAGTTTTAGTCAGATTTTTGCACTCATTATAGATACAATCAGAGAAAATAATCAGCCATTCAATTGGACAGAAGCAGCAGATCGAAACTTTAAGTTGCTAAAGAAAAAAATTACTGAAAAACCAGTCTTGGCTTTACCAAATTTTGAGAAAGTTTTCCAGGTTGAAACTGATGCTAGTGGAATTGCGATTGGAGCAGTTCTGAGCCAAGATCAGAAACCAATAGTATACTTCAGTGAAAAACTAAATGAAGCAAAGAATAAATATTCATCTTATGACAAAGAATTTTATGCTGTTGTACAAGCTTTAAAAAAATGGAGACATTATTTCTTTCCAAAAGAGTTTGTGTTATATTTTCATAATCATGCATTACAGTTTATAAACAATCAACCAAAGTTAAATCAGAAACATGCCAAATGGGTAGAATATTTTCAAAGTTTCACTTTTGTAATCAAACATACGAGTAGTAAATTGAATAAAGTCGCTGATGCTTTGAGTAGGGTGAACTTAATTATGCAGGAGTTACAAGTTGGTGTTGTAGGGTTCGAGGAGATGGTTGACATGTATAAAGGTGATGCAGAGTTTAAATAAATTTATGCAGCCGTAGAAAATACAGCAATCCATAACAGAAGCCAATGATTGGATTATCTTATCCAAGGGGGATTACTATTCAAAAATAATAAGTTATGTATTCCTAAATGTTCTATGAGGGAAAACATAATCAAGGAGAAGCATAGTGGAGGTATATCTGGACATTTTGGACAGGAAAAAACCTTTTCTCAGGTATACACCTTTTATTACTGGCCAAAGATGAAAACTGATGTTAAATGGTTTGTGGAAAAGTGCTAGATTTGTCAGCATGCAAAAGGAAAAAGTCAGAATACGGGATTGTATTAGCCATTACCAATACCCGAATGATTGTGGGATGCAGTCAACATGGATTTTGTTTTGGGTTTGCCAAAAACTCAAAAGGGGAATGATTCCATTTATATTGTTGTAGATAGATTTCTAAAATGGCTCATTTTATTGCATGAAAGAAAACAAGTGACGCAACACATATTGATAATCTGTTTTTTTCAAAGGTTGTAAGATTACATGGATTTCCTGTAAGCATTGTGTCTGACAGGGATACCAAGTTTTTGGGACATTTCTGGAGGACTTTGTGGAAGAAACTAGGTACCAACCTTAGTTTCAGTTCAACATATCATCCTCAAACGGATGGACAGACTGAGGTCGTGAATAGAAGTCTGGGAAGCATATTGAGAAGCTTGGTATACAAAAATCCTAAAAATGGGATTTAGCTCTTGCTGAGGCTGATTTTGCTTACAACGATACTCCAAGTCAAAGTATTGGCATGAGTCCATTCCAAATTGTTTTTGGAATGCATCCAAGAGGTGTGTATGAACTCAAATATCTGGGAAAACAAGAGGTAAGGAGCGCAAAGGCTGAAGAATTTGCAGAACAGATGCAGGAACTACAAGAAGATGTCAAAAGAATATTGCAAGAAAGTAATAGAAAATACAAGCAAAGAGCAGATATGAGAAGGCGAGAAAAATAATTCCAAGCGGTTGATTTAGTTATGGTGTATTTAAGAAAAGAAAGATTTCCTGTTAAAACTTATAACAAATTAAAACTGAAAAAGATAGGACCATGTAAAATTGTAAGGAAATTTTCTTTAAATGCATATGAAGTTAAATTGCCAACAGGAATTGGAATATCGCTAATCTTCAATATTGCAGATTTGTACCTGTACCAAGAACCAGAAGAAGAACCATAAGGGGATGCCATAGTAGAAGAAAACCCATCGGTAAATTGGGAAGAGCAGATGCCCAAAGCAGGAAAGAGGGAAGTTGAGACCATTTTGGAGAAGAGAGTGTCAAAGAAAACTAGGAGACAAACCTATTATTAGTATTTAGTCAAGTGGAAGGGACAGCCAGTGGAAGACGCCATTTGGATGACTGCAACAGAGCTACAGAACTTGGGAATCGATTCCGAAGCATTACAAGATCAGTTTTCTTCCCCGGGAGTCTGATGCAGGAGCATCAGGAACTTAGCCAGCAATGTGATGTTTTGGTCACATGTTGTGGCTAATCCAAAGAAAACATTAGTAGTAGTATATTTAATTATTTTATTATTATTGTGATTTATTTATGAGTTTTTTTATTTAAATAAATTAGGAATAAAATTAGTAGTTGGTTTCTTTCCCTGTGTGGGTATAGAGCCAACATAGGGATAAGCACTTAAAAATAGGGAGGTATTTATTTGTTGAGTAAATTCGAGAAGAAATATATTCTAAGAAGAATAGTTTCATATTTTAAATATAAATAATGGGGAAATAGGGAGAAAAAAAATAGAGAGAGGGAGAGAAGATTTCCAATATGTAGATTGCAAACACAATGGGACGATTGATGAAATATTGAGCCCATGCATTAGTGATATAAACTGTATTTAGCATTATATGTTTTTTTTTCATGGTTGAATGTGCAAATTATATTGGTCGTATATAGATGTATGAATGTAGGAATCAGTGTATATTTTGAAAACGATGGTAGCAAAAGGACTCTAAATTGCGTGGAACCCAAAGGAATGACATAGTTCTGTTGGGATCACATTTTAACTCTGCCAGCACATAACTTCGAATGAATAACAGAGTGAAGAAAAGGCAGGTGTTGGACGCAGGCATATGGAATCGTTGGTGTAAATCTATCTTAGTAAGCCAGTTCATATAACAGCAGTTCATCACTTCAGTGAAATATGCACAACATTGTTTTGTTTTTCTATCATAACGCCTTTCCTTGTTGGCATTGCCATGGTATATTAATTGTGGTAATAGCAATACAATCACAAAAAAAAACCAAATCACGATTTCTAGAACTGAGCTCTAGATTTTGATGTTTAATATTTCATTTTCTTTAAGATCAGTACTGTCATTTTCTAGCTGTCGATATTGGTGGTTCATCATGATTTTATGTCTCAAGTGTAATATAATACTGTATGGACAGTAGTAACGATTGTTAATTTCTTGGTCGTTGTTTGGTGTGGAACGATAATCTCATTTCAGATTGAATGAGGATTTGTGTGAAGAGTGAGCCCAAATTAAAAAAAAAAAGCATTTTGGTTTGAAGAGTGGATTCCACATTTGATAATATAACAATTTTTGATTCCATCTCTTGTTTGTTTGAACTAATATAGTTGCGCATAGAGTGATTTGATATGAATCATTTTGGAGAAGGGAATATGGGACTTAGAAAAATTGAATAAATTGCTGTAGTTTAACGTAGAAATTTGTTTTTCTACATCACTCAAGAGTGTCCGTCTGAATTTGATAAAGAGACACAAAATTTCTTTCTCTAAGGGTAAATCCAAATTCTGGTTCAATGGCCCCAACAAAAAGTACCTTAGCAACAGTTTAAGGAGGTTTTATTTCCGTGGGAAAATTATTATATAGCTTGTTGAACCTTTTCATAAAGTTAGTGACATCCTTGTTATGTCTCTTATTCAAGGCATTAAACTCTGTGAGGACATAAACATGGTCTCTCTTCTCTCCCCACTTATGAGTGAAGATATTCTCCATTTCTTCCCAAGTATGAACAGAGTTGTTGGTTAATGACTTAAACCACTTCCGGGCTTCTCCATCCAGAGATTGGATGAAGAGCCTCAATACTATGTCGAGATGTTCCACATTCACTTTCTTGGAAAAGGAACATAAATTATAAATGTGTCTCTATGATGGAGTTTTATCTTCCCCCGTGAACCGAGGTAGAAGCTTCAGATAATATTGTGGAATGTCATGTAGTAGTTGAGGAAGGGCCAAGGGAGCATATTTTTTCAGAAGGAAACCCGACATAACCATCTGAGGAGAAGGAAGAGGTAAATTATGGATATGAATTTACTGATGGAAGGTTTGAGGGATGGTGGGTATTTTTTGAGAAAATGAGGTATTTACTTGTAATATGGTAAGTCCCTGAGACTTATTTTACTTCTTCAGCCTTAGGAGTAGGATGGAAAGAAGGGAAGGAGGAGTTGGCCGACTGTGCTTTGTATTTATGAATGGATTGGATAGGTAGGAGGCATCAAGTGGGTATTCTAGTTCTCGGGATGTGGAGTCCGAATCATAGATATTTTCTCTTTGAGACGAGGAGGGTGAAGTTTCAAGAGAAAAATGGGGTAAGTCAGTCTGGCTAGGTACCCTTTCTTTCTAGACTCTTTTGAATATGATTTTCTCAGGATCAGATATGGAAGGGTTTTTTAACTTGGTGGTATCTAATCAGGTGTGTGGCCTGGTGAAAACCAAGATTACTAATGATTTGAAACTGATTGTAGTGGAGTCACCAAGGTGACGGTTATGCAAATTTGAACCCTTCTTGCTCCCCTGACTAAAGGGTGGAACTTATGTCGTATATCAAGGAAAAGATTTTTCTTATTTTATCCCTGGAAACAATGCCAAAAAGATGTTGTAACTCGTGGAGGCAACACCAAGTTGCTGAAGACCAGTGCATAGGACATCTTAAAATCAGAGGATATAAATATATTCCCTTAAGTACTCCTCTGAGAGTGTCTTTACAAATAATTCATAGAATGGTGGTTCAGGAATGATGAGGATTATTGGTACTTAGCTCATGAAAGAATTTTTTTACTCAGAATGGTCTTGAGAGGCTGTATGCATCTGTGATGCTTCAAATGGTCCAATTAAGAAACAAATGAATATATATTTGGATATAATGTGGTGATGACTAGAAGAATTTAGCAGAGAAATTCTAGAGAGATGGGCTTAATCAGTGTAAGAATCCAATTCTATGAGAATTTGGAGGAAAAGGTGACAAGTCGGAGATGAGGGATTACAGAGTCTCACGTAGCACGATATTAAGGATGTATAATAACTTAACACATCAGTGCCATCCTTCCTCTACAAGAACATATACAAATTAATGAGTTAAAAACTTACATATAGCGTCTTTCACAAATGAGTCATTGGAATAGTAGATAGTGAAATGGTAATTATAAATAAAAAAAGATAAACACATACATACTGCTCATTAATTTAATTGGAATCCAGTTGGATAAAAAGTCATATTATATTAGCCTTCAAAAACAAATCTCCAAAATATGCATTTTAGAGCTCAAAAATAGCTTGGACATGAAAAATTACACAGTATGACCCCAAAAAATTCCACAAAACCCATAAACCTTTCTTTCTGTCTGAATTTCCTTCATACAGAGTTTCTTATACGGGCTCGTGGCTAAATATTCCTTCTCAATATACCTATACATAGATCGTGATTAAAATCATTATGATCAAAATCTGGAGCGTGCTATGAGCATCGCTCCTATAACAGAAAGATAACAACAACAGAGGTGAAATTGTAATTTCACCGACTAGACAACATAACTATAAAATTATAAGAAGAAAAACATTTGTAGGCCACGTGCCCAAAGCGTGGTACCAGCTTCATACCCTAAAATTTTAACTTACCGCATTTACCTTCACACTCTACCGCGAGACGGGTGGTCCCCACTTGACTTTTCGGTGGGTCGACGAGTACGCGGTGGATTGGAATTGCACCCCTCAGATCCTCTGTGATTGGTCAGCCCGCTCACTGACATCATTAATTTCAGTGGGTCAGCTCCACCCTTTCGGCTTGACTACTGACGAAACGTCCTCTGCGCGGTCCGCTGAGTCGCGATACTGTCCTTTTGGCTGCGCAGTGACTGCGCACTGCTTCTTCATGGGCTACGCGGTCATTGATCCACCTTACCGGTTACGCATAGGTCCCCTTACTGTCTTTCCTCCCCCATGGCCTTGCACTTAGCTCTGCGCAATATGCCTTGAGATTCAACAAGATAATGAGCTTAGTGAAAAGAGTCGCCTTCACTAAGTGGGCCCGTAGGCTATTTTTGGTGCAAAGTCTATTTTTAGACTATGTCTATTTTTAGACATGTCGATCATATTCTATGAGTTGCAGGATGCTATTTGTGGATGGTTGGTCAAGTTGGAAAAATAGATGGACTTCTATTTTTAGACATATTGGGTGGAATCTATTTTTAGATTCCCAGTCTAAAAATAGATATGTCGAATATTATTAGCTCTTAATAATATTTGGACTCTAAACATTATCTTATTCTCTTGGAGCACTTCAGTTAAGTGCACAGATGTGGCACAGGAGCTGACAGAAGGAATTACACTATTCTTGAGGGTTAAGTGGAGCTATTGCATGGAGACTTCAGTTAGAACTCATGTGGTGTAATGATTTGGTGGAGTTATATAAGTAGTTGGTGGAGTTGTATTCGGTTGCTTCAGTTAGACTCGGTTAGACTAGTTGTATCTAGTCTAGCTGATTGATACACTAGTGAGGAGGTGGTGTGAATTAATTAGTTAATTAATTCACTAAATAATAACTCATTAATCAGAGGCGAAGAAATACATCAGTTAACTACGGTGCATGGCATTTTAGTGGAGACCCGGTGGAGAGGTAGGTGAAAAGGAAGCAAGTGTGACTATCGGTTATGTTGTAGTGATGAATTGATTGAATCCAACACTCGGTGGACATCCAACACTCGGTGGATATGCCAATGAGGATTGCGTGAGCAAGCTGGCTGAATTCGAGGTTCATTCAGAGCCATTCTTTAGAAGGGGATTGCGCGATGAGGCAGGCTAGTAGGTGGCAAAGATCGGTGCATGGATTTGCAAGATCAGGCCTAATTAGTGTGTAGTGATTGTATTGTACTGAGAGCTTGATATGATCAGCTTTGTATGAGGATTGTTACATGATCTCTATGACATATATTATATACAGATAGTTGGGGTTTTCAGCTTCAGGCTTTCCCGTTAAACAACTGTGTTAATGTGTGTGAATTTTTATGGTTTCATGTGTGCATTGCAATTGATTTAATTTCTGCATGTGATGATCAATGGTGGAATAGATTCTGTATTTTGCATGAAGTTAAAATAGTGTGAGATCAGGAGAATCTTGGACATATAACACATAAGTTATATAATTTCTACATGGTATCAGAGCAGTTGATCATTGGAGGAGATTGCAATTATTGAAGCGGTTGAGTTTTGTGTTGGTGGAATTCGAATTTGCTGCAGTGTTTTCTTGGTGTCGAAGTTGAGCATTCATTGAAATGTCTTTCAATGGATTGCGATTGGAGTATGCCCTTGATGGCAGCTTGAATTATATTTCATTGAAGGACAAGATGGAGGCGGTGCTGGATGATAATGGGTTGAAGGAGTTCATAGATGCTGAAGTTCCAAAACCTGCTTCTAGCGATGCAGCTGCACTTAACGCATGGCAAAAGAAGACAACAAAGTGTCAAATAATTCTATTGGAAGGTGTGAAGGATCACATAGTGTCCATCATTCACGGTAAAGCTACTCCATTCTTAATGTGGAAAGCTTTGACAGACTTGTTCCAAAGCAGAAGCAACTAGAGGAAGTTGGCACTTAAAGACAAGCTCAGGAAAATAAAAATGGAGAAAGGTGACAGTATACCAAAATAACTCATGAGGTTTTTCCACTGTAGGGATGAGTTGGGAAGTGTGGGGGTTATTGTAGATGAAGAGGACTTGGTGAGCTTAGCTCTCCTTGGGCTTCCGAAGAGTTGGCATAGCTACGAGGACTCTGTCAATGGTCGGGAGAAACTGCCAGGATGGGAGTGACTTTGGTCGGATATTGTGTAGGAGGAGATAAGGCAGGGTACCAAGGATGGATCTTCATCAAAGAATGAAGATGAATAAAATTTCTCTTTGGCTGCCAAAGCAAGGAAAGGGAAGGGAAAGAAAAATCCTTCTCAATCCAGTTCGAAAGGCAAGAAGCAGGACTTGTCCAAGGTGAAGTGCTTTCACTGTCACCAACACGGACATTATGCCACTAATTGTCGACAGAAGAAGAAAATTAAGAAGGTTGTTGGATCTGCAGCTGGAGAGGCCTTAGCCTCGTAGTTTGAGCTGGATTTTTCACTGATTGCATGCCTGGTCTCAAGTGTGATGGGATCGGTGTGGTTTCTTGATAGTGGTGCATATTTCCATATGACCGGAGACAAAGATTTGTTTAGTGATATGGATGAAAAGGATCTTGGAGTGCACATCGAGATGGGCGATGATGGTAGATAAAATGTGACTGGTATCGGGACCATTTCCTTTGAGAGGGAGTCTAGAAAAAATTTCATCTTGAACGATGTCATGCATGTTCCAGGATTGAGGAAGAATCTGATCTCTGTGGCGATGTTGGAAGATAAGGGTTATGATGTTGTTTTTAGCAAGGGAAGGGCTTTCTTGTGCAGTAAAACAACTGGTCAAACCAGGAGGATAGGGGTTCGAGTTAAGAACTTTTATCAATTGTAGGTAGATGGCTACACAACAATGGCAGGCAAAGTAGAAGGAGTGGTGAGCCGGGATGAGGGTGAATTGTGGCACAGGAGATTGGGCCATCTTCACCATGGCGCTTTGAAAATTTTGCAACAGATTTCTACCCGGCTTCCCAAGGGTACACTTGCGCAGTCAGATCAGTGCAAGGGATGTAATTTGGGAAAATTTGTGAAGACCACCTTTCATGAGAAGGATAGTCGCTCCATGACGATCCTTGAGAGAATTCACACAGACGTGTGTGGAACTTTCTCAGTTGCTTCGACAACAAAGCCCAAGTATTATGTGATATTTGTTGATGAATTTTCTGATAAGTTCTGGATCTTCTTCATGCAGAAGAAGAGTGAGACATACTCATAGTTCTGTGAGTTCAAGGCACTGGTTGAGAAAGATTCAGGGAAGTAGGTGAAATCTCTAAGGAGCGATAATGGTGGTGAATACATCTCTGGTGAATTCAAAGACTTCTGCAGCAAAGAAGAAATTCGAAGAGAACTCATAGCGCCTCATAACCCACAACAGAATGGGGTCGCGGAGAGAAAGAACAGAGCGATCATGGGTGCTGCACGGGCGATGTTGCATGATCAGGGCCTTCCCATACACTTGTGGGTTGAAGCATGAAACACTGTGGTTTATGTGAAAAACCGTTGTCGTCATAGAGTACTTGGCATGAGTACACCCAAAGAGGCGTTTTCTGGTAAGAAGACTGATATTTCTCATTTGAAGATTTTTGGTTCACCTGTTTACATTCATGTGACGAAGGATGCTAGGAAGAAGCTAGATCCGACCGCAGAGGTTGGGATATTTGTGGGGTACACAGAAACACCCCACAATTATCATGTGTATTTGCCAGATAGTCGGATGACTGTTATGCGACGGGATATCAAATTTCATGAGGAGAAAGCCATGAAGTTGTCGCTTGAGAGGGATCTACACTTGCATGCAGATGAAGAGCTACTAGTTCCTAAAGATGAGCCTCAGGATGTGGATCAACCACAAGAGGAGGTTCATGGAGTGGAAGAAACCACTCATGCAGCACCAAACATCAGAGGGTGGAAGCGCACTACAGAAGCTGAGCGACTGAATCTTGATGTAGTGCAGAATGTAGGAGCACATACATCACAGCGCAGACAGAGACAGTCACCTGACCGATTTACTGGATAGATGGCTCTGATGAGCAAGTGTATCGTGACTGAACCATCCTTTTTCGAGGAAGCTGTGGAGGATCCCGCATGGGTATATGCCATGGTGGAAGAGTATGATTTGATTGTCAGAAACAGTGCATGGGAGATTGTCCCAAGGCCAGAAGGGAAATTAGTGGTAGGTTCGAGATGGATCTAAAAAGTGAAGCAAGCTGCTGACGGGAGTGTCGAGAAGTACAAGGCAATATTTGTTGCTCGGGGCTTCTCACAGATCGAGGGGATCGACTATGAAGAAACCTTTGCACCTGTTGCAAGGTATTCTTCCATACGGACCATCCTTGCTCTCTCAGCGCAGATGGGTTGGCACATTCATCAGATGGATGTGAAGACTGCGTTCCTCAACGAAGTCATTGAGGAGGAGTTTTACATAGAGCAGCCTGAAGGATTCGAAATCTTCAGCAGCGAGTCGCATGTGTGTAGGCTCAAAAGAGCACTGTATGGGCTGAAACAAGCACCTCGTGCTTGGTACACACGGATAGACAATTGTTTCACCGGACTTGGTTTCGCCAAGAGTGAGGCGGATCCGAACCTATACCAGATTGTGGTGGAGGGTAAGTTGCTGATCATTGTACTTTATGTAGATGATTTGATACTAACAGGTGATGAACTGTTGATACACTCATGCAAGGCAGATCTTGTAAAGGAGTTTGAGATGAAGGACTTGGGCCTCCTTCATTATTTCCTGGGATTGGAAATTTGGCAGCAGAAGGGTGGATTGTTTGTGTCTCAAGGCAAGTATGCCCGGGAGATACTGGAGAAGTTCAACATGCAAGGCTGCAAGCCTATCGACACTCCTCTTCCTGGTGGTTGGAGGAAAGAGGATGCTACATCAGCAGAGGTAGTGGATGCCACTGTTTATCGACAATTGGTTGGTTTGCTCATGTATTTGGTCAATACACGACCGGACATATGCTATGCTGTTAACCAACTTTCACAAGCTATGGTGAAGCCTACCAAGCTCTTTTGGAAGGCAGGAAAGCATGTCCTGAGGTATGTCAGGGGCACATCTAGATATGGATTGTGGTACAGACAGTCGGATGATTTGAAGCTGCATGGCTTCACAGATGCAGATTGGGCAGAAAGCCCAACGGACAGAAAGAGCACATCTGGAGGGATTTTCAGTATCGGATCTACAGCGGTTTCTTGGTACAGCAGGAAACAAAGATCTGTGGCACTCAGTTCAGCGGAGGCCGAGTACATGGTAGCAAGTTTGGCTGCATGCGAGGCTATATGGATGAGGAATATCCTGGTTAGTTTGTTCGGTTCTCACTTAGATCCTACTGTGATATATTGTGATAATCAGAGTTGCAATAAACTCTCGGTTATTCCAGTGTTTCATGATAGATCTAAACATATTGACATCTGGTACCATCATATCAGAGATTGTGTGCAGTGAAAGATCATGTTGCTTTCTTACATTCCTATGGAGGATCAGGATATAAATATTCTAACGAAGGCGCTCACCAGGAGCAAATTTGAATACCATAGAGACATGATCGGGGTGGCAGATAATCCCTATCTTGTTGAGAGGGAGTGTTTAGATTCAACAATATGATGAGCTTAGTGAAAAGAAGTCGTCTTCACTAAGTGGGCCCGCAGGCTATTTTTAGCGCAAAGTCTATTTTTAGACATGTCGATCATATTCTATGAGTTGCAGGATGCTATTTGTGGATGGTTGGTGAAGTTGGAAAAATAGATGGACTTCTATTTTTAGACATATTGGGCGAAATCTATTTTTAGATTGCTAGTCTAAAATATATATATATCGAATATTATTAGCTCTTAATAATATTTGGACTCTAAACATTATCTTATTCTCTTGGAGCACTTCAGTTAAGTGCACAGATGTGGCACAAGAGCCGACAGAAGGAATTACGCTATTCTTGAGGGTTAAGTGGAGCTATTGCATGGAGACTTCAGTTAGAACTCATGTGACAGAGTTTGGTGGAGTTATTGAGGTAGTTAATGGAGTTGTGTTCAGTTAATTCGGTTGGAACTCTTTGTTGAGTTAGTTGTATCTAGTCTAACTGATTGATACACTAGTGAGAGTGGTGTGAATTAATTATTTAATTAATTCACTAAATAATAACTCATTAATCAACAGAAGAATACATCAGTTAACTACGGTGCATGGCAGTTTCAGTGGAAACCAGTGGAGAGGTAGGTGAAAGAGCAAGTGTGACTATCAGTTGTGACTATAGTGATGCATTGATTGCATCCAACACTCAGTGGATATGCCAATGAGGATTGCGTGAGCAAGGCTGGTTGAATTCGAGTTCATTCAGAGCCATTATTCATTAGGGATTGCGCAGTAGAGGCAGGCTAGCAGGTGGCAAAGATCGGTGCATGGATTTGTAAGATCGGGCCTGATTAGTATGTAGTGATTGTATTGTACTGAGAGCTTGATATGATCAACTTTGTATGAGGATTGTTACATGATATCTATGACATATATTATATACATATATTTGGGGTTTTCAACTTCAAGCTTTCCCGTTAAACAACTGTGTTATTGTGTGTGAATTTTTATTGTTTCATGTGTGCATTGCAATTGATTTAATTTCCGCATGTGATGATCAATGGTGGAATAGATTTTGTATTGTGCATGAAGTTAAAATAGTGTGTGATCAGGAGAATATTGGATATATAATTTCTACATTTCCTCCCCCATGGACTTGTGCTTACCTCTGCGCAATATGATGCCTATGTCTGTGTGTTCATAGGCTAACATGTCCCATAACTGTGGTTATTATTATTTTTTATTAAATTTATTTACATAGAATTTCCACCAGGGCCGTTACAGAACCCTCCTCCTTCAGGGAACATTGTCCCCGACGTTCAATTACGCCTACAACCAACAAGACAGTTGAAAGAAAAAAATACTACCCATGGAGCTTTATAACTTAGCTCGTTGCAGTACTTACAATGATCAACCAACTGAGAAGCAAACCAACTTGACAACATAACCACATGACAACCATAATGATATGACACCCATATCTCTTATTGGAGCTTTATAACAAAACTCATGAGAGTATCTACATCCATATACATAAGTGAATATGCCAAAACATCACATCAAAACATATACCCAAAACATATATCAAGGACAATTTCTCAACTAGCGAATAGAGAAAGATACATAGTCGAGAGTCTGATCCACGATCTCCCATGTAGCTTCATCGGGTCCAAAGTGCTTCCACTACACTTTAACCTGCTTGATTTCTCGGTTTCAGACCATGAGAACCTTTATTTGCAATATACACCAAGGTTCCAGCTGGAATTATCCATCTGGATCCACCTGCAATACCAACCAGTCAATCACATGATCAACACCTTTAACATACTTCTCAAGCAATGACAGATGGAAAAAATAATGAAATTTCCCTATCAGAGGTAATACAAGTTGATAGGCTACTGGACCAATCTTTTCAGTAATATTGAAAGGTCCACAAAACTAAGGTGCAAACTTGTCACATGAACCAATATGCAAGGAGCTCTTCTTGGGCTTGACGTGCAAGTACAACTGTTCCCCAATCTGAAACTCCTTAAACAACCTGTTTTGATCTTGTTAGGTCCCTATATTACTAGTGTAGTCCCTTATTGTTGTTAGTGTAACCCCCTTATTGTTATTGTTGTACCCCTGTAACCCCAATATTGTTATTATTGTGCCCTTAAATTATTATTGTTAGGTTGGCTAGGATTATATTGTGACCCCATGGAATCCTATATATATAGGAGGTTTTTTCATTTGTATCATCCAAGAATTGTTCATTCATGTAATGTAAAGGAGGTTTCCCCCTCAAAGTGTCTTATTTCTAGGGCGTTGATCTCTCTTTTCTTCTATTTTTGGAATTGGATTCATAACATTTGGTATCAAAGCTTTGGATTCTAGGAATTTGCTGCTCCAAATAGGTCATCATGAAATTTTCACTATAATTTTTTGTCTAAGAAGGTTAAGAAGCTGAAATTTTTATCATGCGAAGTTGAAATCGCGAGGAATGTCGTGTAAAAATTTCATATCTTGGTTCACAACATTTTCGGAGATATGATCCGTGGACGTTAGGATTTTTTCAAGTTCCCTAATTTCATCTCAAAGAGGTGACCGTGGGAAAATCATCATAACTATATCTCTGAGCATCAAATTGGAACTCTGTAAACATTGGCTGCAATTACATGGAATTTATTTTCATGTGTATAAATTTCAGAGCTGAAGGAGGAAACAGTGATACGTGGCACGCCGTACAAGTGCGCTCTACTGAACTAGTCCATAATTAGGACATTGTGGGAATTTGGACACAAATTTGCCTTGAAGAATCCAAATTAGGTCAGACCTCTGGCATTCGAAAGAAGAGTCAGAGGGCTACTACAAGGCCAAATTTATATATCGAAGATCCAAAACTACAGAGATAATTTAGTTTCAATATCGAGCTCCTCAAAAGCAAGAAAAATGTGTGTATTTTGTTTTCTGAATTGCATAAGTCTTGTTTGAAAAATAAGGTTGAATTGATTCCAAGGGCATATTGTAAAATAGATATCAATATTGGGTTCTCAAATTCCCCCTAAAAATAATTCACCACCCATTAAGCCTTCAAAAGGCTCTACTATGACTCATGAAGATGAAGAAGTGTAACATGACATATCAAAATTACAAGAGCAACTGCACCAATTTTCGCTCTCGCAAAGAGCAACAAAAACTGAAAAGGAAGTTTTGAAGAAAGGCATGGAAGCTAATATGGATGGTTTGAATAAAGGAATGGAAGCTAAGATCAATGGCATGGAAGCTGGCATGGAAGCTAATATGGATGACATGGAAGCTAAGATTGATGAAAAAATGAAATACAACATGGAAAACATGAAGAATGATCTAAAATAAGAGATGGAAGGTTTGTCAAAGTTGGTATAAGAAATGTTTCATAATGACGAAAAGATAGTAGAGGAAACTCATGATGAGAAAAAAATAAATGTTAATCGTGATTTCATAAACTCTAATGTTGGATGGAACAACCACCATATTCCAAAGATGGATATTAGGAAGTTTGATGGCAAGGATCCCGTAAAATGGATACTATAGATGGAGCAATATTTTGATCTCAATAATGTGGAAAACACACAAAAGGTACACATTGCAACTTTACATTTAGAACAAAATACGGTTGTATGGTATCGATGGCTTTGCTCCCATAAAAAAATGATCACTTGGTCAGATTTTATGGAGGAAATGATAACACATTATGAGGATACAAAAAGAAACACATTATTTAGCCAATTGATAAATATAAAACAAAAGGGTTCAGTGGTGGAGCACATTGAGGACTTCCAAAAATTGAATATAAGGGTAACTGATATTCCAGAGGAACACAAGATTGATGTCTTCATAGAAATTTTAAAGGATAACATCCAACATGAGGTTCTCCTTTGGGAACCTGATTCATTGGAGAAGGAATTCAGGTTGGCAAGAAAAATTGAATGTAAAATTATGGCGACAAGGAAGCCTAACACTCACATCTATAAAGATGGAAGTGTTGCCACTCCTAGAATTCCACAACCTACAAGGTTGACACCACATCAATTGGAAGAAAGAAGAGAAACAAGGATTTTCTACAGTTGTGATAGAAAATAAACTAAAGGTCATAAATGTTCTAGGAAGAAATTATTTTACATAGATTGTGAAGAGGAGGAAGAAAATGAACAAGAAACTTCAAAAGAAGAGGATATACACCAGGAACCAACCCTAGAAGAAGAAGAAATGAGTCCGACCATATCGTGTAATGCATTGGTAGGAATCACCACTCCTCAAACTCTCAAGATAGAAAGACATATCAAGAAGAAAAATGAAATATTGTTGATTGATTCGGGTAGTACAAATTTTTTTATTCATTGTAAGGTAGCCAAGGAATTGAATTTTTTCCTATACCCAACACCAGAATGTCAAGTGATGGTTGAAAATGGAGGAACTATAAATTGATTTGGAAAATTCCATAATATCAAGCTAACCATGGGGGAATATGTATTGAATATACCAATGCTTTCCATTCCAATTTGAGGTGCTGACGTTGTACTAGGAGTACAATGGTTTACAATATTTGGGGAGGATAGCTTTTAATTTTCAGGAAATTTTCTTGAATTTTTTTTTCAAAGAAAAGGAAGTCGAATTACGGGGTATCACAGGGAAGCTGGGAAAGATAATAAGCCCTAATGTCATGAAAAATATTCTGATGAAATAACAATGAGGCATAATTTCACAATTATGCTCACTAGAAGTTCCAACATCAAAATCATCTATTTCTCCAGATCTCAAAAAAGTCTTGGACAATCATTCCAAGGTGTTTGAAACTCCCAAAGGACTCCCACCTATTCGTGATCATGATCATGCTATTCATTTGATTCCAAGAAGTGTTCCTCAAAACATCAGGCCTTACAAATATCCTTATGTCCAAAGGAGTGAAATTGAACGTATGATTGCAGATATGTTAGAGGCTAGTATAATTCAACCTAGTCAAAGTTCATTCTCTGCTCTAGCAGTATTGGTGCACAAGAAGGATGGATCATGGCACATGTGTCCGGATTATAGGGAGCTCAATAAGCTCACTATTAAATATAAATTTCCCATTCCTGTGATTGATGAATTATTGGATTAATTACATAGAGAAATATATTTTACCAAGTTGGATCTTTGTTCAGGATATCATCAAATTAGAATGAAGACTGAAGATATTCCGAAAAAAACATTTCAAACTCATGAGGGTCATTGTGAATTTTTTTTCATGCCTTTTGGCCTTACCAATGCACCCTCTACATTTCAAGGGTTGATTAATTCCATTTTTAAACCCTCCCTTAGAAAATTTGTGCTAGTATTTTTTGATGATATACTAATCTACAATTGGAAGAATTTCTTTGTGCCATTTGTATTATCCAACCAGATTGGATAACCGAAGCAAGGGATGAATGGAAGAAGGACGAAGAAGTGTGGACACTCATTCAAAAGTTGCAACAAGATCCTAGTACATTTGATACATTTAGCTGAAAAAATGATTCCTTATGGTACAAAGATCTCTTATATATTTGTAAGAATTACCACCTAAAACAAAATATTATTTTGGAATTGAACACTTCTCCTTTAGGAGGACACTCAGGATTTTTAAAAACTTACCACAGGGTGAAGAAAGATATTTTTGGGATGGCCTTAATGCTGATATTCAAAAGTTTGTGGTAGAATGTTTGGTATGCCAGCAAAATAAAGTTGAGAAAATTAAGACCCCGGGTCTTCTACAACCTTTATCCATTCCAAGTCAACATTGGGATGGGATTTCAATGGATTTTATCAGAGGTTTACCTAAGTTCGAAGGAAAGAGTGTCATCATGGTGGTAGTTGATAGACTTACCAAGTATACACATTTTTGTTCATTATCTCATCCATTTAAAGAAAATACAATTGCTACTACATTTATGGAAACAATTCAAAAGATACATGGAAACCCAAAGATTATTGTAAGTGACAAAGATCCCATTTTTACTGGAAATTTTTGGAAGAAATTATTTTCTTGTTTGGGTACTCAACTAGCTCATAGCTCATCTTATCATCCTTAATCCGATGGTCAAACTGAGATAGTGAATAAATTTTTGGAAGGATATCTTCATTGTTTTGTATATGATAAGGAAACAAAATGGGTCAAGTGGTTACCTCTCGCTGAATGGTGGTATAACACTTTCTTCCATACTACATAAAAAATGACCCCATTTATGGCACTTTATGGATATCATCCACCATCCATCACATCATATTTAAGAGAAAGTTCTAAGTTTCAAGCAGTGGAAGATCACATCAAGCATAAAAAAGAAGTTATCCAACTCTTAAAGGGTAACCTAAATTTGGCACAAAATCAAATGAAACAACAGGCAGATCAACATCGCAGTGAGAGAAGTTTTGATGTAGGAGACTAGGCAATTTACGGCTACAACCATACAAACAAATGTCCCTAAAGCAAGCTAATAAGGATATTAAATTATCGCCAAAGTACTATGGTCCTTACGAGGTGTTGCAAAATATTGGTACTATGGCATACAAATTGGAGCTTCCTGCTTCTTCGCGAGTGCATCCAGTTTTCCATGTTTCATGCTTAAAGAAGGTTATACGTGACAAAATTCCAATTCAAAAAATATTGCTAGAACTTGATGAGGAAGGAAAAATCATATTGGAACCTGACGCAATCATGGAAACAAGAACTTGATAGCTACAAAATCGATCAATTTCAGAGTATCTCATCAAGTGGAAGAACTTACACCTGAATATTCTACATGGGAGGATGATAATTTTATACAGAAGCATCCAGATCTACTCAAGCATTGAAGACAACACTTTTCTGAAGGAGAGGGGCATGTTAGGTCCCTATATTACTAGTGTAGTCCCTTATTTTTGTTAATGTAAACCCCTTATTGTTACTGTTGCACCCCTGTAACCCCAATATTGTTATTATTGTGCCCTTACATTATTATTGTTAGGTTGGCTAGGATTATATTGTGACCCCATGGACTCCTATATATAGAAGGAGGTTTTGTCATTTGTATCATCCAACAATTGTTCATTTATGTAATTTAAAGGAGGTTTCCCCCTTGAAGTGGCTTATTTATAAGGAGTTGATATCTCTTTTCTTCTATTTTTGGAGCTAGTTTCATAACAGATCTACATAGATTTTATGTTTTTCATGTGCTGCCTTTAAATTATTTTTTATCACCTGCATTTCTTGTCCCATTTCTACTAAAATTTATGGTCCAATCAAAACCCTATTCATTGGGTCACTCCAACTGATGGGAGTATTAAAAATCTACCCATACAATGCCTCAAATAGACTCATCCTCACTGAATCCTGGTAACCATTGTTATAAGCAAACTCAACCAATGGAAGGTACTCTTCCCACTTTCATTGATGATGCAACACGTACATCCTCGACATGTCCTTTAGAATCTTGTTGACCCCCTCTATCTGTCCATATTTCCACGGGAGATATGTTGTGTTGAAGGCCAACTCTATACCTAAACCTGCAAACATCTCCTTCCAAAACTTGGAAGTGAACTTTTCATCCATGCCTGACACAATATTATTCGGAACACCATGCATTATGACCACATTTTTTATGAACACCTATGCCACATCACTAACTGAATATGTAGCATTCAATGGAATGAAGTGTTATACTTTAGTTAAACTATCCACCAAAACCATGATAGATTCATGTTGTTAGATGTCCTTGAAAAACCTGTAATGAAATCCATGAAAATGACCTCCCATTTCCATTTTGGAATCGTAACCAGTCTAAATTTCTCTGTTGACAATATAAACATCTAGCCACAAACCCTGCCACATCCTTCTTCAGATTCGGCCAATAGTATAAATTATTTACCGTTGTCAGTATATTTTGGTATCCTGGGTGACCAAAATACGATTTCGAATGAAACTCCCTCAAGATAATCTTCTTGAGTTCACTACTCTCTAGCACGTATATCCTGTCCCTATTTCTGATCAAGTCATCTGTTGATAGATGATAGTCCACATCTTGTGCACCTGTACCTGTAATCTGCTGTAACATGTGCCTAAGCTCTCTATACCTACCATCCTGCTGACGTGCTTGTAAAATCCCATCCTGCAAGTTTGTTCCATAAGATCTCATATTGCTATATGATTCACCTGTATCTTCCTGCTAAGAACATATGAAAACTTGTTCTCTTTACCCTTGATGTAACTGATATCAGTGTCAAACTCACTTATCATTACCAAGCATATAGATTTCTTGTCATTCATATTTAGCTAGTCAAACTAATATCTCAACCCACTGTGATCTCTCATCAATGCAAACATCCTACCAAAAAGATAGTGCATCCAAACCTTCAATGCATGAATGATCACTGCCAAATCAAGATCATGTGTCAAATAGTTCTGCTTGTGCTCATTCATTTTATGTGACTCATAGCAGACTACATGTACTTCCTGCATAAGAAATCCACCAAGTCCTCTCTTGCAAGAATATGTGCATACCACAAACTATTTGTCTGGATACACAATATTTAAAACTGGAGCATTTGTAAAAAATTGCTTCAACTTTTCAAAACTTGTTCCACATTCCTTTGTCCATTCAAATTTCTAACCTCTCCTCTGTAGTGACGTAATAAGATATGCAATGTGAGAGAATTTTCTAATGAACCTCCTATATTAGCCTGCTAGCCCCATGAATGATCTTACCTCATCCACATTTCTAGGAGCTTCCCACTCCATGATAGCTCTTATCTTCTCTGGATCCACTGCTATGCATTCCTTGGAGACCACATGCCCCAAGTAATGTACCATTGTTTAAAATAAAATACATTTACTAAGCTTAGCATACAACTGATTGTCTCTCAATAGTATCAATACTACTGCTAAATGCTTGCCATGATCTTCCTCATTCTTAGAATATATCAAGATGTCATCAAGGAATACAATAAGAAAATTGTCTAGATACATGCACAACACACTATTAATCAAGCACATAAAGGTAGCTCAATAATTAGTCAAACCAAATGGAGCTACAAAAAACTCATAATGCCCATACATGGCCCAAAACGCTATCTTGTATATATCATCTTCCGTGATGCATGCATGATGATATCCAAATCTCAAATCAACCTTTGAGAACAATGTTGCTACCTTTATTTTGTCAAATAAGTCATCAATCCTCGGAAACATATACTTGTTATTTATGGTCACCTTATTCAAGTTCCTGTAATCAATGCATAACCTAAGAGTACCATCCATTTTTTTCACAAAAATACCAATGCAGCCCACGACGATACACTTCACCCAATGTATCCCTTGTCAATAATTTTCTTCAACTACAATTGTAGCTCTACTAACTATGGAGTGCTTATCCTATATGGTGCCTTTGATTTAGGTGTTGCCCCTCATACCAAATCAATGGAGAAGTCCACTTCTCTGTGAGGAGAAATATTTGAGATCTCCACTGGAAAAAAATCTTGAAACTACTGTAAGATAGGGCACCTACTCAATATTTATGCATCCTCATCCTCCTTACCTTTATCACTAGAAATGTGTAATGAAAATAACAAACGATTTTATGTGACTATGATTTTCCTACATAAATGTCGCTATCCTAATTGATGTTGATTTCTTCTTACCCTCTAAGATTATCTATTCTTCGTTGTCATCCAAGCACTCAATGGATTTATCATAACAATCCACTTTGGTCCTATGAATATATAACCATTCCATACCCAAAAGCATACTATATGACCCAAACGATAATACATTCAGATGTGATACTATATTTATACCATTCAACTGAAATTCACAAGCTCTTACTCAATGATGAACTCTCTTCTTAGTACATGTATCCAATTGCACTAGCCAAGATTCTACATGAACTTCTTTATTCAAACCACACTTATCCACCAAGTAAGTGTTAACATAAATATAATTAGATCCAGGGTCAATCAAAATAGAAACAACTTGATCACAAATATTACCATCCATATCAATGATAGATGCCTAATGATTTTCCTACCTACTATCCAGTGCTGCATAGATAGGAGGAATGCTCTGCCCAACATCCCCAACAGTCTACGCCTCTTGTGCACTTTAGATATGAGGCCTACCACCCTAATTATGTGGATAATCCCTTTTCAAATGCACCTTACCACATGTCCAACACTCCAACTATCCTTTACCATCACCTCTATTCTGTTGTTTTGACCCATGTCCATGTCTAGTTTCATTGAAATTATTATGCAGTGAAAAAATATATTTCTCTTCTGCATTATAAGGCCTTGTTATTTTCGACCTTCATTTACCTTTACCTTTATCTTTCCCTTTCCATCTTTTCTAAGATTCATTATTACACTTTGAATTCTAATAACAATGCTTCAGTTCCCCAATAACTTCCTCAAGTGACTGATGCTCATGATACGCAATCCAATCTCTAAGTGCTAATGGAAATCCACTGAAAAAAATCTGAAATTTAGCCTATTTGTCCTTAAGATATGGCACATATCTCAAAATCTCTAAGAACTTGGTCATATACTCCTCATATATCATCTATCCCATTTTAAGCTCATATAATTCCTTGGCTTTGCTATCATAGTACCTTTCCAAAAAGTATTTGTTTTTTAAGAGTCTTTTGAATTCATGCCAACTCAACTCCTTTGTCCTAATGTCTCTGACTCATTTTACAACTTCCCACCATATACCTTCTTTACCCTCTAGGCTGAAGATAGTTATTTTGGCCTTCATATTCTATGTGTACTCATGCATTTTAAAGAAATTATTCTTGCCAAGTAACTAAGCCTCAACATCCCCCAACTTCTTCAACTCTCCATTATTAAAACTCGATCTCTTCACTTTATGAAACTCATCTGGAAAGTATCCCTACCACTCCTCCTTTAAGGGTGATAACAATGATGATCATAGTGCCTATCATAACTAGAACTAAAATAGTACCCGTGTCCATCACCTCTCCTATCTGTATTATCCAAGAATCTACCATCTCTGATCATGTCATCTCTATCTGGCCTATTCCCACCTTGAGACCTACTTCTATATGCCCCATTAATCCCATCCTCTTGTCCATAGCTGATCGAGAGTGGTCCTTGTACTTGCAATTTTGATAGACTATGAAGAATTATTGCATTGACTTCTGTTTGTTTCTCATGTGTCTACATTATTCTGTCATTATTTTCTTTGCAACTCCTTATTTCTTCCTTCAAAATTCCCAATGTGTCTTCTAAGTCAGAAGAGTGCTCAACACAACTCTACCGATTTGATTGATAGGGAGAGCCTTTGTAGTCTACCATCTTGCTAGTCATCTTGATCTCTTCCTACAAGACATACTATGTCAGCTAAACCATATCATAAACAAACCAACGTACCTTTGTATAATTAATGGAGGATATCTCATCTGCAAGGCCGAATAGATTAGCATAATACAAATATACATATATAAACATAACAAAATCAACATATCATCATCATTCCAAACATTTCCAAATTTCCATGCATGATGCCAAAACCATAACACCAACTAGAAACAATGTATGCATAACAAAATATGTATGACACAAATACATACACAATATATGTAAAAAATGACATGCATATCCAGTGAATAAATGACATAACCTCATGAAAAATACATCCAACAACAACGATATTAAATTTCACATGGCGACACCACTGTAACCATAAAGAACACCATGCACACACAACGGTTACATATATCACAAGCATAAGAACACATATGCAACCAGCATGAATACATGACCAACACAACGCCCATCCAGTCCAAGGGGTGAATTGTGCTCTGTTACCACTCTGTATCTCCCCCCTCCCACATCTACCCAAGTAACTATCCAACTGGCATAAACATGCGACGAGAGGCTACTATGATCTTATTCAACTCCCCATGTACAATTAAGGAAGTAGAACTGACACAACACAACCAATATAACCTTCCACACATGAAACAAAACCCCTAGGAGCCATCCAACCCTTCCAGGTGATTAGCTCCTGAGACAACCTGAAAGTTTTTTGCATTAAAGCCTCAATCAGTCTATTGACATGGGAATGCATGCAACTAAGACCCTCCAGTCACTCCCATAGCAAGGGATGCATGCGACTGGGGTTATGTGCCAACAACTCCATATTTTGTGCCACCTTTTTAGGGCTAGGACTCAGGCCACTGCCCAGAACTCCATAAAACTTCCAAAAATGAAAACTAACATCAAAATAGAGATGCAAATAACTGAACAAGAACTTGACTGTACCCATACTAGCCATGAGATGAATTTCGTTAAACATTTCATAAATATGCATTCTAAAGGTTTAATTAAAAAATATGAGCATAGAGGTATTATACTTATCTTAGAATCACTAAGAAGCATTGATGCCTTATCACATTAGCTGCATTATCATCTATTAGGTCATATGTTCATTGCTTATTCATTTATAAATAAAAACATGATGAAAACCATACATTTTCACTGTCATAAAACACATTTGTAACCAACATATATACAAAATAAATAATGAGTATACAATAGCCATAAGTTACGCATATGAACCAGTACATTTAAACATAAAATACCAAGGAAGGGAACTCTTATTACTAAATGCAAAAGCCAACCTAGTAGGACTACCATGTTCCACCTAATCATAGATTGGATGAGCCAAATATATCTTCATCCAATCACCCTTGTGCTATATTCCAAGCATTAATGTGGAACTCAAAAGAAAAATAATTAGTCGGGGCTTCCTTAGGTTAAACCACCTCACCCTCATCAATAGAACTAGGATTTACAACAATCCTCACAAGATCACTAGGCCATAAACACACATGGATGCTTTTCTCCACCTACACCATGAGGAATTTTCTTGTCTCCTAGTCTCTTGGATTTACTTCACTCCATAGTCTGATCCAGGGATCACTAGGCCATGATCAAGATGCCACCCTCAAGGGTTTACCACATATTCCTCCATTCAATGAAAGGATTCCTAAGGCTGATCAAGGGAAATCACCTCTAGGATTTACCGTATATCTCGCCATTCACCAGTCGAGTATTCCTAGGCCCACCAAGGCATACAATAATTGGATTTACTACAAACCATAGTATGGTTTATGAGTCACTAGGCTGGTGGATTTACCGCAATCCATAGTCTGGTTCAAGGATCACTAGGCCATGTGTTCTTTCATTCAGAGATCCACCTCACTTAGTTTCGAATCCGTTCGGAAATCTAGCTCAACCAAAACATGAGAACCCCATCACACCATGGATATCCAGAAATGGAAAGGAAAGGCTGAATAACACTTTCACACCTAGCAAAATCCATGCCAATGTCAACAAGAGAACCAAAACACACATGCATAACCATGCATGCAAAATCTAGTGAGGAAATCACACATGAAAATCGATGCATGCAAGTAACCCCATTATATATTCTTGATCCTGGTCTTGATCTTTTCTTCCTCTTTACCTTCTTTTCCTTTCTTGATCCAATGTTGAAATTCTCCAAGAAAACTCCAAGTATCCAAGAGTGTGCGAGAGAGAGAATAGAGAGAGATCTCCAAAACTGAACTGATCAAAATCCTATGAACTGATCCTTAGAATCAATTTTATTAATGTGGCCTCTATTTTATTCATTTTCCATTATTTTCCTTCATTTTCCTCCTCACATGCAACCTATGACCTTTCACCTTCCTTTTCTCCCATTTTCCATTATTTCATAAATAAATGCCAATAAATGCAACTTTTCCTTTCAAAAGCCTTTTCTATTACCTTTTCCAATTTCCTTAGCCATTATAACTGAAATGAACACCAATACTAGGATTTTTTGCCCAACATTTAGCTTGGAATAAATGTCCCATAACCATTATTATTATTTTTCCATTATTAACATTATTTACATTGAATTTTCACTAAGGTTGCTACACCTATGGTTTATCCTTGCAATCATCTCTGGGTTATTTAGACTCTGAAACATTATGTGGTGTGAAATGATGCAATAGTATACAGAAGACCCTACCACTATAATGTAAAATCAAAGAGACAAGTAAACACATCAAAATAGTGAAACAATAAAAAAATTTCATATGCCATGTGACTATGATTTTTCACTCTACTGTCACTTGTTTCATATGATAACAATTATTGTTTCTTATTGTTACAAGGATTATATTTTTCCAATCTCAATGAGAATCCTACTTGTGTGTAAAAGGAATATTTCAAACTTAATTTTTAGGTAATAAAACTGAGGATTTAGATGAAACTCCATTATTGCTAGGAACCAATGTTTTCCACATAACTTGGTAGAACTTAACTAGCCACTTAAAAATATCTGAGTGTTATTATCTATTGCATGCAATTGCAATTTTTTTTAGTAGTCCTATGTTCCAATAATGGATAATGTAGTTACACAATAAATAGTTATCATAAATTTTCATATTCCTATGACCCTCTGTTCAAAACTATATTTCATCAACACATTTCAACAGACATTCATGAAGCTTTTTCCCATGGTGATATTGTATAAGTTCTATTGACCCATTAATTTGTTGTTATAAATTAATTTTTTTCAATGTGGTTTTGGTGGAACTTGTGAGACCTTTTACCATATTATTGCATAATTTCTACTTATATGATCAAATTATAATGTGTACTAATTGAGATTATCGAATTAAATTATGTACTTAAGTTGTAGGATGGACTTTTGAATCATTAATTTATGTTGAAGCAGTGGAAAAGATGAATAAATTGAGTTTCATTTTCAAGTTTTAGAATATTTGGATTCATTCTCTTTAATCTTATAAATATATCAAAATTGTTCCCTATGGTCCATATTCCAAAATTCAGTTACAATTGATTCTTTTGGCGACTGTAACCAATGTTTTTACATGAATATTGTGAGCACTTTGTGCTCAATTTCCTAACCACAAGGAGAAGATCATATTTTTAAACTTGGTCCAAAAACTTTATGTGAGGAATAACTTAAAATCTTGGTCCATTTAAATCAAATTATATCAATCTAATCCTTAGTTATTCAAAGAAAAGGAGATAAAAGAGAGAGGTGGTAATATTATACTGCCTTGGAAACCAGGTTAACCAAGTAACTATTTTCCTTATGGGGGTTTTTTACAGAGTGGTATTAGAGTGAGGTTTCTAGCATTGGATTTCAGGGTAGAAAAAAATTCATTATGGAGTTAATGACATATGTTTTTTGATTAGCACATACATAAATAAGATGTGGATGCAGGCATTAATCCCAATTATTAGATAACTTAGTACTAGTAGTTTTAATAAATGAGATCAAGGGATATATTTCATTGTGCATATTTGAATGACATAGCTAAGAAATGTTTTTGATGTCAACACATCGAAGAAAATCAAAGGAAATGGGAATTAAAAAAAATATGGTTTAGTATAGTTCCAATAAATCCTAACATGGGAAAGAAGAAAGGTTGGTTGGATGCAAAATTTTTCTTGAGTAGCAAGGATATGGAGGCCCTTTGGATTGGGTGGACACACTTAGGAGCCTAAGGGCTAAATTGAGAAGTTGTAATGTTGATATTGAAACACTCGTAGAAGCACAAGAAAGGTTTATGAGAGCACAAAAAAGGAAAACATAAATGAATGTTATCATGATATAAATCATTTTATACCTACAAAGGTAAGGATATCAACTAGGAACCAGTCATGGAGACAGACAGGGGCCCACAAAAACATAGGAAGAGAAAAATGAGGCAGATGGAAGCATGTCTAGGAAAATGTGTAGGTGGGAGAGTGAAGATACCGTAATAGAATATACCCCAACGGGTACACCTCAGAGGGGATCTAATACTTACATACAACACCCTGATTCTACCCCTAGGAAGCATCACCATCATCAAAATAGAAAGGAGGAAGATCACAATCTAGAATCATTTAAGAAGGCTAAACCCCTTACTTTTGATGATGAGATGAATAAGTTTGAAGAAAAAAAAACCTAGTTTTTGGGAATGAAGAAGTTCTTGAAAATTCATAATTATTCTAAGAACATGAAGGAAAAGGTAGCCAAATTCATCCTCAAAGGAAAAACATATGTATGGTGGTAATATGTGAAGAATGTGAAAAACATACAAAAATAATATCTCACATGGAGTGCATTTGAAGAAATGTTTCAAAAGAAGTACCTGTCAAAAAGATAATTTGATAACAAGGAATGGGAATTTTATGACCTCAAGATGGGACAAATGTCGGATGATGAGTATGTCACCAAGTTCTTGTAACTACTACGAGAATGATGAGAAAGCAAGATTCCAAAGGTTAATTAGTGGGCTAGCAACGTCTTTCAATGATCACATTAAATTTGATGAACTTAAAACATTATATGATGTAATGAGGAAATTGAAGCTTTGCCACTATTACATTTGGCGGAAATTCCGACACTTTTGACCAAATGTCGGAAATTTTCCCAAATTTTATCAATTTTTCAAATCCCGCCCACAACTGTCGCTATACCGACATTTCAAGACAAGTGTCGGTATTGCGACACTTAAAGGTAAGTGTCGGTCTTCCGACGTTTGTAGCAAAGTGTCAGAATTGCGACGGCGTAGAGCTAAGTGTCGCTATTGCGACGTTTGAGGAAAGCGTTGCTATTGCAACAGTTCGGGTAAAAGTGTCGCTCTTGTGACAGTTTGGGCTATGTGTCGCTCTTGCAACATTTGTATGAAAGTAGTGAGTGTTAATGATTAAGTAAGTGTAAAAGTGGTGCAACATTCTAATTGTTTGTGTATTGACAATTCGCATGGTGAAGTCAAATGTTGTGTGGACAGAAGATGTGTCCAAGCTAAAAACAAAGGTATGCATCCATAGTTTGTATAGGTTTTCTCTTGTAAGATAAAAACAAAGGTATGCATCCATATTTTGTAGAATTTTTCTCTTGCATCTCTATAGATGAAAATTAAAGGGGAAGAAGATAACTTTGTTGCTACTCATTAGGGACAGTCACCAACGTATAATGATTTCAAATAAAAACCTTTCATCCTGCATATGAAACAATAGATTGTTCTAGATTATGGATAGTTGATTGACTCAATTTGCATGTTATCCTATTTTTATCGATTGGAAAAAGCTTGATTATGAGGTTGAAAATGAGCAGGTTCATTATAGTCGAGCTTCATTGATAGTGGATTGTTTAAAACCTATAGTTTATATTTTAATGATTGCACATGAATTGTTAGTGGCACAATGCGGAAGCATTGATGATCCTTTTATGTATAATTTTGGAATACTATGAATTATTGGTTTTCAAAGTTTTGTGAAAGGTGTAATCTAGGGTTCTTTCCCAAGCCCAGTAATTAGATGCTTTGGGTTCCACAATAAGATTTAATGTGGTTGTTGGAGTTTTTGAGACAAGGTTCCACACTAAATACTTGTTATAGGGAAGTGTTCGGGTCGGGCCATTTCATTTGAGGGTGCCCGTATTAGTTTTTCTAAGTTGTGACTGCCCGGATCCCTTGTGCACGTTCGGGCGGCCCGTTTTCCATTTTCTCCCCTGTGGCATCGTTCGGTCAGGCGCGCCGTGTGAGGTCGCCCGACCGGGCGCGTTCGAGTCGAGTCGGGCCATTTCATTTGAGGGCGCCCGTATTAGTTTTGCTAAGTTGTGACCACCCGGGTGCCTTGTGCACGTTCAAGCGGCCCACTTTCTATTTGCTCCCTTGTGGCATTGATCGGTCGGGCGCCTCTTGTCGCGCCGTGTCAAGTCGCCCTACCGAGCGCATTCAGGTCGGGCCGTTTCGTTCGAGGGCACCCGTATCAATTTTGCTAAGTTGTGACCGCCCGTGTACCTTGTGCACGTTCAGGTGGCTCGTTTGTCATTTATTCCCTTGTAGAATCGTTCGTTCGGGCGCGTCGTGTCGCGTCGTGTGAGGTCGCCCAATCGGGCACGTTCAGGTTGGGTCAGGCCTTTTTGTTCGAGTGTGCTCGTATCAGTTTTGCTAAGTTGTGACCACCCGGGCGCCTTGTGCATGTTCGGGCAGCCCGTTTGCCGTTTTCTCCCTTGTGGCATCGTTTGGTCGAGCGTGCCGTGTCGCGCCATGTGAGGTCGCCTGACCGAGCGCTTTCAGGTCGGGTTGTTTCGTTTGAGGGCGACCATATAATTTTTGCTAAGTTGTGACCGCCCAGGTGCCTTGTGCATGTTCGGGTGACCCGTTTGTCATTTTCTCCCTTGTGGCATCGTTCGGTCGGGCGCGCCATGTCGCGCCATGTGAGGCCGCCCAACTGGGCGTGTTCGGGTCCAGTTGTTTTGTTCGAGGGCGCCCGTATCATTTTTGCTAAGTTGTGACCGCCCGAGTGCCTTGTGTACCAGGTGGCCCATTTGTTGTTTTCTCCCTTGTGGCATCGTTCGGTCAAGCATGTCGTGTGAGGTAGCCCGACCGGGCGTGTTTAGGTCGGGCCGTTTCGTTCGAGGGTGCCCATATCAGTTTTTCTAAGTTGTGACCGCCCGGGTGTCTTGTGCACCTTCGGGTGGCCCGTTTTCCATTTTATCCCCTGTGACATCGTTCGGTCGGGTGCGTCATGTGAGGTCGCCCGACCGGGCGCATTCGGGTCGGGCCATTTCGTTTGAGGGAGCCCGTATCAGTTTTGCTAAGTTGTGACCACCCGGGTGCCAGCTTGTGCACATTTGGGTGGCCCGTTTTTTGTTTTCTCCCTTGTGGCATTGTTCATTTGGGCGCGTCGTGTCGCGCCGTGTGAGGTCACTCAACCGGGCATGTTCGGGTCGGGTCGTTTCGTTCGAGGGCGCCCATATCAGTTTTGCTAAGTTATGACTGCCTAGGTGCCTTGTGCACGTTCGGGTGGCCCATTTGTTGTTTGCTCCCTTGTGGCATCGTTAGGTCGGGCGCATCGTGTGAGGTCGCCAAATCGGGCGCGTTCGGGTCGGGCCATTTCGTTTGAGGGCACCCGTATCAGTTTTGCGAAGTTGTGACCGCCCGGGTGCCTTGCGCATGTTCGGGTGGCCCATTTTCTGTTTGCTTCCTTGTGGCATTGTTTGTTCGGGTGCATCGTGTCGCGCCGTGTGAGGTCACCTGACCGGGCACGTTCGGGTTGGGTCATTTCATTCAAGGGCGTCCGTATTAGTTTTGCTAAGTTGTGACTACCCGGGTGCCTTGTGCACGTTCGGGTGGCCCATTTTTCGTTTTCTCCCTTGTGGCATCATTCAGTCGAGTGCGCCGTGTGAGGTCACCCGACCGGGTGTGTTCGGGTCGAGCCGTTTCGTTCGAGGGCGTCCGTATCAGTTTTTCTAAGTTGTGACCGCCCGGGTGCCTTGTGCATGTTTGGGTGGCCTATTTGTTGTTTGATCCCTTGTGGCATCGTTCGTTTGGGCGTGCCATGTGAGGTCACTCGACCGGGCATGTTCGGGTCGGGCGGGCCATGTGAGGTCACCCGACCGGGCGCGTTCAGGTCGGGTCAGGCCGTTTCGTTCGAGGGCACCCGTATCAATTTTGCTAAGTTGTGACCACCCGAGTGCTGTGTGCACATTCAGGCGGCTCGTTTGTCATTTTCTCCCTTGTGGCATCATTTGGTCGGGCGCGCCGTGTCGCGCCTGCGAGGTTGCTCGACAGGACGCGTTTGGTTTGGGCCGATTTGTTCGAGGGCGCCCGTATTAGTGTTGCTAAGTTGTGACCGCCCGGGTGCCTTGTGCACGTTCGGGTGGCCCGTTTGTTGTTTGCTCCCTTGTGGCATAATCATTCGATCAGGCACGTCGTGTCGCGCCGTGCGAGGTCGCCTGACCAAGCGCGTTTGGGTCGGGTTGCTTCATTCTAGGGCGCCCGAATTAGTTTTGCTAAGTTGTGACCACCCGGGTGCCTTGTGTACATTCAAGCGGCCTGTTTTCCGTTTTCTCCCTTGTGGAATCATTTGTTCGGGCGCGCCGTGTGAGGTCGCCCAACTAGGCGTGTTCGGGTCGGGCCGTTTTGTTCGAGGGTGCTCGTATCATTTTTGCTAAGTTATGACCACCCGGGTGCCTTGTGCACGTTCGGGTCACCCGTTTTCCGTTTGCTCCCTTGTGGCATCATTCGGTCGGGTGCGCCGTGTTGCGCCGTGTGAGGTCGCCTAACCGGGCATGTTCGGGTTGGGGCGTTTCGTTCGAGGGCGCCCGTATCAGTTTTGTTAAGTTGTGATCACCTAGGTGTCTTGTGCACCTTCAGGAAACTTGTTTGTCATTTTCTCCCCTGTGACATCGTTCGGTCAGGCATGCCTTGTCATGCCGTTCGAGATCTCCAGACTAGGCATGTTTAGGTTGGGCCATTTCGTTCAAGGGCGCCCGTATCAGTTTTGCTAAGTTGTGACCGCCCAGGTGCCTTGTGCACATTCGGGTGGCCCGTTTGCCATTTTCTCCCTTGTGGCATCGTTCGTTCGGGCGCGGCATGTCGCGCCGTGTGAGGTCGCCTGACCGGGCGCATTTGGGTCGGGCGTGCTGTGTGAGGTTTCCCGACCAGGCGCGTTTCGGCCAAGCGCACTGTGTGAGGTTTCCCGACTGGGCGCGTTTGGGTTGGGTCGGGTTGTTTTGTTCGAGGGTGCCCGTATAAGTTTTGCTAAGTTCTGACCGCCCGAGTGCTATGTGCACGTTCGGGTGGCCTATTTGCTGTTTGCTCCCTTGTGGCATCGTTCGGTCGGGCACGTCGTGTCGTGCCATGTGAGGTCGCCCGACCGGGCGCATTTGGTTTGGGCCATTTTGTTCGAGGGCGCTCGTATCAGTTTTACTAAGTTATGACCAGCCGGGTGCCTTGTGCACATTCGAGCGGCCCATTTACTGTTTTCTCCCTTGTGGCATATTCGTTGGGTCAGGCGCGTCGTGTCGCGCCGTGCGAGGTCGCCCGACCGGGCGTGTTCGGGTTGGGTTGTTTTGTTCGAGGGTGCCTGTATCAGTTTTGCTAAGTTGTGAACACTTAGGTGCCTTGTACATGTTCGGGCGGTTCGTTTGCCATTTGATCCCTTGTGGCATTGTTCGGTTGGGTGCGTCGTGTCGCGCCGTGCGAGGTCGCCCGACCAGGTGCTTTTGGTTCGGGCCATTTTGTTCGAGGGCACCCGTATTCCCAACCCCTAACCCATCTAACCCCCTAAAACCTAATCCCATTAGCCCCTAAATTCTAACCCCTAAAATCCTTAACTGCTAAATCCCCTAACCCATTTAACCCCCTAAACCCTAAACCTATAACCCCTTAACCCCTAACCCATTAAACCCTAATTCCCAACCCTTAACCCATTTAACCCCCTAAACCATAAACCTCTAAACCCATAACCCATTTAACCCCTAAACCCTAAACCTCTAAACCCTTAACCACTAACCCTTAAACCCTTAACCCCTAACCCATTTAACCCCCTAAACCCCTAAACCCCTAACGCATTTAACCCCCTAAACCCTAAACCTCCAAACCCTTAACCCCTAACCCCTTAAAACCTATTTCCAAACCAACCTAACCCATTTAACCCCATAAAACCCTAACCCATTTAACCCCCTACCCTAACCCTTAACCCCAAAAATCCTTAATTACTAAATCCCCTAATCCCCTAAACCTCTAAACCTCTAAACCCCTATAACCCATTTAAACCCCTAAACCCTAAACCTCTAACCCCTTAACCCCTTAACCCCTAACCCCTAGCTAAAATCCTTAACTGCTAAATCCCCCAAGCCCCTAAACCTCTAAATGTGCGCCTAACCCATTTAACCCCTAAACCCTAAACCAGCTTTAACCCTTAACCCCTAACCCCTTAAACACTAATTCCCAACCCCCAAACCATTTAACCACCTAAACCCTAAACCTTTAACCCTTAACCCCTAAACCCTTAAACACTCATTCCCAACCCCCAACCCATTTAACCCAATAAACCCCTAAAACCCTAACCCAATATTTGACCCCCTAAACCCCTAAATCCCTAACCCATTTAACCCCCTAAACCCTAGCCCCATTAACTCGTAATGACCCCTAACCCCTAAAATCCTTAACTACTAAATCCACTAACCCCCTAAACCTCTAAAACCCTAACCCATTTAACCCCCTAAACCCTAGACCCATTAACACGTAACGACCCCTAACCCCTAAAATCCTTAACTGCTAAATCCACTAACCCCCTAAACCTCTAAAACCCTAACCCATTTAACCCCTAAACCCCTTAACCCCTTGATTTGCTAGGCGTCAGTTACCCCTAAACCCCTTAACCCCTTAACCTCAAAATCACATGGTCTTCAAGGACAAAGAAACTAGCACCAGGAAGTTATACAATAAGGCATGGAGTCTCACATTGGAAGCAATGTCTGCTAAAAGTCAAGGGAAAATTTTTAATTGACACAACCGAACTCTATGTTGAAGAAAGGAACTTCATAGGGTATTTAATAGACAAAAACAACAATGCCCATAGCAAGAGTGACATTAACAACATAAACAATTCTAGCTGCAGTTGGAAAATTAGAATGAAAGATGAGGCAAGGCCTCTTATCAAGGGACGGTGAAGAGTGTGCTGCCACTATTGCGATGGTCCCAGGAAAGGCTTTAATCGTTAATACATAAAAGCTATGTTTCGCTATTGTGACGGTTTGATTTTGAGTTTTTAGACAATTATTCCTTTGTGTTTTGTTCTTAGCCATTTTTCGTTCAATTCCCATAACTCGTGGATAATTATACTCCTGTTGTTTGAGTTGAATGGTAAAGGAATAATCATCAATCTCCTTTAGTTCAAACAAAAGTTTATGCATCGTAGTTTCTTGGTATTTATTTAAAAAGTGTTTTAGGGATTTACATTGGTGACACACCTTTGTTACAAAGAATTTATCCAACACATAACAAGGAAAAAGTACAATCTTTCCTTTAAAGCCAAAAATCCCTATGTATGAGAGTTTTTCTTAACACTTAAAAAAACCTTTCTCAGAAAGAAAGGATATACCTTCTTGAGATTATTTGTCAATGATTGAGCTAGCTGAGAGCATTTTCTTAAAACTCTATTATGAAATCGTTCAGTCGGGCGCGCCGTGTCGCGCTGTGTGAGGTCGCCCGACCAGGCGCGTTCAGTTCAAGCCGTTTCATTCGGGGGTGCCCGTATCAGTTTTGCTAAGTTGTGACCGCTTGGGTGCCTTGAACTGCATGTTCAGGTGGCCCATTTTCCATAATTTGATCCCTTGTGGCATCATTTGTTTGGGTGCGTCGGGTCGCGCCATGTTAGGTCGCCCGACCGGGTGCGTTCGACTCGGGTCGTTTCGTTCGAGGGCGCCCGTATCAGTTTTGCTAAGTTGTGACCGGGTGCGTTCGAGGGCGCCCATATCAGTTTTGCTAAGTTCATGTGACCGCCCAAGTGCCGTGTGCACGTTCGGGTGGCCCGTTTTCCCTTTGCTCCCTTATGGCATCGTTTGGTCGGGCGCGCCGTGTTGCACCGTGCAAGGTCACCCGACCAGGCGCGTTCAGTTCGGGTCATTTTGTTCGAGGATTCTTGTATTAGTTTTGCTGAGTTTTGACTGCCTGGGTGCCTTGTGCACGTTTGGTCAGCCCGTTTTCTGTTTGCTCCTTTGTGGCATATTCGTTTGGTCAAGCGCATCATGTGAGGTCGCCCGACCGGGCGTGTTCGGTTCGGGCAGTTTCGTTCGAGGGTGCTCGTATCATTTTTTCTAGGTTGTGACCGCTAGGGTGCCTTGTGCATGTTCAAGTGGCCTGTTTTCTGTTTTTCTCACTTGTGGAATCATTCGGTCGGGCGCGCCTGTCGCGCCGTGTGAGGTCACCCGAACGAGCGCATTTGGTTCGGGCCGTTTCGTTTGAGGGCACCCGTATCAGTTTTGATAAGTTCATGTGACCACCTGAGTGCCGTGTGCATGTTTGGGTGGCCCATTTTCCATTTGTAGCTCCCTTGTGGCATCGTTCGGTCGAGCGCGTGGTGTCGCGCCATGTTAGGTCGCCCGACCGGGCGCGTTCGGTTTGGGCCGTTTTGTTCGAGGGCACCCGTATCAGTTTTGCTAAGTTATGACCGCTGGGGTGCCTTGTGCACATTCAGACAACCCATTTTCTCTTTTCTCCCATGTGGCATATTCATTCGGTCAGGCGCGTCGTGTCGCGCTATGTGAGGTCGCCCGATCAGGCGCATTCGGGTCGGGTCGTTTCGTTCGAGGGTGCCCGTATCAGTTTTGCTAAGTTGTGACTGCTCGGGTTCCTTGTGGATGTTCGGGTGGCCCGTTTTTCACTTTCTCCCTTGCGGCATCATTCGGTCGGGCGCGCGGTGTCAGGCCATGTGAGGTCGCCCGACCGGGTGCATTCGGTTTGGGCAGTTTCGTTCGAGGGTGCCCGTATAAGTTTTGCTAGGTTATGACCGCTAGGGTGCCTTGTGCATGTTCGGGCGGCCCGTTTGTCATTTTTCTCCCTTGTGGAATTGTTTGGTCGGGTGCGCCCTGTCGCGCCGTGTGAGGTCGCCTGACAGGGCGCGTTCGGCTCGGGCTGTTTCGTTCGAGGGTGCCCGTATTATTTTTTCTAAGTTCATGTGATCGCTCGAGTGCCATGTGCACGTTCGGGTGGCCCGTTTTCCATTTGCAGCTCCCTTGTGGCATCGTTCGGTTGGGCGCACAGTGTCCCGCCATGTGAGGTTGTCCGACCGGGCGCGTTCGGTTCGGGCCATTTTGTTCGACGACAGCCGTATTAGTTTTGCTAAGTTGTGACCACCCGGGTGCCTTGTGCATGTTCGGACGACCCGTTTGCTCTTTGCTCCCTTGTGGCATATTCGTTTGGTCAGGCGCGTCATGTCGCGCTGTGTGAGGTCACCCGATCGGGCGCGTTTGAGTCAGGCCGCTTCGTTTGAGGGCGCCCGTATCAATTTTGCTAAGTTGTGATGGCCCGGGTGCCTTGTGGACGTTCGGGCGGCCCATTTTCCGTTTTCTCCCTTGTGGCATCATTCAGTCGGGCGCGCGGTGTCGTGCCGTGTGAGGTCACCCGACCAGGTGCGTTTAGTTCAGGCAGTTTCATTCGAGGGTGCCCGTATCAGTTTTTCTAGGTTGTGACTGCCAGGGTACCTTGTGCATGTTTGGGTTGCCCGTTTGTCATTTTGCTCCCTTGTGGAATCGTTTAGTTGGGTACGCCCTGTCGCGCCGTGTGAGGTCGCCCAACCAGGCGAGTTCGGTTCAGGCCGTTTCGTTCGAGGGTGCCCGTATCAGTTTTTCTAAGTTCATGTGACCACCCAAGTGCCATGTGCACATTCGAGTGGCCCGTTTTCCATTTGCCGCTCCCTTGTGGCATCATTCGATCGGGCGCGCGGTGTCGCGCCATGTGAGGTCGCCCGATCGAGCGCGTTCGGTTCTAGCCATTTTGTTTGAGGGCACCCATATCAGTTTTGCTAAGTTGTGACTGCTTGAGTGCCTTGTCCATGCTCAGACAACCCATTTTATGTTTGCTTCCTTGTGTCATATTCATTCGGTAAGGCGCGTCGTGTCGCGCCGTGTGAGGTCACTTGACCGGGCGCGTTTGGATCGCACTGTTTTGTTCGAGGGCGCTCGTATCAATTTTTCTAAGTTGTGACCGCCCGGGTGCCTTGTGCATGTTCAGCCAGCCCATTTTCCATTTTCTCCCTTTTGGCATCATTCGGTCAGGCGTGCTCTGCGAGGTCGCCCGACCAAGCGCGTTTAGTTCGGGCCGTTTTTTTCGAGGGTGCCCATATTAGTTTTGCTAAGTTGTGACCACCTGGGTGCCTTGTGCACGTTCGGATGGCCCATTTGTTGTTTGCTCCCTTGTGTCATATTCGTTCGGTCAGGCACCTCGTGTCGCGCCATGTGAGGTCGCCTGACCGGGTGCGTTCGGGTCGGGCCATTTCGTTCGAGGGTGCCCGTATCAGTTTTGCTAAGTTGTGACCGCCCGGGTGCCTTGTGCTCGTTTGGGCGGCCCGTTTTCTGTTTGCTCCCTTGTGGCATCGTTCGGTCAGGCGCGTTGTGTTGCACCGTGCAAGGTTGCCCAACTGGGTGCGTTTGGGTCAGGCCATTTTTTTCGAGGGTGCCCGTATCAGTTTTGCTAAGTTATGACCGCCCGGGTGCCTTGTGCACGTTCGGACGACCCGTTTATTGTTCGCTCCCTTGTTGCATATTCGTTCGATCATGCGCGTCATGTCACGCAGTGTGAGGTCGCCCAACTGAGCGCGTTAGGGTCGGGTCGTTTCGTTCGAGGACACCCGTATCAGTTTTGCTAAGTTGTGACCGCCCGGGTGCCTTATGGATATTCGGGTGGCCCGTTTTCCATTTTCTCCCTTGTGGCATTGTTTGGTCGGGTGCGCGGTGTCGCGCCGTGTGAGGTCGCTTGACCGGGTGCGTTAGGTTCGGGCAGTTTCGTTCGAGGGTGCTTGTATCAGTTTCGCTAGGTTGTGACCGCCAAGGTGCCTTGTGAATGTTCGGTCAGCCCATTTTCCATTTTTATCCCTTGTGAAATCGTTCGGTTGGGCGCGCTCTGTCGCGCCGTGTGAGGTCGCCTGACTGGGTGCGTTCGGTTCGGGCTGTTTCGTTCGAGGGCGCCTGTATCAGTTTTTCTAAGTTCATGTGACCACCTGAGTGCCGTGTGCACATTCGGGCGGCTCTTTTTCCGTTTTCAGCTCCCTTGTGGCATCGTTTGGTCAGGCGCGTGGTGTCGCGCCATGTGAGGTCGCCCGACCGGGCGCGTTCGGTTCAGGCCATTTTTTTCGAGGGCGCTCGTATCAGTTTTGCTAAGTTGTGACCACCCAGGTGCCTTTTGCACATTTAGATGGCCCGTTTGCTATTTTCTCCCTTGTGGCATATTCGTTCGGTTAGGCGCGTCATGTCGTGTCGTGTGAGGTTGCCCGACCGGGCACGTTCGGGTCAGGTCGTTTCATTCGAGGGCACTCGTATCAGTTTTGCTAAGTTATGACTGCTCAAGTGCCTTGTGGATGTTTGGGCGGCCCATTTTTTGTTTTCTCCCTTGTGGCATATTCGTTCGGTCAGGTGCGTTGTGTCGTGCCGCGTGAGGTCGCCCGACCGGGCGCATTCGGTTCGGGTAGTTTCGTTTGAGGGCGCCCATATAAATTTTGCTAGGTTGTGACCGCCAGGGTGCCTTGTGCACATTCAGGTGGCCCATTTTCCATTTTTATCCCTTGTGGAATCATTCGGTTGGGCACGCCTTGTCGCGCCGTGTGAGGTCGCCCGACTGAGCGCATTCGGTTCAGGCCGTTTCATTTGAGGGTGCCCGTATCAGTTTTTCTAAGTCAATGTGACTTCCCGAGTGCCGTATGCACATTCAGGCATCCCGTTTTCCATTTGCAGCTCCCTTGTGGCATCTTTCGGTCGGGCGCGCGGTGTCACACCATGTGAGGTCGCCCGACCGGGCGCGTTCGGTTTGGGTCGTTTAGTTCGAGGGCGCCCATATCAGTTTTGCTAAGTTGTGACCGCCCGGGTGCCTTGTGCATGTTCGGACGACCCATTTGTTGTTTTCTCCCTTATGTCATATTTGTTTGGTTAGGCGCGTCGTGTCGCACCGTGTGAGGTCGCCCGACCGAGCGCGTTCGGGTCAGGCCATTTCGTTCAAGGGCGCCCGTATCAGTTTTTATAAGTTATGACCACTCAGGTGCCTTGTGCACGTTCGGGCAGCCCATTTTCTATTTACTCCCTTGTGGCATATTCGTTTGGTCAGGCGCGTCAAGTCGCACCATGTGAGGTCACTCAACCGGGCGTGTTCAGTTCGGGCAGTTTCGTTCGAGGGCACCCGTATCATTTTTGTTAGGTTGTGACTGCTAGGGTGCCTTGTGCACGTTCAGGTGGCCTGTTTTCCATTTTTCTCCCTTGTGGAATCATTCGATCGGGCACGCCCTTTCACACCGTGTGAGGTCGCCCGACCACATGTGTTTGGTTCAGGTCGTTTCATTTGAGGGTGCCCGTATTAGTTTTTCTAAGTTCATGTCACCGCCCGAGTGCCGTGTGCATGTTCGGGCGGCCCGTTTTCCATTTTCAGCTCCCTTATGGCATCGTTTGGTCGGGTGCGCGGTGTTGCGCCATGTGAGGTTGCCCGACCGGGCGCGTTCGGTTAGGGCCATTTTGTTCAAGGGCGCCCGTATCAGTTTTGTTAAGTTGTGACCACCCGAGTGCCTTGTGCATGTTCGGATGACCCGTTTTCTGTTTACTCCCTTGTGTCATATTCGTTCGGTCAGGCGCGTCATATCGCGCCGTGTGAGGTCACCCGACCGGGCGCGTTCAGGTCGGGCCGTTTCGTTCGAGGGCGCCCGTATCAGTTTTGCTAAGTTGTGACCGCTTGGGTGCCTTGTGCACGTTCAGGTGGCTCATTTTCTGTTTGCTCCCTTGTGGCATCGTTTAGTCGGGAGAACTGTGTCGCGCCATGTGAGGTTTCCCAATCGGGCGCGTTTGGGTCAGGCCATTTTGTTTGAGGGTGCCCATATTAGTTTTGCTAAGTTGTGACTGCCCAGGTGCCTTGTGCATGTTCGAGCGGCCCATTTTCTGTTTGCTCCCTTGTGGCATATTCATTTGGTCAGGCGCGTCATGTCGCACCGTGTGAGGTCACCTGACTGGACACGTTCGGGTCGGGTCATTTTGTTCAAGGGCGCCCGTATTAGTTTGCTTCCTTGTGACATCATTCGGGCAGGCGCGCCATGTCGCGCCATGCGAGGTCGCCCGACCAGGCACGTTTGGTTCGGGCCGTTTTGTTCGACGACACCCGTATTAGTTTTGCTAAGTTGTGACTGGCCAGGTGCCTTGTGCATGTTCAAGCGGCCCATTATCGGTTTGTTCCCTTGTGGCATATTCGTTCGGTTGGGCACGCCGTGTCGCACCGTGCGAGGGCACCCGACCGGGCGCGTTCGGGTCGCGTCGTTTCATTCGAGGGCGCCCGTATCAGTTTTTCTAAGTAATTGTGACCACCCAAATGCCTTATGCACGTAATTCGGGCAGCCTGTTTGCCGTTTTCTCCATTGCCGCATCGTTCGGTCAGACACCTAACCCATTTAACCCCCTAAACCATAAACCTCTAAACCCCTAACCCATTTAACCCCCTAAAGCCTAGCCCCATTAACCTGTAACGACTCCTAACCCCTAAAATCATTAACTGCTAAATCCACTAACCCCCTAAACCTCTAAAACCCTAACCCATTTAACCCCCTAAACCCTAGCCCCATTAACCTGTAATGACCCCTAACCTTTAAAATCCTTAACTACTAAATCCACTAACCCCCTAAACCTCTAAAACCCTAACCCATTAAACCCCCTAAACCCCATTAACTAATACTCCTTCTAAATAACCAATAAAGGGTCAAGGCAATTGACAAATATGTTGTCAAGTTTTATCTTATCCATCTTTGGGGTAAGTTGATTTTCGGCTAACTCCACTGCTTTTCATGATCTCAATTTTGCCAATTGCTTCCTTCTCTCATACATTTGGTTTGATTACAATAGACATTTTCATCAATAAATGTAAAACAATGGCTAACAAATACTATTAATTAATAAATAAAGAAGACATGGCAACAAGCAACAATACTTACAAAATTGTTACATTAAGGCTTCTGGTTGTAAGCATGGTTGTGGTATGTTGATGTTCAGACGAAAAATACAACTTGTAGCCCTTGATCTGCTAGGGGCCAGTTACCTTGATATTAACGGTGGTGTATTCATACTCCTTCTAAACAACCAATAAAGGGTCAAGGAAATTGACCAATATGTTGTCAAGTTTTATCTTATCCATCTCTGGGGAAAGCTGCTTTTCGGCTAACTCCACTGCTTTTGATCTCAATTTTGCCAATTGCTTCCTTCTACATATGATACCTGAGCCTCTGCCTTTCTCTTCCCTTATAATTCCGTAATAGTGTCATAATGATTCCAACCAACTTCTTTGGAAAGTCTTCCTAGCACAGTACAATACTAGGTTATGAGGGTATCTCAATTTTTCCAATTGCTTCCTTATCTCATATGATACCTGAGCCTTTGCCTTTCTCTTCCCTTCTAATTCCATAATAGTGTCATGCATTTAGATGTTAAATACTTTCTGTTTATAACGACATAGTTCCATCTGAGCATGTGTGGAACTCTTTTTCACTTATTCAGTGTTTATGTTGATTCCTTCATGTGCGAGGCCATTTCGAGGGCGCTTATATCGGTTTTGCTAAGTTTTGACCACCCGGGTGCCTTCTGCACATTCGGGTGGCCCGTTTTCCGTTTTCTCCCTTGTGGCATTATTCGGTTGGGCGCTCCGTGTCACGCCGTGTGAGGTCACCGTTTAAGGGCACCTGCCCAAACCTGTTCGTGTCGGGTCGTTTCGTTTGAGGGCGACCGTATTAAATTTGCTAAGTTCTAACCACATGGGTGCCTTGTGCACTTTCGTGCGGCCTATTTTCCATTTCGTTTGAGGGCACCCACCCAAACCTGTTCTGGTCAGGTTGTTTTGGTTGAGGGCACCTGCCCAAATGCATTCGGGTCGGGTCGTTTTGGTTGAGGGTGGCCGTATCAAATTTGCTAAGTTGTGACCGCATTGGTGCCTTGTGTACATTTGTGTAGCCCATTTGTCATTTCGTTTGAGGGCGGCCACCCAAACACATTCGGGTCGGGTCGTTTTTGTTGAGGGCGCTTGCCCAAACACGTTTGGGTCGGGTCGTTTCGGTTGAGGATGCCCACCCAAACGCGTTTGGGTCAGGTCGTTTCGGTTGAGGGTGGCCGTATCAAATTTTCTAAGTTGTGACCGCATTGGTGCCTTGTGCACATTCGTGTGGCCCGTTTGCTGTTTCGTTTGAGGGCACCCGCCCAAACCCGTTCGGGTCAGGTCATTTCGGTTGCCACACAGAGTCTTGACTCTTGGTAAGTTACAAGTTATTGATATATTTAACACATGGGATATTTGATATACTCTTGTTGTTATAGTGGCAACCACTAGGTTAGATCATAGGTCTTGCCCAAATTAATCCAACAAGTTATTGATTAACCATGGTTTTAAAAAATTATAAACTTTGCTAGTTGGTCTGATTTGATGATATGATCCAAAAATAAGGCTTGCACTGTCCCCCTTTTGATAAGGTTTATAGGTAGGTGCCCCCCATGAGTGGGACCCACTTGTAGGTGTATCTTTGTATTTTTTGGCCCTTGCTAAGTCACAAGTTAGTTGTTATGTTGTGCGTTGTTGGTATTAGCTTAGGGGTTATATTGGCAACTAACCAGATACTACTGAGATAATCACAACTAGTTACAAATTCTTCTAGATTTTTTTGTCTTTTTTGAACATCTAATATTTGTTAAGTCAAGGACCAATAGCTCGAATCATTAGAAGAAGGGTTTGACACTTTCACTACCTAGATTCAAATCCCAACAAAACATTTAGCTCATTATAACATGGCTAAAAAATAGAAATTACTTGTAATTGTGTTTTTAGATGTCTCAACCTTTACTATATCGTACATTTTTTTAGATTAAATATTAATTTTCAAATTATTAGCATTAGCTTAAAGGTTATAATGAACATCCACATAATCCACCTTAAAAAAAACTTTCAATATCCACTATTCCATCATTAAATGTTACTTAGATAATCCTTACTCATTTTTTAAAATTTAATTTAAAAAAAAATATATAAAATATTCCTATCTAATTTTAACTTAAAAATATCAATTTTACTTTTTATTATTTTAAATATTTATTTTATTATTTTAAATAATTGGAAAAAGACAAATTTCATAATACATTTAAATTATTACATAAATAAGTGATTTTTTTCTACATAACCAAAACAATGGTCATATACATAAGGACACCTAATTATGATTATCATATGTGGGCTCCTTCGATTGGGTTAACGATACCTAATATCATATGTTAGCTCTCGATTGGGTTGAGTTTGAAGCCCCTAGGAAATTAAATAAATCATTTCCCTCTCCCTTTGACTTTGTACACAACCTTATATATGTCATGGTCAAAATTGGAGATTATATAATTCAAATTTGGAAAATTTGGCGCTTGTTTTTTACTCCCTCATCTAATTTTTAAATTCAATATCAAAATTCCTTCGTTCTCGAATTCCCCCTCCCTCTGGTTTTAATTTTAAAAATCAGGGTCAAAATTCAGTTTCCTCTTTGCCCCTCATTCGTTACTGTTCACAACCATCCATTTAGAATACCAGTTGACGAGGGCAAGATAGACAGAACGAAGAAAAAGTCTCTAGTTCACACGAAGAAGGAGCGGGGTGGAGGCAATGGGAAAACAATGGTTGATCATCCTGCACCTTCTTCTCCAACAAAATTACCAGTCTGCCACGCGAAACCTGTCACAGGTCATCGCAAATCCGTGGAACTCAGCGGAGGCACATCCCAGCAGAAGGAAAACAATCTCTTCTTTTATCTCTAAAACCTGGAAAATCCTATTTCCTCCTAATCCCTAATACCTGGAAAGCCCTAAGCCCTAGTCTTTCTTAGTGTTTCCCTACTCCTTTCAACTTAGAATATGAGGCTTTATGTATAGTAGATCCATTGGCAGGGATGGTTTGTTTCCATTCATACTTCCTTATGTTCTACTAGAGAAGACCATGGATGATTTACTGGGTTTTCAAAGGGATTAAGATTTAGCAGGTGAGTTTTCAAAAATGGGGTATTTGCTTAATTATCTCAGTCATTCTTTTAACAATGTTTGTTTTGCTTTCTTCTGTTGTATGTTGTATATATTCAATAATTTATAATATTTTATTTTTTTGTTTTGGGTACAACTTCTATATTCTGGTGGGGGTTTAACATCTGGTGATATTGGTGGTTTGGGAGGCTCCCTTGGGTCAAGGTTGGGAGGAAGTGGAGGTTATGGAGGACCATCAGGTTCGTCCCTTCCTGACTCTATTTTAATGGTAAGTTTCTTTTGATAAAAGTTATTAAATCTGAACTGAATTAAGGTTCCATTTTTTAAGTTGTTTCTATACGTTTATCTTTAATACTTCAGATGTTTTTGTGCATGTGCTACAGTGTTACCCTTCTTGGATAAGACAACATTTTTTTTCTACCCTATTGGCTTTATTATTATTCTCTTTCCATTCTGTAAGTGATTAAGAGAGCCTGCAAATGCATATTTCTTTCAGTCTTTTCAAATTTGGTTTTGAACTTTCAAGTTTTCTGTTCTGTTAACTATACAATGTTTGTTATGTGTTATTTTTTCGATCTAACATGAATAATATATGTTTGTGCATTTTATGTTTAGTGGTACTTGCTAGCTTCAATCCTACACGATATGTTCTGAGTTTCTACTATGGCTAGAAGTGTTCAAAGGGAACCATTTTTATTATTCACCACTACCTAGGCTGGAATTGTAGCTGATATGGGAAAAACCAATGGGTGGTATGAAAATTTAGCCATGTGTAGCTCTTTGTAAAGGTGCTAATTTTCATCTCAATCACCTGCAGTAGTTAGCATAATTGTGTTTAAACCGAATGGATACTTGGTAGTTTTCTGAGTTTGGTTTTTCATTTGCTGGAGTCCATTCTTGTAAAATAATAGATTATTTTTTCCATCTTCTGTGGCAAGCTCTCTCTTTCTATGACCTGCCATTTTCTTCCTTTTTCATTACTGAATTTCATGTGCAAATTCTCAAGTTGATTGAATAGAAATGGATGTGGATTTTCTAGTGAAATCAACAATTGGAAGACATTTAACTTTCTATTGAGATCTTATTACTAATTTCATTGGAAGAGATTAAAGTTTTAAATTTCTATTGAGATCTTGTTACTAATTTCATATTGGTGGTTCCCTACATGGTACCATTAAAAAGAGTTGTCTTCCCATGTGCTACCACATTAAAATTGTATGGAACTAGGCTTTATGCATTTGATGTACATTGCAACTAATTTTTCTTGTTGTTTGTTGCACTCTATGATAATCCTCATAAAGCCCAATTATCTTTTAAATAAGTCCACATGTTCATTTTCATCTTCCTATAGTAGAACTATGTTTCTAATTTGTACAACTTTATTTTATGCAGTGATTCAATATTTTGTCTCACCTCTGTTAGTTGCACAAGGATTCATTCCTGTTTTACTATCAAATTTTCTCTTTATGGTAGCCTTCTCTTAGTACCATTACCTAAAATTTCTAGGCTATGATGGTAAGTTTATTTTTGCGACTCATGTGGTAGATTTCAATAATTGTGCCTTTATGGTACAGATCAAAACACGCACGTGAACCCCAATCAAAGATGTTAGCAGCAAGGACACTTTGAATAAGAGCTAGCAATATCTTCTCCTCATACATGCTATCGAGTTCCATCAAAAGGTCTGGTAAAACTGCAATTGATGCTTCATTTTCCCTTTGTTTAATTGTTTTATATGCATCTGAGAAGTGAAATTCTCTCAAACATTCCTCCCTGAGCTCCAATAGGTTGGCCAAGCACAAATTTCCATAAGCTGCAGGTTCCTCCATTAACCTTGCAAGGTGAGCACGAAATGCACGAGAAAAAGCATCTCCCATCATTTTAGCATCATTAGTGCCACCTTCACTAGCTACAGCCTTATCAACTAGATCAGGCAAATGGTCAGACAGTATGGTGAACCATTACTGAAGTTCATTGGGATCCCCAAGGTCAACTATATTTGGCTCATATCGTTTTGGATCTGATAACAATGGAAATGGTTCCAATGATGGAACAAGATGGAGCACCCCCACATTGAGAGTAGCACTAGAATCAGGACGCAATAAAACTTCCTGAGAAAATGGCCGATCAAAGCCTCCAAGACTTGTTGTACCTGGAGGAGCCATGGGGATAGGAGCTGTGATTTCTATGACCTTTTGTACAATTTTTTCCATCCATGAGATCTTTTCATTTAGATCCCTAATAGGTGGACCATGCATTTTCCTCCTGCATATGGTGCTCCCATTGGAAACTGCTCAACAAACTGAGGAGCAGTCCAGTGTGCAATCCCATGCTTATCATAGCTCATAAATGCTCCCAAGGCACCCAAAAACCCTTCATGGCGCAAAAAAATTGCTTGTGCCGCTCCTTTTGACCATAATTTTACTGCAAATGAGATGGTGTCCATAGTGTATCCATGACCACGTATGAAAAATACTCCAAAAAATATTCACTTGAGCCCATAACGAAGTGCATTCAAATATGCAATTTGTCCAATATTGTAGGAAATCATTCGCAGTAAGGAAAGAGCAAGATCTTATTGTCTATAGTCTGAAATGTTTTTATTTTCAGTTACAACTTTCCCAAATCTTGAAGCAATAGTTGACACTGAAAGACCAATCTTTGAATAATCCAGACCACTATAGATATCTCCAACAAGCATGTCCACAACACGGTTGTCTCCTCCTTGGCTAAGTTTGAGTATCTCATCAAAACTCTTACACTTTGTCAAAAGCCGGCCCAAACCCCAGAATGTACCACCTCCAACATTTGTTCCACTTACCCTTTGGAATTTCCCATCTCCATCCACCTTGATCATGTTGACACCAGAACCAATATTGCAAAGAAGATATGAAAATAAATCAATCTGGTCAATCTAAACAAATTCTTTATGACCTTCCATGTGGGTAAATGCTTCATGTCAGATTGCCTTCAACAAAAAATTCGCTCCTGCAACAAGACAGTCCATCTCATCTTCCTTATCCAGAGTAACTCCCAGCTTCTCTTTGAATAATTTTGCGAATTTAAATGCTCCACCCCTTGTAGCCTTAATTATGGTATTTCTCATGTCAGACTCCTCACAGGTCCTTGCATTCAAATTTTTCCCAAGATGGAAGTTTTTGGAATGGATGAAGTCCAAGCAATCATTCAACTTGATGGTCTCAAATTTCACAAAGTGAAGATGGCCGCCCAAAATGGGAGACTTGCGATTTCGTTCAATCATTTCATTTCTGCAGCAAACACCACTCCCCCCGTGCCCTGCTGGTAGCTCCCCGTGCCTCGAGAAATATACTACTTTTATCAATGATCCTCCCAAGTCGACTGCACCTCATTTTTCCCGCTGTAACCATTATATTGCTGATAAAAAATCCATACTATAGCTACTTTGTATTGTTTAAGATATTATTTGAATTATTTTGCACTTACCAAAAAATAGCTGTAAACCACGAACAAATATTAAACCAGATATAGCCGTCGGTAAAACAATCCACATGGAAATTTTCATTTAAAAAAAAAAAAATTTAACTAGCCATCGGTATACCGATGCTTTATAAGCATCGGTCTTGCGATGCCTTGTGACAAAGCGTCGGTCTTGTGACGTCCTAGAAACGTTGGTCTTGCGATGCCTTGCGACAAAGCGTCAGTCTTGCGACGTCCTAGAAACGTCGGTCTTGCGATGCCTTGCGGCAAAAATGTTGGTCTTGCGACATCATAGATATGTCGGTCTTGCGACGGCGACAAAAACGTCGGTCTTGCGACATCCTAGAAACGTCGGTCTTGCGATGCCTTGCGACAAAAACGTCAGTCTTGCGATGTCCTAGAAACGTCGGTCTTGCGACGCCTTGCAAGAAAAACGTCGGTCTTGCGACATCATAGAAACGTTGGTCTTGCGATGCCTTGCAACAAAAATGTCGGTCTTGCGACGTCCTAGCAACATTGGTCTTGCAACGCCTTGCGAAAAAAACATCGGTCTTGTGACGTCCTAGAAACGTCAGTCTTGCGACGCTTTGAAAGCGTCGGTATTGCAACACCTTAAAAGCATGGTTAGCCATAGAGTATTGCGACGCTTCTAAAGTGTCGGTATTGTGACACTTTGTAAGCATCGGTATTCCGACACTTTGGAAAATGTCGAAAGAGTGAAGGTTGTTTGGAAATGAATGAAAAAGTGTCGGTATTGCGACACTTTGGCAAAGTGTTGGAATTGCGATGTAATGGCTAACCACATTTTGTCCGGCCTCGTACTGTCGCTCTTGCGATGACTATGTGTCAGAATAGCGACGAAGTGGCCGTCAGAAATTGGGCCAAATTTTCTAGTGTGCTATGAGTGGTTGAGACACGGGCCTAAATTCAAAAGTGGTTGGAAGCCACATGGTAACAAAAAAAATAAAGAAAGAATGCATAAGAAAGGAGGGAAAGTGAAAATATAGGTAAAAAGGAAAGTGATGCCTTAGCCAATGCAATCCAATCTTGATCAAAATTCAACACGAATAAAAAAGGTCATGTACATTAGTCTGCAGGAGGACATAATGGATTTGATGCCAATAATCCATTGGAGTGTTGGACATGTGGAGGGAATCATAACAGGATATATTGTCCGCACTAAAAAAATACAAGGCCATAAATCTATAGTGCACAAGAAGCTTATAGAGTGGGGGATGTAGCAGAGAGTATACCCAAGATTTATGTAGCCATGGAAAATAGGAAAGCTTACCATTAGGCTTCTATAATTGAAATATAAGCAAAGGTATGTAATCAATTTTTTTCTATTTTAATTTACTCTATCTCTAATTACAACTATATCGGTCATGAACTTGTGGATCATTTCCAACTAGATGAAGAAACACATGTAGAATCATGGATGTTCAATTAGAAATAGGGACAAAAATAAGGGTAATCCAATGGGTGGAATCATGTGCAATTGAACTCAATGGTATGCCAATAGTAGAAAACCTAAATCAACTTCCTCTAGGTGCATATAATATGTTGTTGGGAATGGATTGGTTATATGCCCATAAAAAAAAAAATTAGATTTCTCCAAGAAGGCTATTGAATGCCTAGATGAGGTCGAGGTGTGAAGAATGTTACAAGGAAAAAAAAATCCCACTTTAGTGAGAATGATAAAAAGTATGCAAGCTAACCACAACCACAAAAATGGGTGTCCCCTATTTGTCGTGTACATTTCTAGTAATGCGGAAGTTAGAAACAATCCAGGGAAAGAGCATAGTGACTTCTTGAAAAGATATCATATTCTACAACAATACTAGGATGTATTCCTAGATTACCTTCTCAATGGGAGGTAGCGTTTTCTAATGAGATGATGTTAGGAGCAACATAGACATCCAAGGCACCTTATAAGATGATCGCTCCTAAGTTGGTTGAATTGAAATTATGGTTGAAGGAGCTTCTTGATAAGGAATATATAAGACCAAGTGTATCTCAATGGTGAGCACCAATATTGTTTGTAAAGAAAAAGGATGGCCCAATTAGGCTATTCATTGATTATAGTAAATTGAAAAAGGTGACCATTAAAAATAGGCACCCATTGCCATGGATTGACAATTTATTCAATTAGTTAAGAGGAGAAGCAATATTATCCAAATTTCATCTGAGGTCGGGATATCATAAAGTGTGAATCAAGGAGGAATATATCCATGAGACAACATTTTGAACAAGTTATGTGAATTATGATTTTGTAGTGTTTCCCTTCGCGCTCACTAATGCTCCCACCACTTTTCTGTGCCTAATGAATATAATAATATGCCCCTAATTGGATAAATTTGTGGTTTTCATTTTCAACGACATATTGTTCTATTCAAAGATTGAGGAGGAACATGAAGAACATCTAGCAACAATACTATAGTTACTAAGAGAACATAATCTTTATACAAAACTGAGAAAGTGTGATTTCTTTCAATCTCAGATTCATTACTTGGGACATGTAGTTTCCAAGGATGGGATAGTAGTTGATCCAAAAAATACTAAAGCCATAATGGAAAGCCCAACACTAAATAATTTGGTAGAGGTAAGATCATTCATGGGATTGGAAAGCTACTATAGGAGATTTATCAAAACATTCTCTAATATAGGCCATCTAATCACCTCCTTATACAGAAAGGGAAATAACTTCAAGTGGAAAGTTGATTTTTCAATAAGTTTTAATTAGTTGAAGAAGTTTCTCACCAATGCACCAGTCTTAATGATTTCCGATCCAGACAAGGAATTCATGGTTTGTAGTGATGCCTAGAAAGAGGGGCTTGGTGCGGTCTTAATGTAGGAAGGGAAATGAGTTTGTTATGAGTCACAAAATCTAAATGAACATGAGCTAAATTATGTGATCCATGACGTGGAACTAGTTTCGATTATCCATGCCTTAAATACGTGTATGTTGAAAATGACACCAATAAATATTCTAATTTAATTTTCCCTTGAATTAAATTAGAAGAAAATTGTAATTCCGCATCTCATGACAACTTGTACAAGTTAACTACTTAAATTGACTTAGTTGGTTAAATTGATTCGAGTTGAGGGCCTAACTTGAGTCATGTAGAGTGTCTCCTACTTTGTAGGAGCCCAAGTTGAGGTTATTTTGAGTTGTAATTAATTAATTTAGTAAATAGAAGTTATAAAAAAGGGAAAAGACCCTCTAGCGGAGGTTATAAAGGAGGCTTTTAGTGTTTAAAAATTGACCAAAATTGTCAAAAAACATATGCTACCACATCCGTTTATGGTTGCAGAGGTTTGTTTTAGCGGAGATTTTAACGAAAATTCAACACAAACAAAAAAAATGGGCAGCCAGAGGTTATTACGGATGTTTTTTTCATCGGTGCGCTAATCAGGATTTAATGCACCAGTGCGTACCTGTGGACGGCGCCTCGAGGCAGTCTAAGGAGAATGCACTAGGTCGTTAAGGTATAAAACAACATTGGGCGTAGTGTTGGTGATACAACGCACAGGGCAGTTATAACTAGTCTTGGGAATTGAGCGGTGCCCATAGGTCGTATCAATGCGCCGATGTGTAGACTTATAGAAATGCACCGGTGCATCCTTTCACACAAATGCACCGAGATTTATAATTGGTATTGGTATTTGTGCGGTGAAAATATGTCATACAAATACACTGGTGCATATAGACTCTTAAACACCCCGGTGCACAGTATCACACAAATGCACGAAGATTTATAATCGGTATCGGTATTCGTGCAATGCCCATAGGTCGTCTAAATGCACTGGTGCGTATAGACACAAAAACACCTCGGTGCATAGTATCAGACAAACACACCGAGATTTATAATTGGTATATGTATTCGTGTGGTGCTAATAGGTCGTAAAAAGGCACCAGTGCATAGATAGACATAAACGCACCGGAGAGCCATACCACACAAACGCCTCGATGTTTTTAACCGATTTTGGTATTTGTGCAGTGCCCATAGGTCGTAAAAATGCACTAGTGGGCTTAAGAATACAAGCGCACTAGTGTAAGTATACACGCACCGGAGAGCCGTATTGCAAAAACACCTCGATATTTTTAACCATTTTTGGTATTTGTGCGGTGCCCATAGGTCGTAAAAACCACCAAAGTGCTTAAGAATACAAGTGCACCGATGTAAGTATACACACACCGGTTTTAATTTTGTATTTTTTAGAAACATCGAACTGTGACAGTGCAATTATTGTGATTGTTTTAAATTCATTATTCATCAAAAGTCGACACATCTTATAACAATATTCATATTAATTAAATTTTTATTAATGCATTTGAATGTGATGTTTGGATTAATTTGTTATATCATATCAAAATTATTATGGTTTTTTAAAATTCATTATTCATCAGAAGTCGACACATATATATCTTATAACAATATTCATATGAATTAAATTTTTATTAGTGCCTTTGAGAACGACAATGGAGAACGCAATAGCGACAATAGAGAATGCAATAGAGTAAATTAACACATTTATTATTATATATATATACATGAATAAGACATTCTTTGTCATACAAAATGGGACAGTTATTGGTATCCCTTTATCTTTCAATTGGGACACTATGTCCATTACATTAAAGAAAATTTCTGATTTCACAGACTTTTTTCAAAAAATACAATGCCTTGCTTTTATATCCAAACATAGTGACCATCATTCTTCGCTTGAACTGCTGTCACTGCTAAAGCTACTTCCATGACTTGGGTTATTTTCAGAAATGTTTTGTTCACAGTGTTGATTGTTTGCTCTTCTTCACCTTCCGTCTAGAAACATAAAAATAAAATGTAATGAGTGTATATACATTGGTGATAATAATGAAAATTGCAATATTAAATAATATACGTCAATGTAAATCGAAAAGAGATGACATACCAATGCAACAATTGACTCATAAACTATACACATTCTTTCAAAACCATGTAACATGCCATCTTTCAAGATTTTATCTATTGGCGTAGTGCCATACTTTGTTTCCTGCAAGTTATATACCCCATAACAAATCATATATTTAATATAAAAGATTTATTTTTTCTATTAATTATAGACAGAGCTAAGTAAAACAAGATTGATAGATGCTTACAAATTCCACAATTAAGTTCTGATATGCCAACATATATGCACAACCCTTATTTAACCCAATTTCAATCAATTCCTTTGATGGTTCTTCTTTGTATGTTAGCACCTATTTGAAGACATTCAATGATGATTTTTGTAAAACAACTTAAAAAATACAAAAATAAAATCTAGTTAAGTTGTTATAAGGAAGTAACAATTACTCACAAACTTAGATATCAATCATTTTCTTCCTTGTCGTCCTGTTTTATGTGCTGAATGGGTTCCATTTTCTTTTCTTTTCTGCAAAAAAATACTTGAAAATTAATATTTAATGCTAAATTGTTTATTTATTTTACCTAATGATCGAAAAAATCAATGATTACATATTACATTTGAAGCAAGTTGTTGTTGAGATGGCTCCTTAGTGATGCAATTTTGTCCATTTCTTTGACCATCTCCTTGTACACATTTTTGGACATTCCTATTGGCATATTTCTGATATCATCTCGTTCATCTTTTGAGATTTTCATAATCTTCCTGAAAATGTAACATGACAATAAACTATTTAAATTTTATATTTAAATATGAACAGTAAGTATAACAAAAGTGATATTTATAAATAATTCTAGACAAACATCTAAAGGAATATTACTTTTTCATTCCTTCTTTTTTGTTGTTGTACGTTTTTGCTATTAAAAGTCTGACATGTCTCATTGACCAATTCTCTAGAAACTCTTCCTGTAATTTACATAAAATTTGTTTCTTTGAATCATTGGATTGGTTTTTGTATTGTAAGTGGAAAGAACGTCTATATATTCGTTCCTCTAGATCCCTCAAACTTTTGTAAAAGTTTTTTCCCCTTTCGTTAACCTCCAACACCACTCCAGATGAGCTAAGGACCAATTCATTTTCATTTTCATGTTCTATTTTTTTTTATTTTCTTAGAACAACATTCCTTTTCTGAGTTGGTGGTACCTGTAGAAAATTAAATAGATGTGAATTAATAGACTTTTTCACACATGTTATATAATAATTTTAATTATATTATTAATGAAAACTAAAAAAAGAAACTCATATTGGATCGATAGTATTTTTTCATTCACCTGATTCATCCTTTTGCAATTTTTCCATCAAGCTTTTACGCTCTTTTGGTCCTAGATCAGAAATAATCTTATCGAGCTTCATCATTTTGTGGCTCTGCATGATACACAATAAACAATACATATTAGTTAAACTTACATATAGTTCAAAACTAATTTTTTTGTAAAATTTTTACAAAGAACTTGCCTTTTTTTCTTTTCTTGACGTGTTATCAGTATTTTTGTTACCTGATCTCTTGTCACTCATTTATTTATCAATATCAAACATGTACCATATCATTCAATAATATATTTATAAATAAATTGTCAACTTTTCAAGTAAAAAAAAAATCTCAAGAAACTGGTGCGCTATTCATGGTTTACGCACCGATGTAGCTGCGTGTCTCTCTTCCAAACACACCTCCATAACAGTATAATAGACCGTACAGTGCTCTATGTCAACAAGGAGCACTAGTGTGATACATGTCAATGACTGCATCGGTTAACCATGATAAAATAATAAAAATTGTCCAGTGTTAGTTTTTTAGTAGAAATCGGTGCCATATTTTACATATGGCGCTCTGATAAAAAAAAAAAAATTAATTTTTTTATCACATTACATTGTGCGGTGCGCTTGTAAAATAAAGAGCCCCATTGCGCTACGTACTCCAGGCATACCAATAAAAAAATCTATTTTTTAAAAATTCATGCCAGGGCCCACATGGATTGGGATCCAGCTATGCTAATTGTCCCATCAGTTGGATGTATTAGGTCTATATTTAGTAATACAAATCCTATAAATCTAAATTGAAAAGCCCTAATTCTGAAATCACAGAAAGAGGAAGAAGAAAGGGGAGAAACAAAAAGAATGTAAGGTTTGTATCTTTTGAAAGTTATTTATTTATTTATTTTTTCGAAACAGAACGTTCGCAGTGCGCCATAATGAAATAGCGCACCAGCTGCATATTTTACAAATGGCACAAAAAAAAAAAAAAAAAATTCTAATTTTTTATCACAGTACTTGCACGGTGCGCTAGGAGAATAGACCGCACTGGTGCAGTATTCCGCACAGGGCGCACTGACAAGTTTTATCTATTTTTAATTTTTACGCAAGGGCCGACATGGATTGGGATCAGACTATGTAGGTCCTCCCGTTGGTTGGATGTCTTAGGCTTATATTTAGCAATACAAACCCTATAAATATAAATTGAAAATTCCTAATTATGAAATCACCAAAAGTGGGAGAAGAAAGGGAAGAAACAAAAATAATGTAGGGTTTTTTTTCTAAAATGGTTTTTTTTGCAAAACAACGCGTTTGTGATGCGCCATAATGAAATAGCGCACTGGTGCCATATGTTACATATGGTGAACTGATAAAAACATATTTTGTCTTTTTATTTTTTATCACTGTACTTTCGTGGTGCGCTGCTATAACCGAGCGCAGCGGTGCGCTATGTTACGCAGGACGCACCGATGAAAAAAAAGTCTATATTTTTTTAAGATTGACGCAAGGGTCGACATGGATTGGGATTCGACTATGCAAGTCCTCCTGTTGGTTGGATGTATTAGGCTTATATTTAGCGATAAAAATCCTATAAATATAAATTGAAAAACCCTAATTATGAAATCACAGAAAGTGGGAGAAGAAAGGGTAGAAAAAATAATAATGTAGGGCTTGTTTCTAAAATGGTTTTTTTTGCAAAATATCACGTTTGCGATGCGCCATAATGCAATAGTGCATCGGTGCCATATGTTACATATGGCGCATTGATAAAAACATTTATTTATTTATTTATTATCACTGTACTTTCGTGTTGCACTGCTATAACCGAGCGCACCGGTGTGCTCTGTTACGCAGGGTGCACCGACGAAAAAAATATGTATTTTTTTAAGATTGATGTAAGGGCCAACATGGATTAGGATCCGAATATGCAAGTCGTCCCGTGGGTTGGATGTCTTATGACTATACAAACCCTATAAATCTAAATTGAAAAGAAAGATGGAGAAGAAAGGGCAGAAACAAAAAGAATCTAGGGTTTTGTTTGTAAAAATGGATTTCTATTTTATTTTTGTTTCTGAAAACTGCAGAAAAGGTAAAAAAAACTGCAGAAAAAAAAAGTTAAAAAAACAATAAGCTTTGATTTTGTTATTTTACTTCATAAAAAAAACTACAAAAAAGTAAAAAAAAAAATAATAGACTTTGATTTCTTATTTTACTGCATAAAAAAAACTGCAGAAAAAAGTAAAAAAAAACAATAAATTTACTCACATCGTTTGAAATTCTATGGTACAGTGTTTGACTAACCAGAGGTTTGAAATTTTGATTGTCTGAATACTTTTGTTCGAATGTATTTCCCTGCTCCACAGTGCTCTCGTGCTCTGTTTTCTCTAGGTATGTATCCTGCAAATCTCTGGCTGAATTTTTTTGCAAAAATAGTGAAATAATGAAAAGTGTTTAGTATTTAAAGAAATGCTTTATGAAATTAGATTTTCGAAAATATTTTTCTGCCCATTTTTCAATTTACCACTTTTTTTTCACTTAAAGAAAATAGGGTTGCGCATTTTTTATTTGCAGTTATTCGTTTACCCGTTCGTCCTTTAATTTAACTGCATTGGTGCGTCGTTTTATAAAACGACACCGGTGCACAAAATAAAAAACTCACCGGTGCGGTTATCTGTACATTACGCACCGAAATGACATTGAATTTTGTGCACCAAAATTTATTGTTGTTTTTCTCAAATGCAGGGAGAAAATATCATATATTATATGGAATGGACAACTCTTAAAAATCCAGCTTGTTCCATAATATTTCTTAAAGTCCATCACAAAGTTCTCCCTATCCATGTGAGGACATAATATTTACTTCAGATTTGTTTATTTTTTCACTATCTAATTGAATTTATATATATTTTTTATCCATGCAGTCAATCATGCACAACTTAATTAAATTTATAATGTATACAAATTTGCAGGTTCATGCAGATTCAACATCGAGTTCATATGCACAAAATATTCAAACTGCTCCAAAACGTCGGAAGTTATTATTAGGAGCTGCATACTGCAAGGCGCATTTGGTAGATGAAAATGGACAGCCGCTTCACCCTGCCAATTGTAACAATATTGCATCTTCTAGCCACAATCCTGGGACAATGATGGTAATTATAATTATAATTGTTTGGTATATATATTGATTAATATGTAATTATTTCAACGTCAAACCAATTTATAATCATGCAATATTGTCAACGTGGTTACTAATTGATATCATATATTTTGTAATAATCATGTTCAATTTTTTTTTTTAATGATTAGGATTCTAGTGATGATGAACGACCTACCTACTATCTTCCATTGCAACCCACGACAATGTAAAATCAAGATAAGACCGAATTAAGAGAAAAAATCGGAGAGGAACGATACCAAGAATGGTTGAATCAACCACTGATTCAATTCCCGCAATGTCTAGATTCACCAATTAAGAATGAATACAACAATAGTAGTTCTTCACAAGATGGCAATGGAGGCAATCAAATAGAGGTTGGTATGGATGATTACTTAAGGGATACGACTGCCATGGAGACAATTTTGTTAGATGCATTCCAAAATGATGACCAGCTAGGGGATGATGCTCATATCGCTGACACCTTTTTCAAAAGCCTTAAATTTGCTTCCACCACCCTTCTCTTTAGACCTGGTGGTCAGTCAAAATCTACCCAGTTGGGGACAACAATGTTACTGTACAACTTGAAAGAAAAGTTTGGCTTGTCGAATGCATGTTTCTCGGAACATTTGAGGTAAGTTACCATAAAGTACTCCCCTTATATAAATTTGAAATATAATCGGTACACTACAATGAAAATTACAAATGTTAAATTTTATGAACGTTAATAATTATATCGACATTAATGTACATTTAATATTAATATATTTTTCCATGATCACCAACTACGGGTTATTCAAATATAAGGTTCTTCCGAGTGATAATGTCTTGCCCAGTAGCTGCGAAGAGGCAAAGAAATTGTTGAAAATGTTGGGTGTTGAGTACCTATCATATCATGCATGTCCAAATGATTGTATTCTATATAGAAGAGAATATGCAGACAAAGAGATGTGTCCGAAATGTGGGCATGACAGGTATGATAAATCAATAAAGAAGGGTAAATCACACACTGGTCCTCCTTTTAAGATATTGAGGCACATGCTTATAATCCCAAGGATTCAAAGGCTCTTTCGTTGCAAATAATTAGCTATGTTGCAGGGATGGCATGCCTCACACAGAAGTAAGTTGGGAGTTATGAAAATACCAACTAATTCAATAGACATGAATAATATAGAGGATACATGGCCTGAAAAATTCAAGAATGAAGTACGAAGTCTACGACTCAGCATAGCCATGGATGGTGTCAACCCATATTCCCTCCATAACACCAACTATTCTGTTTGGCCTGTAGTAGTGATCAATAATAATATCCCCCCATGGTTTTCCGTGAAGCATGAACATCTTATGTTGGCTCTCATAGTCCCTGGTAGAAGACAAGTGAAGAATATGGATGTCTACTTACAACCACTTGTAGATGAATTGAAGGAATTATGGGATGGGATAAATGTATACGATGTAAGTAGCAGAGAGGATTTTTACATTGTATGGCATATGTGCTTACTCGACACATGATTATCCAGGCTTAGGAGTTTGCTCTGGTAAATTACATGTTTAATTGATTGATTTGTTTATATATAATGTAACAATATTCTTTCACATATTAGTTATTTAATTTTTTGTAATAATATTTGTTCTGATCTTCATGATATTATTTAACGTGCCATGCATATTAATTAATGTATACAAATATAATCTCATAGGTCTTGTAACAAAAGGTTATTTTGGATGTAAATGTTGTGGACCTTCTTTGAAAGCTAAATGGTCCAAGGACCTACGAAAGCCAGTGTATGATTGCTCCAGGATATTCCTACCAGAACAACACCCTTATAGAAGAGTAGCATCCGCTTTCAATGGTAAACGAGAGAGAACCCAAAGGCCTCCAATAATGACACCAGCTGAATGGCTTAGACGATATGAGAGGGAGAAGGAGAAGGAGTTCATAGAAATTTTCGATTCAAATGGAGAGCCTAAGTTCGATGATCCATATTTCTTCAACACCTATGTTGAGAAATTTCCCATTGGGATGAAAAGGAAATCTATCTCTTATGACCTCCCATATTGGGAGCATCTTAAGATTGCCCACTTATTAGATCCCATGCATATATTTAAAAATGTTTCATCTTCTTTATGGAGGCACATATCATCGAAACAAAGTGACACATTGGCTATTAGGAAAGATCTTATTACTTCAAAAACTAAAAATAAATATTGGCCAAGATGATTAGAAAGTATAGGATCAGAGGCAGGCGCTGGTCCCTCTAATTCATGGTTTTTCAAAGAAGGTGATGTCCCATGGATTTAAAAAAAAGATGATATATCTTTGGCAAAGGAAGCTATAATGGATGTGAGGGTACCAACTTCATACGGGTCTTCACTACGGCGCTGCTTCACCATGGATGACCATTTGTCGGGGTTGAAATCACATGACCATTTGAATCTTCTAAGAGTACGTATAATGTCAAAAACATGATTTTATTATTTGTTATATTAATAAATTTTATCCCATGCGGGGATCATAAAACATAACTAATTTTGTATATTATTGCACGTGTTTATAACTTTGCAGTGTCATTATCCTTTGTTTGTGCGTGGGTGTGTGAAACATGAATTCCCGCAAGACCTAGGACGTGCCATATCTAAATTATCTGCATATGTATGTTGGATCACGTCAAAGGAGATTCATGTGGCTAGCATTCCACGATGGTGTCAAGAGATAGTTGAGATTGTTTGTATGTTTTAGAAGGAACTGCCGACGAGTTTCATGGACTTACAGGTTCATCTTCGAATCCACCTGGTAGATGAGGTTAAATTAGTTGGGGTTGTTTCTTGTCGTTGGATTTTCTTCTTAAAGAGGTACATGAAGAAATTGAAAGGTTTTGTTTGAGAAAGGGAAAAACCCGAGGGGTCTATGGTAGAGGGGTACATATCGTATGAGTATTTCTACTATTCCAGTGAGTACATCAAGCAGATTGACAACAGACTAGGTGCGGTGATTTGGGATGATCAAATGGATGAAGACAAAAGAGAAGGAGAGTTGCTCCAAACGAGTGGAAAAAAGCGCTTGATAAAGAGTAAGCGACTTATAATTTTTAAAATTTACAAAAAGTAATTAATATTCATGTTGAACTTTGATATAATGTATATTTTGATCTCTAAGTACTATATAATGTTGGTTTGATTTCATCATCCAATGCAAAAATTGAAGCAATCAATAAATTCATTCTTACAATTCTGAAGTGACACAACTATGGGTTGCATTGTACGAACAAAATAGGATGAAATGGGATAGTGACAGGAAATAATTCATATGGTTGAATGGTAGAAGTGTGCCTTATCTCGATAATTTAAAATAAAATATGCCAAAAATATGCCCCAACAGTTGGGTTGTTGACCAAGTCAGAGAGAAATACGGTGCTACCGATCGTTACCCGCGTGCTGAAGAGGATGCGCTAAACATAGGGATTGGGTGCAACAACTCCGTAATAATATTTTTAATTTATATGTAAATTTGAAACTTATATTAAGACATCTACATTTCACATTTTAACTACTATTGGATTATTATTTATAAGACACATGACACTATGATTTTTTTAACTTTTTTATAATAGGTGCATTTGTTCCCATCTATGTGGGCATATGTACACCATTTTTGCACAGAAAATGCCGATGCTGGAAACATCACAGAAGACTGTGGAGTGGAAGTCAAGTTTGATCAATCTAGTCGATCTAGCCACCGTGATCAACAAATAGTACGAGGGATGTTAGGTTATATCGGAAAGATACAAGAGATCATTGAAGTGGATTTTTCTTCTTTCCAATGTGTTATTTTTAGGTGCAAGTGGTGGAACACCTTTGATCGGAATAATTTAAAGGAAGATCGCGATAATAGGCTGATATGTATCAACTCTGGAAAGATGTGGGATGAAATTAAGGAGCCCTATGTTTTTCCTAAACACTGCAACCAGGTGTTTTTTTACCTAGATGTGTTGAATAAGGATTGGTGGTTCGTATTGACACATGACCCTAGATCAAAACATATTTTTGAGAAGAATAGTGTTATCATGCCATGCGAGCTAAAAGATAATGAGGGTGATCATGAGAACCGAGAGTAATATGGTACATGTGTTATTTCATCAATATTTATACTTTTTAAGATGGGTTTTTCGAAATATTAATATAATATATATTTTGAATTAATTGGTAATTTGCATTGTGTTAATGTTAAAATCAATAATTCACTTGATAATTTGGTATTATGTTGATCTCGAAAACAATGGTGTATTGTATAAATTAATTCTTTTTTTTTGTATCTAAGATCATAATAAAATAATTGTAATTCTAAAGTACAGGAATTTATTTGCATTATTTGCTAAACTTTATTATGTTACAATAAATTATATTATCCTAGATTTATAATTTTACAATTATTCAAAATTTGAAAATTTACAAATTTAAAATTTTTAATAAATTCATTTCACATTAATACAATTAAAATTTTACAAATATTTTACATACAATTACAATCATAATTATAATTATAATTACAATTAGAATTAGAATTACAATTTTACAATTTCACGTACAATTACAATTACAATTACAATTTTAGAATTTTACATATATACAATTACAATTTTACAAATTAAAAAATTACAATTACAATTACAATGACAATTTTACAATTTTAAAAATTACAATTACAATTACAATTTTAGAAATTCACATATATACCATTACAATAACAACTTTAGAATTTTAAATACAATTAGAAATACAGATATTAAAAATTTACAATATCATGATAATTTGGTATTAAATTAATTAATAAACATCACGCTCATGATAACCATCGTACAAACATCATATTTGACTAAAAAACACATTCAAAATCGCTAACTGCATCATCATGATCATGATCATCTAATAAAACACAATTAACATTATATATTAACATCATCGGTACAACAAAAACATCAAATATACATCTCATGCTATCACATACACATCTATCTGCAACCTGCACATTAAATGAACATATATAACATGAACTAACAACATACACATCATGATGATCAGAAACATGTAAGTTAAGTACAACTGCAACATGAACATAAAATACATGGACCATATATATATATAACTGAATAATGTTAAAAATATACAATTGTAATATAAATGTCATGGATCAGCTGGTGGTAGTACAACATCAATATCAGTACAAGTGGCCGATGGTCCAACCTCATCTCCATGATGACTAATGGTAGATGCTAGTGGAAGCTCATGCAAATCTGGCATGGTGCGAGGCTGTGAACGATCATGAGATGATGGTATGCTGCACCTCGCAGACTGTCCATCATGTGCTGCTGCTCGATTGTAACATGCAACACTCCTCGTCAGTCGCGTAAAAGTTGTCGTAACTCCTATGACATGCCGCATCAGGCTGTACATGTCATGCGGCATACCTCTCCACATCCGTGATAGCCTGTCATCGGTCTCTATGTCTCTGAAATCAGCAGGCCTAATGCCTTCCTCAACAATCAATGCAATGAGTTGGTTGCCCAACTCCATCTTGTATCTAACATCACTAAGACGTCGACTGTGCACCGACGCACCAGCAGGAGCAAGTCTTTGATCTGGACCAACCTCCTGATGATCCTCGACAATAACTGGCATGCCCTCATCCTCATCATAAGGAACCACACCTGAATCAGATGGTGGTGACGTCATCTCCTCACCATCAAAAGAGCAAATGTCTGCAAAATATATACAAGTACACAACAATAATTCGAGGATTTTATTACACAATTTAATAAAAAAAAGTTAAAGAACATGTTAGAATAAATTTAAATAAAATAGTAATATTACCTCTATCATCTGGCGGCTCATCAACTGTGAAAAGGATGTTGGCACGCCCTCGCCAATCCAACCCCGCATAAGGACAGGGGACCAAAATGAATGGATTCCAATCAACACTGGCTAGCAACTCTAGTGCATCATCTGATATCCTCGTTGGAAAAAGAGTCTTCTCCCTCTTGGGCATCATCTGCCCCCACATGTGCATACGTGCCTCAGTAATCGGCCTACAAGGCTGCCGAAGAAAAGAAGGCCTTGTCTCTAGAAACCTCTCAAAAAATAAACAAAAAAGCTCTGAAGCAGAAGGGAAGTTGACCCTCCCTTGTGCATGAGCATGACATCTATCTAATGCTGTATAGAACTGCCGCAAAAAAATGGCAGACCACTTGACAAGTCATGGTTGCTGTAGTAAAGAATCAACATAATATAAAAGCTGGCAACTAATGCATTTCCCATCACGGGTGTTATGCGAAATGGTCGAAATGATAAGTGAGAGACACTAGACCTCCTTACGACCAAACGCACCAATACGTAACTGTCGTCCAGTGACCTGAAACTCTGCAGGAGATACTAAATTTTCTCCAATGTATCGCTGGGAGTAAACTAACTGACTCCCTGCCACACAGCCAGCTGGAACCTCAAGGAACAAGGGAAAATCCACCCCTCTCCTTGATAGCCCTATAATAAAATATACATCCTCCTCAATGGGCGTGTACCACTGGTTGATACTAACCCGAAAATCCTGTTGCTGGGCATTCCACCTTCGAATAAGATGTCTCAAAAACAAACTATAGGACTTTAGGGAAGTAGCCTCCTCATAGAACTTGAGGAGGCCTACCTGCCTAAGGAGCCCTTGCGTCGCTGCCGTAATAGGGCGAGGGGACACATCTCTCTCCCTATCCCTTGCCTCCCACAAGAAAACCATGTTATACTATTCTGCCTGTTGTTGTTGTTGTTGTTGCCCCTCTTCTCTCCTTTCACGTCTCTAAATGATTGACATATTAAACACAATTTTTTTATTAAATGACACATGTATTTACAACTATAAGTATATATTTATTTTTTGAAAAATAAATAAAACAAGACACATGCACCATTATCCATCTTTCTTTAGGACCATGACCATTGGAGATGAATAAGGGTTTGTGTTGGGACAAATAACACCAACTTTAAGGAGTTTTTTCAATTTCATTTTTTTATGCAAAAGGATAACGATATGGGAGAAAATTTGGTGGCTGGGTACCTAGGACCAAAGGGATGCTATGATCATGTTCACCCCTAGAGGCTAGGAGATATTTAGGTTTGTCAAAGACCCGCTGGTGGTGATATAATACATGTTGCATATGAGGATGAATATGAGGACGAGTAGATTCAATGGATTGGATGGCATTAAATTGGGCTACAACCCCATGATGGATTTTTTTTAAAAGAAACTCCATTCGATGCGAGATGATGATAGTAGGAGCTCCTTCCTGGAGTCCCCTCAATGTATGAGTGTGGTAATTCTACTTAAATCTCATATATAACTCCTGTAAATCCATTGTGATAGGGCCTAGTGTGCAGAGTTAGTCATCATGAACGAAAATGTTGCAACCACCCATTTCAATGTCAAACATGTGGGTTTTGAGGTGATAATCCCCCATCTGAAGCTTAATATTTCCATAACGTCCATCACATTTCATGACCCCCCATCCACAATAAGGAATTGGAAATTATATATTCCCATATAAGACAACGAACAAAATTTTCTACTCTCTTATGGACAAAGTTATGAGTGTTGCCACTATCAATCAACACCACTACTGGCCAATGTTTAATAAAACCTCATATTTTGAGAGTTTGGGGAGAAGAAATTCTAGCCAAGGCATGTAGTGAGATAACTGTCTCATCTGGAATAGTTGTGATATCATTGTTTGATTTGGTTTCAGGTTCACTCGCTTCTTCCTCAGGCACTTCAGTGGATGGAGCTTCATCAACTAAATTTTTTTCAGTAGCATCAATTTGAAATAATTTTGGTTCCTTGCATTTATGTTCTAGAGAGTACTTGTCATCACAGTGGTAGAAAAGTCGTTGTTTCCTTCTTTTGGCCATTTCTGTCAATGAAAAATTTTGAACCTTAAGTGTTTGGGTGGGGCCCATAGCTTGGGTGGGATGTGACTTTGTGAAGAAATTTGGATGATTAGACTAGGAGTTTAATGTGACTTCCACATCTAAGGCCTTGTGGCATGCTCCCAACCAAGTAGTTAGGTGATGAATTCAAACATGGGCTTGGATGGATTCCTTTAGGCCACTGATGAAGAATTCGAAGTAAAAGTCATCTCCTAGTCCTTCCTTTTTGTTGACCAATTTTTCAAAATCTCCAGTGTAGTTTCTTACTATACCTATTTTCATGAGCTTAGTGAGATGTTCCAAAAAGTGATTCCAGATCAAAGCGCTCACAGATGGCTTTTGAGAACATGTTCAAAGTTGGCCTCCCTCGATAACATTTCAAATGAAATTACCACCACTACAATCTCATCTAGTTGAAGTAAAGGGCTACCACATGTAATTTAGTCCCATCCTCCTAGATATTATTAAGGAAGAAATATTGTTTTGTTTGTGCCACCCATACTATAAGGTTAGAGCCATCAATGTATGAGTGTGGTCGTTCTACTTAAATCTCATATATAACTCCTGGAAATCCATTGTGATAGGGCCTAGTGTGCAGAGTTAGTCATCATTAACGAAAATGTTGCAACCACACATTTCAATGTCAAACATGTGGGTTTTTAGGTGATAATCCCCCATCTGAAGCTTAATATTTCCATAGCGTCCATCACATTTCATGCCCCCCCATCAACAATAAGGAATTGGAAATTATATATTCCCATATAAAACAACAAACAAAATTTTATACTCTCTTATGGACAAAGTTATGAGTGTTGCCACTATCAATCAGCGCCACTACTGGCCAATGTTTAATAAAACCTCATATTTTGAGAGTTTGGGGAGAAGAAATTCTAGCCAAGGCATGTAGTGAGATAACTGTCTCATCTGGAATAGTTGTGATATCATTGTTTGATTTGGTTTCAGGTTCACTCGCTTCTTCCTCAGGCACTTCAGTGGATAGAGCTTCATCAGCTAAATTTTTTTCAGTAGCATCAATTTGAAATAATTTTGGTTCCTTGCATTTATGTCCTAGAGAGTACTTGTCATCACAGTGGTAGAAAAGTCGTTGTTTCCTTCTTTTGGCCATTTCTGTCAATGAAAAATTTTGAACCTTAAGTGTTTGGGTGGGGCCCATAGCCTGGGTGGGATGTGACTTTGCGAAGAAATTTGGATGATTAGACTAGGAGTTTAATGTGACTTCCACATCTAAGGCCTTGTGGCATGCGCCCAACCAAGTAGTTAGGTGATGCATTCAAACATGGGCTTGGATGGATTCCTTTAGGCCACTGATGAAGAATTCGAAGTAAAAGTCATCTCCTAGTCTTTCCTTTTTGTTGACAAATTGTTCAAAATCTACAATGTAGTCCCTTACTATACCTATTTTCACGAGCTTAGTGAGACGTCCCAAAAAGTGATTCCAGATCAAAGCGCTCACAGATGGCTTTTGAGAACATGTTCCAAGTTGGCCTCCCTCGATAACATTTCAAATGAAATTACCGCCACTACAATCTCATCTAGTTGAAGTAAAGGGCTACCACATGTAATTTAGTCCCATCCTCATAGATATTATTAAGGAAGAAATATTGTTTTGTTTGTGCCACCCATACTATAAGGTTAGAGCCATCAAATTTGTACATGTCCATCTTGTGTGTCTGATGGCTCAAAGATTGGTGATCTCCATGGAAATGAATGTGATGGTTGGATTCTCCTTCTATGTATGCATAAACACTATGCCCTTCCCTCATGGTTCTTGAGGCGTCGTTATAGCAGTCAATAGTTGTGACAGATGGGAGGCAATGGAATCCTAGAACTCATTGAGTTTTTTCTTGAGGTTGCTGACCTTCTAGGTAACCCTTTCTACAACCATAAATTGAGACCTAGTACCGAGCATACACTAACCCCAGTGAAATTTTGAGCTTACTTATAAGTAGAATTATTAGAAAGAGGGCAAGATCAGGAGTCTAGTGATGTGGGTCACTTGAAGCCACATCGAGAAAAAATTGGGACCACCTAAAAATTGGAGGCTTATAAGTGAATGGTACCACTGCGACCATCTCGTTGTCTTGAATCTTATGGGATCGATCTCTTGTAAGTGTTTCGAGATGGCCCAATATATATATATTTTCCTTTGAAAGGAATTTTACTCCCAGTTGATCAATAATACAGTGGTTGAATTCCATAAATCTTAATACTTCCAATTATATTATGAAAATCAGGTCGAGACTATAGTAACAGAAACCTCGAGGTCTTGGTATTGGAGAATGTGCCACAACAATCTGATATGGACTATGGTTGCGAAAAACATCACTACACAAAGAGTCAGATTTGTGTTGTGAAAACCCCAAATTCTAAATCTGATCTGTATGACGGTGGCAAAACCACAACTACTATATATGATCTAGACAATGGAAGTCGAACCCTAACAACTGGATCTGATTTGGATGAAAAAGTAGGGGTAATATTTAGATAGCTGAGTGAACTATGGTCCCAAAGGAGTTCCAGGTGACATAGATTGCAATATATGCAAGGGTCCAACAATAGTACTCACCCCAATATTTCATGGCGCTAACTAAAGAGGATCAACCATACCCTTAGTCATACTACCTGATTACCCAATATTATGTGCGAGTAATCTCCTTGAGTGTTATTCTCAGTGTATTGTAGCATCAATATGGTCGACGTGTTATCTAATGTTAGGTTTTAGGTTACCCTAGGAGGATTCTGAAATACCCAAGGGTATTTGGAAGTGTGGTTCGTGTGTGGTATTGTCTAATGCACTACTACTCTAAGGGGTACCCACAGGGGTTACAAGGAAGTCCAACAAGTGTGAACACCTCTTATATTTCTTGCATGCATGCCTCCCCAAATCTACAGGTTTATGTGCTCAATGACATATCTTGTGGTTTAAAGATATCATAACACATCTCTAGCTTGAAAACAAATCTATGAAAATTGGAGGTACATCTGGCCCTCGAAAGTGCTTTAATAGCACTTTTTATTCACTTGACCTGTGACAAAAAACCATAATAATAGAAATATGAAACAATATATCCCGAAACATAGAAATATCACATGAAATGAGACAAACTGCAAGGATATTTTATTATTCTGAAGTAGAATACAATGTTGAATTTCCTCTTTGAGGGGGAAACCTCCAACATAAGAGAGCTCAATTACAATAATAATCGATGATTCTTCCCTTACTATATAAGACTATATATAGATTAATGACATCGAAAACCCTAACTACTAGTGGTCCCTTGCATAACATGGGTTAACCACTTTATTTATTAACTATGTCCCATTTATTTATTTTTAACACAAAAGAGTATTTTATTTAATATAAATCCATGCCCGGATCGTGGCTAAGGCCGAGAGATTACATGTTCATTTTTTCCCCAAATTGGGCTGACTAGTTACATCCCTAGCTAGGATGGCCCAAATGACTTTCAAAATTATAAAATACATCTTTGATATTGTTGTTGCTATGTTGTATATCCTATAGTACAATATAAGAAAAAAGATACATGAAAATTTACTCATTGAAAACTAAAAGATAGTTAGTCATTAGGGCTAGCAGGCAGGTTTAGGTTGAGGCCGCTCAACTCCTCTTCTAAGGTGGTGGGATTCCCTTTCAGCTAGACCTTCAAGTCTTCAATTTGGCCTTGCAAATCATAGATTTCATCCTCCAGTTGGCTGATCCTATTGTTCTTTTCTATTTCTTTCTCTCTGCAATTCAAGTCATCCTCTTGTTGTAATTGTAGACTTTTCTTCAAATCCTCTAGTCAGTCCCATAATTCCAGGTTCTCACATTCACAGTGATTGCAGTTGTGTGGGTAAATAGTTGTCACGGGAAAGATACATTTAATTTACCTCCTTGAGCATTTGCGTCTTACTCCCTAGGTATCCACCTCCATCTCCATGCTTCTTTCTGCCTCCCTAGGTAGTCCTTTGCATTTTAATTCCCTCACTAACATTGATTGTTATTACCACTGCTTCGGAAGACTGAACCCAGAAACAAGTTCCTAAAGCCTCATCCCAACCCACCGTCTCAGATTACCACTCAGATTCCTGGTATGTCAGTACAGGCTAACCACTATTTTTTATATGTTTCTTCATACGAGAGTTCACACAGTACTTGTCTCCCCCACCTAGCTGCTCTAGTATAGCTACCACGCCCTGAATGTTCTCTACGCTTCCTATATCCCAATTCAAATTCCTTAAAATATCCTCAACCAGCCACATGTGCATGAACCCAAAGACCAATATTACCTTTCCCTTAAACACATCCTAGGAGATGATAAGGGAAAAAATTATCAACTTACTGTCAACCTCCCGACTCTCACGACACCACCTTAGACAACTCACCAAGCCGACTTTCCAGCCTCCCAAGAACAAAGTCTTTGCTCTTCATGTGTTATGTAGGTGCCTATTTTTTCTTATATAGCACCAATGGTGACTGATAGGCTGGTAAGTCCCTCTCGATGCCCTGCTTATATCCATGATTTCTACCCTCCCATGATTGGTTATGGGATGCTGCAAATTAATGGTTGCGCTTGATCGAATTGCTCCAGAGATCTACCATTATTTCCAGCTCGCACACAGAGGTCTTATACATAATTGGAAAATATTGGTTCATGTGAAAATCCATAGTGCTTGGATGGAACCTACTACATCCCATGCCACCCTTCATTTCAGCACCACCGGTCCTAAACATCTCGTCATCCCTTTCCTAGAGCATTTTAACGGAAACACACTACATGAGATCTCTTACCGTGGTGTCATTACAATTCCACCTGGTTACAGTTAGAGGCACAAACCATAGGGAGTACGATGAAGTACAATAGGCAGAGAAGGCAGAGGGGAGTGGAGAAGGTGGGGGAGGGTGGAGCAGAGGGAAAGCTAGGTGTAAGGGGTGAGGGGGTGAGGGGTGAGGAAGTGAGGGAGGGTGGGGGAGAAGAATGGATAAAAAATTCTAGGGAGGATAAAATGGCCTCCATTATCCCTATAATCCTTTATATTCATGTTATTTGTCCCTTTGTCCTTGCATTTAGAGAGGGTCCAGTGCATCAACTCAATTATTCCCATAATAACACCTATGGGATGTCTTAGAACCCTTTGATCCCATTGATCAGGCTCTTGCTTTCTTCTATCTAGAGGGATTTGTTTGCTTGGGAATCAACCTCTCCATTTAGATCTCTTAAAATGTGATAGAAGTTGACTATTTCAAAGCTCTTACAACTACACCTCATTCTTTTCAAAATTTGGTTCAACATTGAGTTTTTAGCCTCCTTGTTGTTGACCATGCTCTTTATTATAAGGAGGGAGTCTCCCATAATGTTCAAGATTCTAATCCTTTTTTGTTGAGCAAGGGTGAGACCAAAGAGGAGACCATATGCCTCAACTTGGTTATTCATTTTCTTGCCAAGGCCCCACACATACCATTCTTCAATTTTTCCATCAAGGGTTATAAGAACCCCCCCCACCTTCCACCTCAAACTATGGCCCATTTATTATTAATGGTGGTCCCTTTTCTATAATGTGGGTTAACCACTTACAATTTTTATTAATGTGAATAACCGCTTATGGACTTTATTGACTCAACTAACTAACTATGAGTCCAACTACGCCCCTTGGGATTATTACATAAATAAAGGGGTTAGGGTTGGACCCTAACATAATCCGCAGAAGGGAAGTGTACCCAACATAAGGTGTCCTCCCTATCTATAATCCCAACTTGCGACCTCTTCAGAGAAATAATATAATTTGTCCATATGTTAGCAAGTTCTCTGTGAATATCCATTTGAGCCACACTCTTCCATCCTTATGACCAGAAGGTATTCCAACCCTCATCCACAATATGATTGAGAAAAACATTTCCCTGCTAATTCAGGATAACCACAAGTTTTGGATGAAGCCTAAAATTTCAGGGCAACCAACCCAAGGATCTAAACAAATTCTGAATTTCCCCCTAGTACCCACCTTCTAAGAAAGGCTGCATCCAACAACATTGAAAGAAGCAATGATAACTTTCCAAATGGCTGTAGAATTCGAAAAAAAAATATTTTTCCTTATAATCCATTCATCAAGAGATAGGGGAAAATGTATTTCCTAAAAACCACCAATGTCCATAGTTTCTCTGGTGAGAGAAGCCTCTAAATGATCTTTTCTAAGAGAGCTTTCATAAAAATATGAAGGTAATTAAGGCACCAACCTCCCCATGAAGTAGGAAATGAAAGATTTTCCCAAGCCACCCATGGAAAAACTTCATCTTTAGATCCGGTCCACATGAACCTCCCATAAAGTTTTCTGTTAGATGCTAAGATTCCTTTTAGAATCCATGTAATATCCATCCAATAAATAGGGATGGATTTAAGGATTTATTTGATCAATACTAACCTTCCATATCTCGAGAACAATTTGATTCTCCAATGGTTAAGACTTTTGTCCACTTTGGCCAACAACCACATGTAGTCGTGATTCCTGTATGAGTTTTGTTTTAAATGGAAGCTTAAATACATGAGGCTATCCCAGGTTGTTTAAATATGAAATAAAAGTAAGTCTATGCCCTCCTCACCTCTCCATAGGACAACCCATCAAAATATTGAGTGTATTTCTGAACATTGATGTTACTTCCTGTTTCTTTCTGAAATAGAGCAAGGGCTTCCTTGATGGATTCCAAGTCCTATCTCAAACAACTGAAAAAAAATTAGGATATCATCCACAAAGAGAAAGTGAGTGAAAAAAGAGATATAATGCCACTTCAATGCCTTGTAAGTCACCCTGACACTTAGCTTCTAAAAGTAATATGATCAACCTTTTAGTTTCTAATATAAATAGGAGTGGAGATAGAGGGAAGCCCCGCCTTAGTCCTCTCTAGGAATGGGGATGTTGAGCCATTAATAAACACTGAAAAGGAGACATTAGTCATACAACCCATAACCTAGCTAATACAAGGGACATCAAACCCCATATGTGTAATAATCATTCGGATATAAATACAAATGACTCTGTGATAATATTTTGACAAGTCCATTTTTGCAACAATCCATTTTAACTTCCATATTTTTATGCTACACGGAAATTATTTTGCCAACCCAATAGCTTCATGGATTTGGAAACCCTTCAGAAAAACAAATTGTTCTTTAGATACATTACTGGCTAGAATAAGTCGAAGGAACATGGTTATGATATTGGAAATTATTTTGTAAATGTAAATGAAAAAATAAATAGGCATGAATAGTCAAAGGATTAGGGATCGTGTACCTTCGAGATGACAACTATAAACTTTTGAATTGAATGGATCATAAATTCTCTAATTTTGGCAAGAATCCTCAACAACCCACACAATTTTGTCCCCAATAAGTTCAAAAAATTCCAGATATAAATCCATATTCCAACCATCTAGTCAAGGGATTTTATCCTTCTGCATTCCTTTGAGAAATGCCTCCAATTCAAATTTTGATAAAGGCTCCATCAAATTATGATTATCCTCCTCATCTACAAATCTCAAAATAAATGGGTTGTTCAGACTATTTCAGTAATGGAAGCCTCCTTTGGGGCCTCGAACAAATTTTGGGAAAATTCCTTCCCAAGGATGCAAGTTCTTCAAAATGTTTTACCCTTCTTCCATTAGGTTTTGGCATTTCCCAAAATGTATTGCCATTTTTTTGGCCTTTGGCATAGTTGTGGAATAATTTTTTGTTCTCATCCCCACTTTTTAACCAAACCGCTCGACTCTTCAACCTCCATTTTTCTTCCTTCTTAGACAAAATATTTATATTTAAGGCTTCTAGTTACATGATCCCATGTTTGGTATCTACAAAAATAATACCCTCCTCCCTCAGCAAATTCAATTATTTCTAATTATTCCTCAACATATTTAAGATATGCTTTATATCTAGCCTTATTTTGTACAACCCATTCGATGGAAGCCTTCTTAACCTTCTTTAAGTTATACACAAATTGTTGAGCAATGGAGACCCCATAATCCAAATTGAAAGGAGACCAGGTATCCTTTAGCATTTGCACTTGGGTTTCTTCATTCAACCAAGATGGATTAAATTTAAAGGGACTGCCAATTTTTCTATTTCATCCTTTTAAATCTAATAGTACCGGATGGTGATTAGAATCTAGGTGATAAAATCACTTGGGAATTTTGGCCGGTCAGGAAAATGATTCGGAAATCGATAACAGAGAATGGGGACAATTTTAAGGGACTCCAAATAGTATCAGTTTCCTTCGTTTGAGTGATGACTTGAGTTGATGTGAGTATAGGGGCATGATGGTACTGTACCCTACATGGTGACGACACCATTAAGACATCGACCAACTAGCAGGAGGCACAAACCTCGAAGGAGGTTTGAAATTTGAAATTAAATCCATAGATATAACTCCTGCCATCGATGCTTTGCTAAGCTCAAAGCTCGAGCATTTATCGATTCCTGGAACTATGAACTATTTATTCTCTCCATGAATTTTCTCACTCATAGAGATTCCCAAGGCTGGAGCTTTCGAAGGCATGGTGAGCCTGCGGGACAGTCCGTGGAATGATTGCCCTGGTATTTGATTTCCAAAATATTTTTTTTCATATTTTGGTTATGATTCGAACATGGGTTGATTTTATAATTTAATTTTGCAAAGGTGTCACTGGATGTGTAGCAGGCAACTCCAAGAAAGTTGACATCGGGTGATGGGAAACTGAGTGAGGTTGAGTGAGTTTTAGCGAGAAATAGTTCAATTGATTTAGTTCAGAATGCATATTATTTTCTCAATAATTTATTTTTCGAGACGGGGAATGTTTGGGAGGTCAATGAATGGTGAAGAAAACAGGGTAGTATGCAGAGAAGAGACGCCTTAAACCTCCTGGCATCAGATTCTGCGATATGAAACCTTCGGTCAGATCCAAAAAGACCATTCCTTAATATGTAGCGTTGCCTTACCCATGTATTGGTTTTTATTAATGTTTTTAATATGACTAAGGAGTGATTTTACAAGTTTAAAAACCAAACATGCAATTTTATGCAATAAAATCAATGCGATTGGAACAATTCTTTGGTCTAGAGTTCTAATTTAACAATTTTGATTATTTGATTATATAAATGGTTGAATGGGTTATTTTAATAAATAAAATTATTATTTTTAAATCAAATTTAATTTTTAATGTTTTTTTAATAGTATTAAGGAGTGATTTCAAAGGCTTACAAAAATAACATGAAAATTTATGCTAATCTTGGCATATATTTTTTATTTTAGAGATTTTTTTTAACGATTTTGATTATTGGAATAGGTTAGTTTATTAGATATCAATTTTTTTTAGATTCAACTGCGTTAAGTAAGTCATTAATGTAGTTTAGTTTAATATTTTTTTTTAAATAAAATCTAATTTTTCATATCATATATATAAATTTTAATATGTATATAATATGTTTTCTTTATATATGTTTTCTTTATATATATATATATATATATGATAATTTTTTCGGGGAAAGGCTTGGTATTATATTTCTTATTAAAAGTTAATTTTAACCTTTAAATATTAACAATTATGTGATGTTATATTATGTAATACTGGTTCATATTGTTAAAATACATTTTCTGTTGACATATCTCAATAGTAAAAACATATTTATAATTAATTTATATTTATTTAGTGTGTATTGCAAATATTTCTTTTTTTTTTCCATAATAAAACTTAAATATATTTAAGTGCATTGCAGTTTGTAATTTGTTAGGGTTATAGTTAATTTCACAAATATCACTAATAAAATAAAATTTATCATATTTTAATTTAATACAATTATTATGTAATAATTTCAAGATGTGTTATGTTTTAGGCTCATAAAATTACTTTGCTTAATAATTTGTATCACTGACATTTCCTTTTGCAGCACAAAAACATTTCTATAATTCCTATTGCATTACAATTCACATCACCCTTGTGTAAATTATCTCATGTTTATTAATGCATTCTATAAATTTTGTAACATTACATTTTTGTAATTTGCTTCACCCTAATCTAGATTTGTGGATGCATTGTATATATTTTGTAACATTACATTTGTGTAATTTGTACCACCCTTTATAACTTTTCATTTTTGTGTTTGCATTGTAAACATTGCATTTGTGTCTTTGTATCAAAATGTTCATTGCTTAAATTATGTTAAATAAATACATAGTATGCAACTTTGAAATTTATATTCTTTTTATATAAATTGCGTCAAAAGAATAAACACCATACAAATTTGTACATTGATATTAGTGGTGCATAAAAAAGAAGAAGGTTGTTTCTCATTGGTAATGCACAAAAAGAAAAACAAAATTAAGTTTCATGAGTAACACATTAGCAACATTGGAATGGTAATATATGAACACTTTAATAACAATGCATCAAATGGTATGTATGGTTAAAGTATACTATAAAAAAATCAAGGGGTATGTATGGTTAAAGTATCTTAAAAAAAAATCAAGTGGTATGTATGGTTAAAGTATCTTATAAAAAAATCAAATTGTATGTATAGCTAAAGTATCTTATAAAAAAAATAGGATTCATATTTCTAATAAGTATTATATTATTAATTAACACAAATATATAAATTAAATGTCTAGTAAATGTTAATTGTCATCAATTTATAATAAACATAAAATTCCTTACTTTACTACATGATATATTTTACATTGCTAAAATAAAAATATAAAAATCATAAAAGCTAATTAAATTATAACTTTATTATTATTATTATTATATAAGTTAGACCTATATATTTAATAATAATCTTAACCATGGAGATTTACTCTCATTTTAACATGGGGATTCTTACATTGTCATGGGCCAATACCCTAGATTATCATTATTACATGCCAAAAAAACTATAACTCCCTTCATATGTTACTTATTCATATGGAATTTTTTTAATTAGCCAATTTAATTAAAAATTAAAAAGAGCATAACAAATTTGGAGATAAATCTCAATCTTTAATTTGGTAGTTGTCCATCTATTATAAGGTTTGAAGCTTTTGGTGGCATATTTGTTAGTTGAATTTTCCGATATTGTGACAAGAATTGTTGGAGTCAAGGATTTGAATGCTCCACAATCCAAGTGAGCCAAGAGTTTCTAAGGGTTCTAACTTCATATATGTTGTCAAAAACTCATTTTAAACAACCAAAAACATATAAATTATAGTTAGAGAATGCATTTGATTTGCATATACAACTCATTATTCTAAAATATTTCATACAATTAAATTAAAATTTTGAAAATGGAAACATCTATTTTTTTGTTTGTTAATTAACATGAGTTTTGATATGATTGATGCACCTAACGTGTGGCTTGAGTAACCTAAAGACATCTAAATTGTCAAAAACACTTGGAATCACGCCCAACCTTAATAACATGGCTGAGATATTCTCATAAAATTTCAAACCAATAACTTTTTTCACCATAAAATATGTTAACAAAACACCTTTTAATCTTATATTCTACACCACTATTATTATTGTTATTATTTAAATAATAATTAATTATATATGTTTATTTTATCATTATTAATTGATTATTATTAATAATTAATATTTGTTAATAAAATATTATAAATATTGATAAAATTAATTATTAATATATATTTCATTTATATATTAATATTCAATTCATTTTAAATTTTTAAATATAAAACCAAGTTTATATATGATTATAAAATTTTAATTTAAATCAAAATATTAATCATATTTATTTAATTTTAATCAATTTATATACAATAGTAAAAAAACATATTTACACATATCACAAAATAAATCTATTAAATCCTTTATCTTCAAAATCTTTTAATGTGACTTTGTAAACACATAATAAAACATCAAGCATTTTCAATGAAATAAAAGATTCTGATATTTCATAGATCTATTAAGTATATATAATTTGAAAACGGATAAGTGTGTTTTAAATTTTTAACCAATTTCATTATCATAAACATAGAATATATAATAAGATTTAAATTAATTAAAAAATAATAATTTCAATTATATGAAAGTTATATATATATATATATATATATATATATATATATATATATATATATATATTAATAATTTTAAAATATATAATTAATAATTGAAAGTTTTAAAATATATATACTTAATGGTTCAAGGGACATTTGAGATTTCTTGCAGGGTTGGTCACCATTCATGTGATTGTAAATGGTTTACATTTTAATTATTAGAAATGGTTTCTATTTTAATTATTAGAAACCAAAAAGGAAAAAAGAAAAGTTAGATTTCACTGTTTTATTTAGAAACAAAAAATCAAAAGATGATATTTTATGAGATTTAAATGAGTATAAATAATTCTATGATTTTGAAAAATAACTTGAATAAATCATTATTTAAATTCTTTAGACTTCTATATTCAATGATTCTTTAGACCTCTATATTCAAAACCAGTATGAAAAATTTCACATCAAAAACTTATTTGTAAAAAGTGTATGTCAAAGCACTGCAATAAAACTGTCTTTGAAAAACGTATATCACAATGTTCTATCTAATTGAAGGTCACAACGTTCGTTCTGATTGAAGGCCATTGCGATCATTTCCAATCTTGGGGGATTTAATCTCCTTGAAACAGTAAATCGAGGATCTCTTAACTTTCACTTAACACTGCAAATCTTAATTACTCGGATGATACCTTCTCACTATTAATATACCATAAAAGAGTTGTTTTACCACGCACTTTATTTCTACAATCTAAAATATACTTTACCTATTTTTATTTTTAAACTTTTATTTCTACAATCTAAAATTTATTTTTAGATTTGATATATATTTATTTTTTCAATAAACGTAAATTTGTCTAAGCCACACATCACTAATATATATGATCACTAACATCACTATGAGGTGAATCCTGACTTGTGTTATTCTTTTTTTCTATAAAAAAAAATGAGACAGTTTTTATTTTTTTTTATGAAAAATAAAAATATTTTAAAAATTAATTTTCAAATCTACATTGTATAAAGTGATTATTAAAATGGTACTGCAGAAAAATGTTTTAAAAAATAAGTTGATTTATTTGTTTTTTTTGTGAAATTAAAAGAAACTAAAAGAAAACTTAAAATCATAAAGAATTATTCATATAATTTTTCAAATTGAAATAACTATATTTATTGTGGGATATACTAATGGTGTTTTATTTGATTTTGTTGGTATGACGTGGCATATTGATTTTATTCAAACTAGTGGCTTTCATCTTTTAATTAAATTATATTTGAAACCAACAAAATATCACAAGAGGTAAGAACACCTAATTGCATCCTAATATTTTTTTTATTTTTTAATCCATTTTATTCAAACTAGTGGTTTTCATTATTTAATTAAATTGTATTGGAAACCAACAAAATATCACAAGAGGTAAGAACACTTCATTTGGTCCTAATAATTTTTAATTTCCGATACCAAAAAAAACATACTCATTTTTTGGTTATTCACAAACACCTAAAAAACACTTTATTTATTTATTTATTTGAAGAACGTAACCATTGGAAATTCACATCTAAATTTATTTTTAAAAAAATAATTAAACATGAAAAAAATAACAAATAAATTGATGACAAAACAAATCTTCAAAAAAATAAAAAAATAAATTGATAACAAAACAAATATTCAAAATATAAAAGGAAAAAATAACAAAAGTTTACATCTTATGGTTTTCATTTTTTAATTAAATTATATTGGAAACCAACAAAATATCAGAAGAGGTAAGAACACTTAATTTTGTCCTAATAATTTTTTAATTTCTTAACCCATTTTATTCAAAGAGTGGTTTTCATCCTTTAATTAAATTATATTGGAAACCAACAAAATTTCACAAGAGGTAAGAACATTTAATTCGGTCCTAATAATTTTTAATTTCTGATACCCAAAAAACACATACTCATTTGTTGGTTATTTGCAAACACCTTAAAAATCACCTTTTTTCTTTTCTTTTTAATTTTTTTAATTTGAAGAACGCAACCATTTGAAATTCACTTCTAAATTTATTTTTTAAAAATAATTAAACATGAAAAGACATAACCAATAAATTGATGACAAAAAAATTCTTTAAAATATTAAAAAAATGTTTTAAACATGAAAAAAAAACATAACCAATAAATTGATAACAAAACAAATATCCAAAATATAAAAAGAAAAAATAACAAAACTTTACATCTTATTACTTTATTTTATTATTTTAAGTCCAATGATTTGGATAATTGGTTGATTAAAAGACTCTATATTATTATAGAACTAATGACAAATATATGTGAGAACCTACTAAACCCTCTTAACGAATACAACAAATACATGTGAGAACCTATTAAACCCTCTTAATAATCCTATAAAAAAACCTATCAAATTAATGTTTGTGAGAAAATTAAATAATAATTAATATCATATTAATTTATTTTATTTCAAATAAGATAAAACATATTTTATTGAGAACCTATTAAACCCTCTCTTACTACTATTAAACCCCCCTCTTAATAAGTCTATAAAAAAACTTATCACATTAATGTTTGTGAGAAAATTAAATAATAATTAATATCATATTAATTTATTTTATTTCAAATAAGATAAACATACTTTAACCATTCTTATATGGATTAAATACACCTATAAAAAAACACCTATCACACATTAATGTTGGTGAGAAAACTAAATAATAATTAAAATTATATTAAATTATTTTATTTCAAATAAGATAAACATATTTTATACATCCAACATATACCACCATACATGGATTAGACAATTATTATTGTGATATATTTAATCAATATTTTATTAAATACCACTATTTAATATTTATTTTTTGTTATTACTATTATTCACTACCATATTTCTATAATTTTAGGAATCCGAGGGTGTATCTCTAAAGGTTTCCTAATATCCAAACATTAATATACTTTCTTGTGTAACCACACACATCTTCCCATTAATTCTAGGCTTACAAATGAAGATAATCACACAAATGAAACTATGATATTTTAAAATTCTAAACCTATCACACATTAATGTTTGAGAGAACTAAATAATAATTAAAATTATATTAAATTATTTTATTTAAAATAAGATAAACATATTTTATCTATCCACCATATACTACCATACATGGATTAGAAAATTACTATTGTGATATATTAAATCAATATTTTATTAAATACTACTATTTAATATTTATTTTTTGTCATTACTATTAATCACGATCATATTATTATAATTTTAGGAATAAGAACTAAATAATAATTAAAATTATATTAAATTATTTTATTTCAAATAAGATAAACATATTTTATCCATTCACCATATACTATCATATATGGATTAGACAATTATTATTGTGATATATTTAATCAATATTTTATTAAATACTACTATTTAATATTTATTTTTTGTCATTACTATTAATCACAATCATATTACTATAATTTTAGGAATGTAAGAGCACATTGATGTTGCATGTATCTCTAAAGGTATCCTAATCTCCAAACATTAACATATTTTCTAGTGTAAGGACATACATCTTCCCATTAATTCTAGCCTCCAAACATTAATATATTTTCTAGTTTAACGGCACACATCTTCCCATTAATTCTAGCCTTACCAATGAATAAAATCACACAAATGAAACTATGATATTTTAAAATTCTAAACCTCCCCCTCAAATTTCTTTCTTGTAACTACTAACTCCCCTAGATACCACTCTACACCCCTTTACACCGTCAAATCCACTCTACACCTCTTTACACTGTCAGATCCAATGTTACACCTCTTTGCATCATTAGATCCAATGTTTCACGATTGAAAGTTCTTCCACTCTTAGATCCCACTGCGGTAACTAACAATTGAATCTTGATTTGTGCAACCGTTCAAATTGTTGATCTTTACTATAACAATGAACATATTGCAGTTACATTCGTTATTGATATTTATTACAACCATGAACATATTGCATGTACCTTTGCAATTGATCTTTATTACAACTATGAAAATATTGCATCATGCTATAGGTTTTAACCTTGTAGATAAATTACGTGCAAATGAATTTTACATAGATATTTTCCCCTCAATCCCAAAATCACGGCTACCAATTTTACATAGAAATTTTCCCCTCAATCCCAAAACTGGGGCTACCAGTTTGATTTTTTAATATATTCTTTTCAATTTTACAATACATATATATACATGCCAAAGCATTCATAAATCCCAATATATAACCCTGGATTATAACATAATAGTAGTTCCCTTGACAAGATCTACAAAATACCATGGGAAGAAAACCATCATGCCCAAAAATATGTGCAAAACCCATGAAAAAAAAACATGGATAGGTCCAACCACCATCTTTGGGTCTACCCACCATGTTTGGTTCTGCCCTCTACATTGGGTATACCCACCTATTATTGGGTCTGCATAAAAAAAAATCTCGGGGCATTACCCTGGACCCTGTTTAAGGGGGCTACTGCCTCTTGCAAACCCCCAGACAAGGGGGTTGCCTCCCCCTGTGACCCTCCACTGCACCCGATGCAACATATAGTGTGTTGGACTAGTCGTGGACATAATATAACACAAACCCAACAGAATCTAAATGTCCCGTGAGCCCTAAAATGCACCAAATTATGTTGTATATACAAATAATATACCACATTTCATATTCATGACATTTCGTTGCATAACACTTTCATGTTTTTACCAACGAGATAGATAGTAGGTTATATAAATTTTTGGGTCATCATTTTATGCAACACTTCCATGTTTTTACCAATGAGATAGATAGTAGATTATATAAATTTTGGGGGCATTATTTTAAAACCAATGTGAGGTGTGGTCTTTTAATCTAAGAAATAGATATTTTCATTTTGGTGCTTATGGATCACACTTGCTTGATTTTAACATAAAATCGTTTAAATGTTTTTGAGTGATCTCTACATTATTTTCAAGTTCATGATATGGGTTAGATTTTCTTAAGGATATTTTGTTGGATTAAACAAAAACATGGGAGACACCAAGGAGATTAGTGGTAAAGAGCAATGTGATATTTTGAATAGTTTCAAGGATCATGAATGAAATAATACAAAAAAGATTCAAAATTCATAAGAGAAACACATAAACAATTTCCGTAGCAAGGTTTTCTCCTTTTGTTGATATTTTTCTATTTTTCAACAGTTGTCAAAGAAGCATTGATTACTTCTATATATTATTTCCTTATCAAGTTTCCTTTGTAAAATGTGGTGAAATTGCTGGTTTTATTGCTATGTTTAAAAGTATATTTTTTCTTCTCTTTTTTTCAACTAAACTACTTTCGTTATATGTAATTAAGAGAAAATTATAATTAATAATGACTTTTATTATGATATCATTTAATTAGATGAAGAAAGTATATATTTGGGTGACATTAATGTTAGGTATCTACAAAGATCTGAAACATTTAGCTACGACAAAGTTATTGTAGTAGGATCTCACTCAACAAGCACACCAGTTATTCGTTGACACAACTATTTCTGAGGATACCAATTAATGGGCCTGCTAGGAGGGGAGAAATCCCCTCTTACAAATTTGCAATAGTAGGGGAGAATTGGGGAAATCCTAATGGGGAACGTACGAGCAAAGGAAAAGGAAATGGGTAGGAGAGACTAGATCTGGGGGCACAATGGAAATCTCAGCTTAAATGAAGATGCCTTCGAAAAGCTCTGGCAAACTTGAAATATGTGATCTCGAATAATAAGCTCTATTGTTAACAAAATACATGAAGGACCATGCCCTAATAAATTAACTGGCGTGTTTCCAATATAAATATATCTAGTGAAATGGATCTTGCTTAAGTGGCAACTAAAGGCCCATATAGAGCTCAAATTGGGAGAAAAGGGTTTCTTCACTGCGATCTTCTCAAAAATGGAAGACTAGACCTGTATTTTTGATAATGGTCCTTACTTCTTCAAAAATCAAGGATTTTTCATGAGACATTTATAAGAATGTTATAACCCAGAACAAGAAAAATTCATGGTGACCCCTGTCTGGGTACGATTCTTTTCCTTACCAGCTTATAATTCCCAAGGATGAGCTCATAATTCTTGATGTCATAGTGGTCGAGGGCATAGTTCCCAAGGATGAGCTCATATTTCTTCGTGTCATAGTTCTCGAGGTCATAGTTCCCAAGGATGAACTCATAATTCTTGATGTCATAGTTCTTGAGGTCACAATTCTTCATATCAAAGTTTAGTTCCTAAGTTCTTGAGGTAAAATTTATCGAGGTCACAATTTTCGAGTTCTTGAGGTTACAATTCTTGAAAACATAGTTTTAGAGGCTAAGGTGACAATTCCTAAAATTACAATTCATTATGAAACCATGAATTGTGATCAATTTTATTTTATAAAAAAAATATTTTATTCGTGATATTTATGACATTAATTATAATTCTAATGCACTACAAATTGCAATGCACTTAAATATGTTTAATTTCTATTGTAGGAAAAAAAAATTGGGCTACTGCACTAATTTCAATATTAAAAATATATAATAATAATGAAATATTGAATTATGAAATTTTATCATACTTAAAAATAATATTGTAAAATAATATTTCATATTATTTAATATTTAAGAATTGCACCATTAAATTATAACATAATGATTGATTATATATATATATATATATATATATATAATTTCACCTTGTTCTTTTAAATAGTTAACTAGATCTAGAATTTTAAGGAGATAATCTTTGAGCCAAATATATTTCATTACTCACTATCTAAAATCCCTTTAACTCTTAATGTCGTATTGACTAAACATCAACAAAACTCAAATATATATATAAACAAATTTCTCAATACAAATTTATTTTTTCCTTCATTTTATTTGAATTTCACAATTTATTTGTATTATAAATACATGTAACCAAATTATTTTCTAAGTACAACCTAAAAGTACCTCCTTACATAATATTACATAAAAATCAAAATAATAAGTAACTCCTTTCATAATATAACATGAAAATAATGCAAGAATTACTTCTTTTTTTAATCATCCTATCAAAATTGGCTTTAGTTCTTAGAATAAATGCAAAGGTATACCTTTAAAGTTTATTTTCATATAAACATCATATCACAAGAGGAAAAATAGATAGAAGAAGACATAGGCATCATTTTGTTCATGCTTAGATGTTAAATTAGAAATTGAAACTCAGATTATTTTAGAGGGAATAAGGTGAATGGATAGCAAAGGATATATACACCTCAGGAAATACTCTGCTATGGGACTGATGTTGGAGAAATTGTAATGTATAGTTGGAAAATCCCATGTTATATTCAAACTCATATAGAGTCAGAGCTAAAGTCAGAGTCATAACTTGAACTAAATCCACAGAGCCTAAGAAAGAGTTAGAGTCAGGACCTAAAAAAGAGCCAAAGTTCGATAAAAGGACATAATTATTTAAAAGCAGAAAATAACACCACGTGGGCTTCATTTCATGTTAGCAACACAGTAACCCACAAATGGTTGGAGGAAGACAAGCTTGGGTAATTTTCTCTCATTAGGGTTTGTTGGTATGCTAAAAGGTAGATGGATAGTGGGTGTTGAAGAGAATGGAGTCAAGAGGACACAACATAGTAAGTTAGAGTCGGACCAAAGAGGAATTCTGCTATTATTGCAAGATGTAGAAAAAATAGGGATAAGAACGAAGCATCGAATCTTTGTTGTCAATGCCAAGGCACAAGATGAATTTTAATATCTGTAAAATTTCATTAATAAATAAATTTACAGTTTTTATTTCATGAAGTCCCTAATGTGTAAATGAATTGTTCACATTTTTTTTTTCCATTCCTTATTGTTGTAGCATAGTATGGTAAAATAATCAAGCGGATATGAAAATTGTTATGCCCCATATATCAGCGTCATTATAAACCTATTAGTTGTATGGATTTGTGATGTAATCCATACTTCTAGATTGATATGGATAATTACCTATATCGTGTTTAATATTTTTGTTTAAAATATGTTATGAACATTGTATTAATCACAAGGTTTCTCCTATTAAAAAATTTGTTTGTCAAGAGCTTCCCAAAGAGGTCAAGACTTAGTGTGACATGAGCAAGGAAATGTAAATGGGGCTTTGGCTCACTACTTAGGCTGTTGGAGTATTAGCCTATCCAACATGTTTCATTTTCACTTTGGTATATTCCCCTAATAGAATGTCTCGAAATGGTACAAGTTACAGTGCAACTAACCAGTGATTTTTCCTCGTTAGGTAATTGAGGCTTGGGGAAAATGCCTTAGTTTCTAAGTATATGTTTTATCTGCAAATAGGATCAAACCCATCCACCAGAGTTCCAATGTGAATAGGTCGTTGGTTCACTAATAATTTTTTTGGAGTATTAACCAATCCACCAACATCCCATTATCGTTGTGGTCTGCCCCTTCCTTAATGGAATGTCTAAAAAAAATTTTGTTGTTGAATGAAAGCGCACGGTGATTTTGTCCCTGTTATATTGAAAAGGTAACAGAGGCATGGGACAACAACCTTAGCTTATGATTCTATGTATTCTTTGATAGCTAGACTTGAACCCCCAACACCCCCTCCACACAACACAGCCTGGGACATTTACCTTAGCTTATGTTTTTTTTTAACTAGCAGTATTCAAACCCCCAAGCCCATTGGTTAGAAATTTCCCTACACTGAACAATGCTTTAGGAACCACTCAATTCTACATTTTGTATACAAATTATCAAGATTTAGTTGTGCATAATTTTTTTTTGTGTGATTACAACATAGTAATCATTGAACATATTAAAACCCACATAAATGTTCAAAATGAAAATCATATAGATGAATTATTTTTAGCTTTAGGGTGCACATATCTCGTACTTTGATATGATCTCAGAAGGACTAGATCAGGTCATATTGAAATTCTCTTTATATATGTAAAGATCCACTTCCAATTTCATGATATTTTTGTTAATCACATCGCTCTCTTGTTCATCTACCCCAACCAAAAAATAAATTACATGATGGATTCCATCACAACTACCATTTGATCATCTATTGCAGCTAGATTATCAGTAAACAGTTTCTTAAATGCTTACCATCTCATAGGCATCGTCCACAGATGGACAAGGGGCCACCTTCTTCTTCTTGAAACTGAGTAATTGCTTCATCATCATTTCTTGAGTCTAAATCTCCAATGCACTATCAGTATCAATGGATCCACTCTTGTAACTCTTCTCTATTATGTTGATAACATAATATTATTTCAGTTAAGTATTCCCGCCAATATTCCATGGAAAATTCCCTCTTGACATTTAAATGGAGTGGGGAAATAATATTCAGATGAGTGAAATAATTTTAACATAAGGCCAAAAAAATTTATCATAATGTAAAAAAAAATTATTCGAATATAATAAATACTTTAATTTTTTTAAAAATTTATTCCAATATTATAAATATTTTAATGTTTTTTAAAAGAAAGGTGGAAACTATGTTGATTTTTTAAGTCATTTTGTATTTTCGTTTTTTTTTTTCATTGTATTTTTTTTTTTTTTTTTTTTAAAGTCATTCCAATATTATAAATATTTTAATGTTTTTTAAAAGAAAGGTAGAAACTATGTTGAGTTTGTACACTTTTTTTTCTTTTCATTTTTAATTATTTTTATTGTATTTTTTTATTCTTTTCATTATATATGACCAATTTAGATCCATCTTAACTTTTGATCTACCAAATACTCAAAGGGATTAAATCCCTTTTCACTCTAAAAGAGTGTAGGTTTTAACCCTTAACAAAAATGATCTACACACGAATCTTATAACAGAAAATAAACAATAGCGAGAGCATAAAACATAAAACAGATAAACACAGAGATTTTCCCCTGGATCTCAAATTGGGACGACCAGCTTGATTTTTCATTATATTCCTTTTATTTTTACAACACATATATATACATGCCGAAGCATACATAAACCCCAATCCATAAACCCTAGATTAGAACATAACCGTAGTTCCCTTGATCGGATCTACAAAATACCAGGGGCTGAAAACCATCGTACCCCAAAACCATGTGCAAAACCATGCACAAAACCGTCGGCGCGGACTACCCACCAGAAATTAAGGACCAAAAAATTTTCGTCGGGCACTACCCTGGACCCCGACAGGGGTGGCTATGACCCCCCTGTTGCGCCCAGTGCAAAGGGGGGGCTATTGCCCCCCCGTGCGTTCTTAGTCATGGAAAGAATATAACACATACCCAACATTCTCCCACTTGTTGTTTTCTTTCCGCAGGGGGCCACATGAGAGCTTAGTCATTGGCCCAATTCTTCAACAGCCATTGTTTCTCTACACCAAGAGAACTTTTGAGTGCTCACAGACTTCGTCAATGCATCTACAACATTCTTCAAAGTGTCCACCTTTACCAGCAACACCCTTTTAGCCTCAACCATATCTCTAAAAAAGTCATATTGAACATCAATGTGCTTTGTCTTTGAATGATAAGCAGGTTTCTTAGCCAAGAAAATTGCACTTTGGCTATCACAGTCTATCCTTATAGCTTGCTGTACTAACCCCATACTTGAACACAATCTCTACAACCAAACTTCCTCCTTGCTTGCATGAGTGGCTGCTATGTATTCTGCCTCTGTAGTTGAAAGAGCCACTACAGACTGTATTTTACTCATCCAAATGACTGCGCCTCCAAATAGGCTAAACACATACCCACTTATAGATCTTCTTTGGTCCAGATCTCCAGCCCAGTCTGCATCAACAAAACCACGAATGTCCAACATTCTTTCCAATCCTGGTCTTCCCTGGTAGCACAATCCATAATCACTAGTGCCACGTAAATATCTGAAAACCCGCTTCACTGTTGTCCAATGCTCCTTCCTTGGGTTTGACATAAACCTGCTCAATACTCCCACTGCATGTGCAATGTCTGGTCTAGTACAGACCATTGCATACATCAGGCTACCCACTGCACTTGCATATGGAACACGTGACATATCCTCCTCTTCTTCTTGTGTCTTGGGACACTGTTCAGAAGACAGCTTTGCACCTACAGGAATAGGAACACTCACCGGTTTACTATCCTGCATATTGAACCTCTGCAATATAGTCTCGACATACTTCCTCTGGTTTAACCAGAGCTTCCTCTTTTCTCGATCTCTCTTAATTTCCATGCCCAAAATATAGTTTGCAGCACCAATATCCTTCATGTCGAATTTGGAGAACAGTTGGGTCTTCAAATCTTGGATAATTTATTTGTCATTTCCAATCAACAACATATCATCCACATACAAGACCAAATAAATAACATGGTCACCAATTAATTTAAAATAAACACAGTGATCCTCCTTGCTTCTGGTGAAGCCAAGTCCCCGTATATAGGTATCAAATTTCTGATACCACATCCTTGGTGACTGTTTTAACCCATACAGAGACTTCTTCAACCTGCATACAAGTTCTTTCTTACCCTTCACCATAAAACCTTCAGGTTGCTTCATGTATATCTCCTCTTCTAGATCCCCGTGAAGAAATGTTGTCTTCACATCCATCTGTTCTATCTCAAAATCAAATGCAGCAGCAACAGATAAAAGTAATCTAATAGAAGTAACTTTGGCGACAGGAGAAAAAATATCTCAAAAATCAATTCCCGACACCTGGGAATAACCTTTTGCTACCAACCGAGTTTTTTATTTCTCCACCTTGCCTTCTACATTCATCTTCTTCTTAAACACCCATTTGCTCCCGATGGGCTTCCTTCCAGCCGACAACTCCACCAGATCGTGGAAAGAATATAACACATACCCAACAAAGAGGTTTGCCCCTCAATAGATTTGATTCTCCCTCTCAACGCTTGGTAGATTTATAGTTAAGATGGATCTAGATTGGTATAATTATTAATTATAATTAATTATAATTATCAATTTTGTGTTTTTAAATTTTAGTACTGTTATTTTATTTTGATGAATTTAAAATGTTAAAGATGTCATTAAAACATCTCTACCATGGCAAAGGAATTCAACATTGAAGAAACCTTAGAGGCCCATAGAAAAATTGCAGGTGGAGAAAGGGTTGTGGAGTTTGAAACTAGAGAAGGGCATAGTTTTGACGAAGAGTGAATGGGCTCTGGAAAATGTTAGGCTCTCACATCCTTGTAAAAATGAAAAATAAGATTAAATGGTAACCATGACTTTTTTATGCACATGATATATATTTTTGAAGTACAGAGATGGCCACCATGATAAAACCTTTGAAGACACAAAACCACTCGTCAAATATTCTTTCTGGATGAGATGTCGGTTGCCTACTATTGGAACCACATGGAGGAGAAGGATTTGGTGGAATATGAATCAAAGGATGGGGGTTTTCAACAAATTTGAGCTAGTCCCAAGGGTTTTATGCATTCACATTTGGAAGTCATCTTAGAAGGTCACCATACTGCAATTTCTAGTCCTACCAGGTCTTTAGAACGCAAAGTTAAGAATTCAATAGGCGACCATTGGTGATTCGGAGGCCCTAACCCTTGCTCCAACCACACACTATTTGGGTCCTCTAGTTTTGGCCAACCTAGGGCCCAAAGAATTCTTCCAGGGGTTGGATAACTCTTCTTGGGATTCTTTGGCTCCAAGTTTAGTTTCCCTACCATCCTAGAGATCAAGGGAACACATATAATGTGTTATGACTTCATTAGGTTTTTCATAATGTTTTGAACACATTGCGGGTTCTTCGCTCTCAAAAGCCTCTCTGGTTTGTTTTATTGTATTTCCTTAATCTCATGAATTTTCGTTGGCCTCGCTGTCCTTGGGTGAACTAGTGAGGGTGATCCTTGCCTTGGAAATAGAGTAAGGTTGAACTAACGTCACGAAAGGTGTTGGGGTTTTTGAGGAGAAAAAGTCTTGTGAATAAAAAGGAAGTGTGATTCAGAAGGAATTTGAGAAAGCAAGGAAGAGGAAAATAAACTCCAGTGTCAAGAAGAAGAAAAAAAACCTCCTTTATCTGTTGTTGGGAGTCGGCATCGCCAATCAGAAGGCTAAGAAAATGTCCCAAAAATCTCTAGTGGGGAAAGTAAGGGGTAAAAAATTCAGGTCCACAACCCTAAATGCATGGGTGGACAAGGAAACCTTGCCTATTATTAAATATCCTCTAGAGGTTTCTCTACTAGCTCGAGGTTGGATTCATTTTTGCTTCAAAGATACGGTTGACACCCAAAAGGTACATCAGATGCTTTGGAAAATTGATTAATCTCCTATCCTTTTTAATTTTTGGATTCCCCTCTTCGATGAAATGCAGGAGAGACTAGATATGTCTCCAATATAGGTTCATCTTCCAGGTATCCCTCCTAACTATTAGGATGCCATAATTTTCAAAGATAAAGGTAACTCAATGGGATCCTATATGGACCATGAATGTGCATATTTGGAGATGGGGATTAAGACATACTCTCGTACTCTGGTTAATATGTAGCTTATGGAGGTGTTTCTAGAAGATATGGATTTCAGGATTAGGGTGGAGTGTATTCAGATACTTGATGATGAAAAAATGTCTTTTAGGTGTAGGTGGTGCCATAGGTATGAGCAGCTAGCTAAAAAGTGTGAGCTTCCCTTTTCTAGGAAGGACCATATATCCAAAGGCAAGGACCTGGTGCAAGGACATATTTGGTCAAAAAAGGGTTCTGGATTAGAGGTTTTGGGTGCTAAGGAAAAGCTACAAGTTCTAATAGAAATTCAAACTTGCCTTTCAATATCCCTCATGAGAGTTGGGTCGGGCTCTCAGTATTTCAAAATCATTTGTCATAGAGTAAATATCACCTTTCCATATCCCCCATGAAGCCTTGCATCATACCAAGCATATTGTGCACACTTGAAAAACCGATATGTTAGCTAGATTAATGTAAAATAAACACCATGACTTGGAAACTCGTGCTTCCATCCTTTATCCTCAATCGCAACATTAGGGTCCTGAAAAAATCAAGACGTGTAAAGACCTCCCCACCCATCTATCGTCCATTATCTATTATTTGACTTTGTTGTTGTCTTTTGAATTTTAGGATGTTCCATGAATTTACAATTTGGATAAGAAATTGTTTGATCTTGATGTTGTTCTTAAGATTTTAGAATATTCTCATAATATACCATTGAAATGAGTTCAACAGCTTTAGATTGGCCAGGTATGTTAACTTCTTCCACCAAAGTTTAACTAGCTTAATTTTATGGAATTCATTATTTAAGGGTGGTAGCTAAACCTCTTTATCATTTGTATAAAATATGTCATTAGTGCCCTTAATGTGACCCACATATTATTTGAGAAACACCGAAGGGTAGAAGTAGAGAGATTGGTGTTAGAATGATCTCTTTGTGCACATGGAGGGGGCCCTAATCAAGTTCGTTCTGAAATGTTTGTAGCAGTGTCTAGATCTTATCAATCAATTGTCGCACTTTATGTAGCTTTAGATATACATATTCAAATAAACATGTTACATAGATGGCTGTATTGTGTGAATTTTCCCATCAACTCAAATTGAAACTTCTCACCATCAATATGTGGTGGGCCACAATATATTGATATGGTCGGTTTGTTTCTGAGATTATAGGGCATGAGATCCTGCACTGATTGGAGGCCAAGATTCTCAAATAATTCTAATCCTTTATCGGTCTACAAGCATAATGTTTGTTTGTAACCTAAATCCCCTTGTGTCATCACTAATTTGTTTGAAGGCCTAAATTAATGTAGTGTTGAAAAAAAAATATATTAAGGGAAATTGTGTTTTGGATTTAAAAATGGTTAGATTGATTAATGCATTATCCAAAATTAACATGTTTAAAACTGACTGAAACTTCCTATGAAATTGATCAAGTTTTAATGGATATGAGAACTGCAATTCAATGGATCTAGCGGGAACTGTGGGTAATCACAATGCTACTTCACTTTTGGCACAAAATTTAGATTTATCAGACACCATCGACACAAATCTTAGATTTGTCAGACAATTGATTCATTTGTTCCGAAAGAAGGGAACTGAGTGGAGGCCCATATGGGTATTTTGTCTTCAGATTTTACAAATAAATAAAAGGAAACTTCCAAATCAATCATTATCCTCTTCTGACAACACTAACTATAGATGATGAAACTAATAATTATGATAAACATTGAATATGACGACCATGAATTGAATTACAACAATTTGGAATTCCTACATTCATTTCTTTATATTCAATGCCATTCATGCCTGTATATTTAGTTTTTGAAAGAAAATACATGAATCACAACAAAAAATTTCACAAATATGTCCTTATATTCAATGTCATTCAGGTATTCATATTCAATTCAATTCAGGGTGGTCGAATTCCATTGAAAACCAATAAAGTGTATTAAATCAGATTCCATAGAAGACCCATATAATGTATTAAATCAACGCTCGACAGAAAATGTTAACACAAGAAAATAATCCAAATGAGAAACCTAGAACCATTTAGGAAATAATCAAATTAGGTTTACTGTTAAAATCTAGAAATATCATGTAAGCAGGAAGGTTGCAGAAAAAAATGAAAGCGAGGATGGAAGCAGTTTAAACCACCATAGAATGAGTAGTACAAATTCACTGAGTGGAGGTGTCCCTTTTCCCACTCTACTCTACATTCATTGTCAATTGATTCATTAGTAAAATAAAATAAAAATCCGTAGAATGAACACAAAAAATCGTAGAACGAAAGTGTTGTGAAAAATGTCGAGAGGGGGGGGGGGGGGTGTTGAATCATTATTTTAAAATTCACACAAACTTTTCTTTTTCTTTACTAATTTATATATGCGAATTTACTTAATCCAACTAGCGTATGTACACACCTTTCATTAATAAAACTTGTGTATTCCCACATAACTTATTATTCAGATAAATCTTCAATAACTTTAGTTAGAACAATGCATCATTGATTCATTAGACATTTGGTAAGCGGTAAGCAAGTGTAGTAAAAATAGAATAATCATCATATATAGGAAAAACAGATGAAGACCAAGATTTAAGGTGGAAACCAAACATGGGAGAAAACCACCATTGTTGTCATCTTTGTCTTCAATATTTATTATAAAGAAAACTTCTTAAAATATTATAATGGCGTAGAATCATACCAGTTATTCCAAAAACAAATTGTGTATATATCTCAATATATTACTGAATATATACACACCTCTGCATAACATAACCCATGTGTATACATGCCTTCCTTGAGTCAAACTTGCCTATAGATCTGTTAATAATTAAACTATGCAACACTTCAAAACTGCAAACTTAATCAGATCATACCCTTCACTACAACAGACATGCACCAGACAACTGATCTAAACAACTCATAAATAGATCATGCAAATACATAGTCATTTTAGGTCTAGAGATACTGATCCATGATTGTATTGTTGGGTGCATCATTATTTCATATCTATCAATAAACAATACCCCATTCCATGTAGATATACTTCAGATTAAAGTATTCATTCAATTCACTTACTAATGCACACCTAACACTATGATCTTCACCTCCTTATATAGTTTGATTCTTAGCCAATACCATGAGTCAAAACCACACAAGTTTCGATGTTATTCTTGGACGGGATCAAATAACCATTACTCCGCTCATTATTGTGGGTTAATACCATTGTAAAGACCCCTGGTATTATAAAATTAGTGTGCTAGCACATACACGACTTTGCTTCTTTGCACCCACGTGTATACGCGACTTTGCCTTTACTAACTCGCATATAGTTCTTCAATTATGTATATTTATCCATCTTCTGATTCTGATATGAAAAAGCTATGTCCCAACATTCTGTCATTTTGTTCCATCACTTTGTCACCTCTAATCTTATCCAAAAGCCATATACTTGGTCTTTTACAAGTGGGTTTCCATCAAGGAAAACACATGCATCATAATGCCAACAATCTCCCCCTTTGGACTTGATGGAAACCATGTTGGTGTTTGATCACCACAACTTGTAGATACATGTTAGACACATAAGCATAAACATTATTCAAAAACCAAGTTACTCTCCCCCTTTGACATCAAGGGAAAAGGGTAGACCAAAGCTGAAATAAGGTCTATCTTTCCTTGTAGATACAAGAAATCTACATATCTGATCTGCACTATACTGACCATGCTCCCCTTGAGCACATGATGAACCTTTAGATATATTTTCAATGAATTACATGACTCTATAACTTAACTTAGTATGACCTTTCCTATCACCAAGGAATCACATCAATCACCCAACCAAGTGGGGTTACATATTCGACTCAACTACCCAACCAAGTGGGATTACATATTTGACTCAATCACCCAACCAAGTGGGTTTACATATTTGACAAAGTCCATACATGAATGAATATGACAATATTTACATCATAGGTCTCAACATGACCTTGACATCAAATTACAGATATGACTTTTATAACCAAGACTAAATGACCTCAATAGAGAGAGATCATCGAAAATAATTCAACAACCATTATAAAGGTAATGCCAACAATGCATTATACTCAGTAAGGCTAATTCTCCCACTAAACCTGTGCTACCTGTTCATTGTCAAGTTTGACCACAAAAACTCATTCATAAAAGCATCCTCATAAATTAGATAGTCATAACTTAATACCATATTCGCAGACTGTAACCATCAACATCACACGAAGAAAATTAAATCATAATGGTCAACAGCATGTTTGATCCAGGTGGATATCGGTGGCCACCCACCTATTCCATTTGGACCAGCACCATCAATTCTTGCAGATTTTCACATTCAGCACAACTTACTATTTTTAGCAGGTTTTCGGGTCCTCCACTCTCTGAGCCGTTTTGGGGGCTTAATGATCCAGGTGGATATTGGTGGCCACCCACCTATTCCATTTGAACCCCCATCTTCAGTTCTTTCAATTTTCAAGTTGCAACAAAACTTACTATTTTTAGCAGCTTTTCGGGTCCTGAACTTCCGAAGCTGTTTTGAGGCCCTAAACGACGTTTTTTGGGCCGCCGAATTTTCTCTCGATAAAATTCGTCCCGACAAATGTAGTCCTCGGATAGATCTTTCTAACGAGCTATTGAACGTCAAACGGAGATCGGGTGCCAAAGTTATGCCCCCGGGAAGTTGAACCACCAATTTACCCAAACGGGCGCCCACAGCTTTGGCGCCTCATCTCCTACGGTTAGGTTTTTGGACGTTTCAAATTCTACATTGTTTCTCAACAATAAATAGGCCCTCGAGCCTCATTGTAACACAGTTCAGAGGTCTGTAGCCACCACATCTCTCCTCAGAGATTCGCTACCAGCACCCTAGCTATTTTATTTCCATTATGTCTGTAAGCATCTTTCTGTTATTTGATATTAATGAAATGAAGTGTTATTTCCGCTCCATCTCTGTATTTATGGTTATGTGTTTATTCTGTTGCGTTCCTGCATAAAATCCGGATCAATGTTAAAATATACTCTTGATTCTATCTCACTCTTTTTCTATCAGAGAAAGACATACGCGACTGTATGAAAAGGAAATCATGTATATATGAGGATTTAGTTCATGCAATCCATGTACAAAAAGTGAAATACCAAAAATATCACAGCTTCATCTCCCCCTGAACATGTACAGTCTGTACCTATCTTCTGTCGTCACATGATATGCATTGTCAAAAATATAAACATCCAGAATTACCAAACCAACCATGGGAATCACCATATATTAATCCCCCTATGATGATACATTACTTATTCCGATAATGTATCTCACATCACTACTACAGTCACCAAGAGAAGTAAGATTTAGATACAGATGATTGCAGTAGGGTCAAAAGTCCCTAAGTTTTTTATCGGCGTTTCTCCTTTTTCCAGCTTTGCTTGAAATTTCTTATTGTGTGTTGGAGCTTATCCAAACTCCCAGCTTTGTTCAACATACTTAACCTGCAATCAGTGGCCTTATGCCCAAATGAGTTACAATAGAAACAACATCCATGAAACCATTATTTCCTCCTTGATCTACGTGATTCTTCAATAAAAGGATTATTCTCTTTTAGGGAATTATCATCATTAATAGTAAATTGCACGAGTACTTGCAGATCTTGATCTGACTCTCCCTCTTCTCCATTTGACGAACCATCACTATCTTCATTTGTATCAAAGATTCTCCTATTTTCAAATTGTTTCCCTTTGTCGTGATTTTATTTATAAGGACACTTAGTAGCATAATGACCAACTCTACCACAAGAAGAACACTTGAAGGGAAGCTTACCTCCGAACGTTCTAGTACCTGGTTCAAGATTCCTCACAAAATTTAACTCATCTTCTTTTGATATATAACTTGATTCCTTTAGAACTTCCTTTTCTTTTCCTTTTTCTTCGACCTTAAATGTGGCTTCTTTGACTTCTGAGGGACCTCCTTTTCTCATTTCAAAATTAGTCAGAATCTTGTGATGTTGAAGAATAGTAAGAGTCTGCAGATCCTTCTTTTCTTCGATGGAAGACACTTTTGACTCGAATTTTGAACTTAGAGATCTCAAGATTTTCTCTATTAAAGTTAAATATTTTATATCTTCACCCATATTTCTCATAGAATTCAAAATCTCATCTATTATTAGAAATAAACTTGCAATACTTTCATCATCATTCATTCTGAGATTTTCATATTGAATTCTAAGAGTTTTAAGTTTAGCAATTTTTACCTTGGCATCGCCTTCATAGCTCTGAATGATCTTGTCCCATATTTCCTTTGCTGAATTTAGCTGCATGACTTTGAAAATTTCTGATTCTGTCAAGCTTCCCAATAAGGCATTGAAATTTTTTTCTTTGGTTTCACATCTCTTCTCTTTTCCTGCATTTGTAGGAATGACTACTGGATATTCATAACCTCCTTCCATGATTCCCCATACATTTGCTCCAATACTTTGTAGATAAGCTCGTGTTAATATATTCTAAAACAATAGATAACTTCCATTGAACAATGGTGGCGTGATAGAAAATACTCCTTCATGACTTCCCATTGCGACAGATCTCCTTCAAGCAATCATGCTTCCTCAGAAGGACCTACTCTGATACCAATTATTGGAAAAAATATTGAGAGCGGGGGGGGGGGGAATCAATATTTTAAAACTCACAAAAAGATTTCTTTTTATTTACTAATTTGTATGTGCAGCTTTTCTTAATCCAACTAGCGTATGCACACTCCTTTCATTAATAAAACTTGTGTATTCCCAGAGAACTTATTATTCAGATAAATATTCAATAACTTTAATTGGACCAATACATCATTGATTCATAGACATTTGGTAAGAAGTAAGAACATAATAAATCATCACACATAAGCAACACACATGAACACCAAGATTTAAGGTGGATACCTAATATGTGAGAAAACCACTATTTTTTTCGTCATTGTCTTTAATATTTATTATATAGAAAATTGCTTACAATATTGTATTAGAGCAAAATCATACCAGCATGCAAGCACCCACTTGTAGAAGGCTGCAACCTTGGCTCATTCTCCAGATGCCACTAGAAGGGAGCTCCAAGACCCTGATCTCTTTTACCAGCCACCACTTGAAGGGAGCTACAACCCCCTAATCTAATCACCAGCTTATACTGGCAGGAAGCTTTGACTTCCTCACTGAAGGCTCCAACCCTCAACACCACTGTGGACCATGTTTCATAAACTTTCACACTGGATCCATCAACTTCAATTCAACACAACTTGTAGGCCTCTTTTCATCACATTTTCAGACTACGCCCACTACACTCATTTAAGCTCAATACCATAAATCAAACTGAAACATAAAACTTTATCGAATCATTCACGGAATCATCAACCAACCAACCAATCACTAATATTTAATGATAATCCATTAGCAACATAATCATTACTCAAACAACCCAGATCTATATGAAAACATCATTAACAGAACAGTTTCACATCAAAACTAATCAAACATTTTCTTTTACATTCTTCAGCAAAGGCATGGTTTGCATACGCGCCTTCCATAAGACATATCCATGAATGTACACACTTATTCTGAAACCAACTTACGTATCTATCTAAATATATTACTAAATATATGTGCACCTCTATATAATAGAACCTGCGTGTATACAGGCCTACCTTTAGTCGAAACTTTGTATAGATGTGTAAATAATTCAGGACTGCACAACGCTTCATCACTGTAAAATTACTCAATTCATACCCTTCACTACAATAGATATGCACCAGACCACAGATCTAAACAACTCATGAACAAATCATGTAAACACATAGTCATTTCAGGTCTACATATCCTGATCCATTATTGTATTAATGGGTGCATCATTATTTCAGATCTATCAATAAGCTAATGCCCATTCCATGTATATATACTTCATATTGAAGTATTCATTCAATTCACTTACTAATGCACACCTATCTCTATAATCTTCACCTCCTCATATAGTTTGAGCTTTATTCAATACCATGAGAAAAAACCACACAAGTGTCGATGGTATTCTTGGACAAGATCAAATAATTGTTACTCCGCTCAGTATTGTAGGTTAGTACCATTTTAAATATCCCTGGTATTATAAAATTAGTGCGCTAAGACATACGCGACTTTTCTTCTTCGTACCCACGTGTATACGCAATTTTTCCTTTACTAACTCATGTATAGCTTTTTAATTATATATCTTTATCCATCTTCTGATTCTGATCTGCAAAAAATCTATCCCAACATTCTTTCATTCTGTTCCATCACTTTGTCACCTCTAAGCTTATCCAGAAGTCATGTACTTGGTCTTTTACAAGTGGTTTTCCATCAAGGAAAACGCATTCATTGTAATGCCAATAGAAAGAAGGAAATAACAACTAGTAAAAATGCATGAAAATAGAAAAATATAAACCTATAAATACAACTAAATTGTGATTCCAACTCCAAAATTGCAGACTTTAATTGTGAATTTGTTGTTTCCCACCTCTTCAAAATCCTACAGGTTCTCTCCAATGTTTTTCTATCCATGACAGAAGCCGTAATTATATAGAAAATTTCGGAAGCCGCAAAAATATTTAACCACATCACCAATTTCTCTCAAATCTCTCAAAATATACCAAAATCCTCCTGCCAACAGCAAACATTTGGTGCCAAAGAGCCATATTTATGGACATGACATCCAATTTTGACGGAGAATTTAGAACCAAGGTAAACCTAGAGTAGACCTCTTCATCACAATAAGAATAACTGATTTGCATTTTCATTTTCATAGCTTTTATAGCTGGTTTTTAATTAAAATGAAATTCACATTCAACTTAATCTATCCACTATTAAATATAATTGAAATATAAACATGAATATTTTACCAAACTCTCACGCTCAGACTACTTTCATTATTAATCAAATATAAAACTAGAATATATTATTTTATTTAAAGTTTAATTTCATATAATCATATAAATTATGCATTAAATAAAATAAATAATTCATTGGTACAATTTTCATATAAATTGATAAAACTAAACACATTTATCCATTATTACACAATAAATCATACACAAATATTTTGAATTACATATTTATAATCATTAATAAAGGTTTATATATTGTTAAGAAAAAAATAAAGTTCATACCTAAACAATGAACAAAAGTTCATAATACCATTAAAATTAACTAGGGTTTATATCAAAAAATTAATAAAAGTTCATACGCCATTCAAAAATTAATTAAGGTTCATATCTAAATTTACAAAGGTTCATACACCATTAAAAAATTACTTAAGGTTCATACCTATTTACTAAATAGATCTATACATATATATTTTAGGCTTATCTATTTAGTATTTATCATATGTAAATATGATGATTTAATACTATATTTGAATTAACTCACACTTTTAACATAAGCAATATTATATTTATCTATTTATTAAATGTAAATATGAAGATTTAACCTTAGATTTAAAACAACTCACACTTTTAACATAAATCGATCAAGTTTAAAAAATAAATTTTATGGCCAAAAAAATATAAATATAGATATTAATTTGACTATCTAAATATTATCTTTACTAAAATTATAATGAAGGCATTAGTGTAAAGTATATAGATTATACATGCAATTATGTTAATTGTAGATGAATCCATTTGAATTGTTAAACTTTAGAGACAAAAGGGAATAAATGGATTTAGAGACCCATTTGTCTCTAAATTTTAACGTAAGTGACTAATTCACATACTTTTTCTACTTGTTATTTGGTCATATTTTTATTCTTGGAGTATAATAGTTATTTACATTAACCATTATTAATTTTGTCACTTATTATCTAATCAAATATTTTAATTCTATACTAAATTAGCCATTTAAGTTACTCACTTTTAGTGCAATGACTTATTATCTAGTCATATATTTTATCCCTACACTAAATTAGTCATTTAAGTTAGTCGTTTTTAGTTTAGTCTCTTATTATCTAGTCATATATTTCATTCCTAGGCTAAATTAGTCATTTAAGTTAATAATTTTTAGTTTTTAGTGAGACCACTTAAAATTGCTCAAATTTAACAGTAATTCACTTGAATTAATTACAGTGAATAACATTTTTAGTCACTAGTAATGTACCTATATTGTTTGTTGAAAATTTTACCGTTTATCAAACAGGAAATTAATCCCAATTTGAACGCATCATATGGTTCTTTAGTTGCAAAATGCCTCTGGAATTATATGGAAAGTAAGTAGATTCATCAAAATTTCTACATACTCATTTCATATAATAGAAGTCAACCTAATTCCCTTACGACTGCGTTTTAGGAATCAAATTCCTTTCTAGTAACATCGTTAAGTTTTTTCCCACTCCATTTCAACCCGAAGAGTTGAGTAAACATGTAATTTGTTCCTCTATGTATGTGGGTAGTTTTTCTATTGCTCTTATTTTTTGTGTATACCAGATCTAAGTTGGTTGCATATCGGTATCAAAGACACATTTAGTTTTTTCCTGTTTTGCACAATTATATATAGATATATATTGATGTCTCAAAGTAATTAATTTTACAATTATTTGGTTATAAAATCCAGACGTTGATAGGGAGATGTGTCTATCTAGCAGTTTGAGTAAGGAAGTTGCATGTCTTCTTATCGCGTCTAACAATAGACTCACTTTAATCAGCAAATTTGGTAGCAGCCCCATAAAATCTGCAATCCTTACTCTTGGTAAAGGTTTTTAACAGTGATAAAAAATTGGCAATAACCAGAGAAAATGGCAATAATCATTGCATCAAAGCAGGGATTCATTAATGTTATTGATTGATCATTTATAATATTACCTTGAATTTGCACTATTTTCTAATTCTATATCTTATGAATATTAGGATTACAAGAGGATCTAGAGCACTGATATTTTTTTATACTTCTCATTCTGGTTTTGCTCAATAGTGACCCTTGCATTTATGGTCGTATGTTTATTTTGAAAAGAAAGCATGAGATAATTGCATTCACAATACTGTATCCAAGATTAAGAAATGGTACCAACCCTATCTAGAATGCTATTACTTCTTGATGGATGCTGAACATGACAGTAGTTACTTAATCTATCACATTTTACTTCGTACTTCCACTTTAAAACACCTCTGCAACCACTAATTGAGTTGTATGTTGGAGTTAAAAAATTTAAAATCGTGTATGTAGCGCTTCTTTAATTTCATTTCTTACTGTTCTACGGCTCAGTTTGAGAAATTGAAAATCCATAACAAATATTAAAAGAGCATATCCTATATATGTGTTGCTTAATTATAGTTGTGCTAAATAATGTGAAGGTATCAGAATATAGATCTAATTGTTTGTTAATGTGATTATAGATTCAAATTGTTTGCGCACACACCTATTAACAACTTTAGTTCACCCATCCGTTTGAGGATATAATGGAGTTGAAAGTTAAAATTAAATAACTCTACATATGTAGCATCATCAATGGTCTTAGCACCGGAAATGAAGAAAAACATTTTTGACAATTGACATACTATTGATACGAAGTCAACAAGAAACCCATAACGAAATCCATAAAAATGGACTTCTAAAATGTAGAGATTACCAACAAAGGCTAACTTAACCCACATTTTCAGTTTGAAGGTTAATTGGTTTCTTAATGAATACTTGTGTTCGAAATCCTCAACATTAATATGCACAAATAGCCAAAAATATCTTTGTGGCTGTAGAAGTGTCTTGTTAGGCCCAAAGTGATCCGTGTGAAGAAGATTGAGATTCTTTAATCAATAACTCATAAGCCAGATCATTATGTAATGCCCTTTTAGAGAGATTACCCCTGTGATGAAATTTTGAAGTAGGGTTTCACATAAATATATGACAAAATTATATTTTGTAATAAAGTTGCAGTACTTCATTAAACAATTGTGATGAAATTTTAAATTAAAGTTTCACACAAATATATGACAAAATTATATTTTGTAATAGAGTTCAATTGTAATAGTGTGCATGCACATAATATAGTAAAAATTTGAAGAAACGTTTATATCATAAGTAACCATTGTAGAAATGAGGGCCAGATTGACCAATCACAGCAGATTCACTATTCTTCTAATGCAGTACAAGCTCCACACTTTGTTGAAAATAGTAGTGAGAAAGCGATTCTTTCCGAAATCCTAAATCAGTTTCACAGTAGATTCACTATTTTTCTCATGTAATACAAGCTCCACAATTTGTTGAAAATATTAATGAGAAAGTGGTTCCTTCATAAATCCTAAATCAGTTTCATTTTTTTACAGTTATTAGTATCATCTTTAAAAATAATTAGATGAAAATGAGTTAATACATCACACTACTTTGAAGTATCATAGAATTTGTTTCCTTTGAATACAAATAATATCGTCCAAAACATTTGTCAGTAATTACAAAAGTCGCAACCTTGCAGAAAAAGAAGTAGTTATGTTCTCTCTGAAATGTAATCTAGAATCTGAGTAGATTAAAAATTTTAGCAATGAATTTCCTTTTCCATTAGTATATATATAAAACAATATTTTTACTTATTAACATTTAAATATCGTGATCTTTATTTCATTATATACATTATGCAACTTTTATGATATTCTTGTTTTAAATATGTATATGTATATAAATAATTTACATTCTATAAAGATATAAATATTTTGATTTTAAATTTAAGAACATATGTTTAATTTCATTGTATATATGAACAATTTCTTCTTCCACCATTACTTTAGAACATATTTTTTATTTCACTTAAGCCATTCTCCTTTCAGAATTAAAACATATTTTTAATTTCATTACAAATATATAATTTAAAATGATATTTTTTTTTATTTCACTTTCTATTATATAATTTTTATTTTATATATATATATATATATATATATATATATATATATATATATATTTATTTATTAATATTTATGTTATTTTTTTCTCATATATATAGATATTAAATTTGAATAACCCTATTATCCTTTTTAGAGATTATGAGAAGATTTTATAATATGCGGTTATTTTGGTATTATAAGCATTAAAATTTATAAATATCAATTGTAAATAAAATGGTTTTTGTGTAATTGTATTGATAGGTGTGTATTTTAAAATAAGACTCATAATTTTAATTTAATTATTAATAATTAAATCATTACAAAATATTCATGAGACATTTTTAACATTTTCAAGATGAAAGATTGAAATTTATTTCTTTTTATTTTACACAATATTTTACAAAATATTATAAAATTGGATTAAAATTATTTTTTAATAGAATATGGAATCTATAAAATGTGATACTATAAGAGACTAATCTAATTATAAGTTAATATACATCATCATAATTGAATTTTTTTGTTTTATATATATATATATATATATATATATATATATATATATATAATTTAATTGATTTGTTTAGTTTTTTAATGGTGTTTGGTAATCTACATATGTTATTAAAGTACTTAGATATTTGATTGAAAATAATAGTTTTAGAATGATACCCAAGCCCAATCTAAATAATTATGTAAAGGATAAAAAATTTTTAACTGGATCTGGTAATATCAACCTGATTGTGAGAGGCTTAGAAGTTTTTCTGTTTCATGATTATTGTTGCATGCAACGAAATCAATGCTTGAAGTGAGAGGTCCTCTTCAACATGGCAAAGAATGATTGAAAAATTCATCATCAATCCCATCTAATTCACCCTTACTATATTTGATTATAATCATTTGGTTAATCTTTTTTAACCTCTAATTTAGACATGTATCATTAGAGAAGCCAACGAAGGCTAGAAAATCATTAGGCAAGCTAGCAAAGGCCACACAACCCTTCCTCGTGATGAAGCGAGCACGAGCAAGAAAAAAAAGGGAGGGAGTGCTTGATGTAGAACAAAATCACAAAGTACCACTAGCCAACAACCACACAATGTAGAAAGTTAAAACAAATGAAAAACACATGCATTCTATCACACAAATTTTGAAAGAAATAAACATATGGGTTTACATTTATCAACTAAAACCAATTTCCATGTGCATATGAAGCCTCCTTGGCTATTTCCATTACCATAATCACAATAGGGCTTTGAGGGCCTTCTTTTGTTAAGGTCGCATAACTTGCTAGGACTATTAGGGTGAATGTCATTTTCACAAAACACAAACCACCTACTGATCTCAATATATAGGGCTTACTACTTGGATAACCAAATTATTCTTAGCAACGAGAATTCTTCTTCACAGGTTTGATGCATCTCCTTGCTATTTCTTGGAATTTTTGAGTTACATTGGCACTTTTTTAGTGGACCAAGTTAATATAGTATTAGATTTCCAAAAGATCATCAAACTCATCGATGGATTTTTTCTATTATTTTTCATTATCATTAAATGAATATGATATAAAATTATAAATGATCCAGGTGGCTCAGATTTTTCCCAAACCAAGACTAGACCATAGTGCTCATTGTCCTGGTTTATACTTTGTGAACGACACTCGAATCTGAGTTCGTATTGTCAAGTTATGGTTGGTAAAACATTTGGTCAAACTTGGCCAAGTGGCATGCTTAATGAGGAAATAAATTGGCCGAGACCCAAAACAAGGAATCTGGCCATTGGATGAGAAAATTTGTTGAATAGTTAAAATTCCCAATGACCCTTATTTTCAGCAAAATTAAAAATGGCCAAATTGGCTATAAAAACCAAAACAATATTAAAAAAAGGGGCAGGTCGGACCCACTGCACTTGCCCACCCCACTAGTTACAATGTATTAATATATATAAGGTAGGATGGAAGGTCGCAACCCCTGCCACCCTCAAAAAAACCATATAACATAAATATATATAATATGTTGTGGAGTTGGCAGGGTTCGAACCTACCTGACCATGTGGGCCAGCACCTAATGGGCGGTCTCGTTTAAATGTTTACTACATCATATATATCATTTGACCGCCAACTCTAAGTGCCATGTTATAACCATAGCCAGGTTAATACACCGCCGAGGTTAAAAATGGAGCGGGCAAGTTTTCAACACAACCCGCCTCCACAATATTCACTAATGTTACCAACTAGCCAACAACCAACCTATTGGTGATTCTACCAACCCTTTTATATAAAAACCCACTTCATTTTCTCAGTGACAAGCGAAGTGGAGGGCATAGGGAGGAAATTCGGGCCCAAAAATGTAACCCACACTGGGAAAACTTCATTATCAATGTGTTTTTTGTTCTTTATTTTATGGCTCTCATTATGTTTCATCTTCTTACAGTGTGCACATGTGGTTTTTCTATTCTCTTTCATTTGAAATTATGATAATATCACATAAGTAAAATATCTTGGTTAATTTCGGTAGCTGAATTGCTCCGAATCAAGTTTGGTATCAGAGTGGTCTTCTCGCTGATGTGAATTGTGAGTGTGATTGATTGGACGTGCAACAAGAAGGGAAATGGAGAACAGTAGAGATCCCTACAGGGACCTCCTCGGTATGGCACACATGGTGGACATGATGTATGTCAATTATGAGGAGAAGATGGCAATATAGGAACAATAGAAATAAAGAGAAGAGGACGATGCTCCATATTCATCTTCTAGTAATTATTCATCTTCTTCATCGTCTTCTCATCATTCAAATGAGGAGATCAATTTGATCCTTCAAGTAGATAATACTGAATTGAGGAGACTTCTACAAGAATAAAAAGAGGAGAAGAAAATATTGCAACTTTAGCTACGAGTCATGGAAGAGGCCTTGTAAGAGTTGAAGCAGAACGAAGGCCTTATAAAGCTATCATCAACCATTTCAAAATTTTCATCTGAGGTAAAGAATGTTGATCATTTTCCAGTTTCATTTTCACATGATACTATTTCTGTTCGAAACATGGAGGTACCCATTACATGAACCGGCATGAGACTCCTTACCAAGATGGGGTATAAAGGAGGAGGACTTGGTGTTAATGGCTAAGGGACGTCTCAGCCATTGGAGGTTATACAAAGACCTCGATTTTGCAGGTTTGGGGTATAATGAAGGAGAGTGATCAAAGGTATCAGGATCTTCCAAGGCATTCTTGAATCCATTAGACAAGAAGGATGATCGGAACACATCACAATCCTCCCATGATAGTGCACATTGGAGAGGAAGATCTAATGCAATCTCTCATCTCCGTAATATTACCAGAGATAATCAAGAGAGGTACAAAGAGTCTTATTATTTTAAATCTCATTTTGATTACAAGATGTTAATTATGAAGAAAAATCATGGAATAGAAAACTATGTAGTTATGGTGGTTTACATAACCATGTGGTTGCTGAGTGTTGGAAGAGAATGGAAGCAAGAAAAAGGATGGGGCATAAAAGGCCTTCTCCACATTAAGGAAGGAAGAAAATTAAGCAGGTTCGGAGGAAGAAGACTTTTTTCAGTCATTGCAACAAAGGTGCTAACCAAAGAGCCATGTGTTGGAGGCTCCATCCAGAGCAATGTCTTAAGTACGAAGCATCCATGTGGGAACAAGTCGAAACAATTGTTCAACAAGCGAATCTTCCATAGGGAGATGATGACCCATTCACTTTCATGAGAGAGAGATATTATTTCTAGATATTATAGTTTGTCATGGCCTCATTTTGTAAATCATGTGTTGCGATTTAAAATGTAAAAGAGATGATGTTTTTTCCACTGCTTATTAAATCAACGAGGATGTTTTGGCCTTCCATTAATATTTGGGGTATTTACTTCTATGTAAGCTTGACCAAAGAGTGTCTTATAAACTCTCGGAAAGTATGGGGATGCTTCGGTCATGGCCGGTCATGTAATTGAGCATGTAGTTTCCAAATATTTTACTACAGGTTTGCAAAGCATGCAGGGGTCGGTTCATCACTTGTGGCTCTGAAAAACAAGGGTGAAGGAGAAGGAAGTGTGGCGTGTCAGGACACCTGTGGTGCAGATAATGTAACACAACAATTTTAGATTATGTTCATGCTTTTGGAGTACCAAAGTATCCTCAGTGAGGAGGAATGATCCAGGTGGCTCCAGAGACACTCAAAATTCAACAATGGTTATGGATAAACTCAAAAATCAAAGTTCTTGGATTTTGCCCAAAACAGGTCTGGATCATATTTCTCGTCGTCCTTATTCCAACAGTGTGAACAACACTCGAATTCAAGTTTGTATGGTCAAGTTATGGCTGGTCAAATTTTTGGTCAAACATGGCTTAACGAGGCAACAAATTGACCGAGACTCGGCGCATGAAATCTAGCCACTGAACGGGAAAAATTGTCGAATATTTAAAATTCCTAGTGACCCTTAATTTCTAAATAAATAATGGTCAGATTGGTTAAAAAAGCCAAAAAAATATTGAAAAAAGGGGCAAGCCAGGCCCACTGGACCCGTCCACCCCATTGGTCGTAATGTATTAATATATATAAGGTTGTGTGGTAGGTCGTAACCCCCTCCACCCCCAATGGAGTCATATAAAATAAATATATATAATATGTTGTGGAGTTGGCGGGGTTCAAACCCGCCCGATCCACGTGGGTCGACCCCCAACGAGCGACCCCATTTAAATGTTGACTACACCATATATATCATGTGATTGCCAGTGCTAACCGTGAGGTTATAACCTTTGCCAAGTTAATACACCGTTGAGTTTAAAAATGGAGCGGGTGGGTTTTGAACCCGACCCGCCTCCACAATAATCACCAATGTTACCAACTGGCCAATGACCATCTCGTTGGTAAATCTGTCGACCATTTTATATAAAAATGTACTTCATTTTCTCAGTAGTTAGTGAAGTGGAGGGCGGAGGCCAGAACATAGAGGTGTGGAACCACGAATCGGGCAGAACCTTGAGTAGGTCCAAGGGTTGGAACCCTGAGTGAGGGAATCAACTATATTCTCGAAGATTCCCTTAGAGGTCCAAAGGTGATAGTGAATTTTTTTGACAAATTTATTTTCAATTTTGCACGATTTCGCGACTTGAATTCAACAATGCACTCTATTTTTCAGCAGAGATTTTCATTTTTCGGCCATCCCTGAAAGTGGAGATATGTGATGCAATTATTCCATGTATTTCTTCTAATTTTCTAAGATGATGTTTTTGTTGTTGATATCCTTGATTACCATTATGTTGAGGGATACTTGTGTTTCCACATCATGTGAAGTTTTGTTATCTTGTCATGTTGAAGGAGGGCCCATTTGAGTGAGAGTCGATGTAGGGAGAATGTCTCATGGAAAGGCATGCCACTCTGGTTGAGGGTATTTATCCTTGTAATGAAAAATAATATACCATGTACATCATCTTCATTTGCAACATTTAGAGAAACTACATCCCCACTCTTGACATCGAGCCCAAAGACGTAACCCACACTAGGCGAACTCTTTTATCAATGTGTTTTGTGTTCTTGATTTGATGGATGTCATTATGTTACATCTTCTTACAGTGTGCACATGTGCTTGTTCTATACTCTTTCATATGCAATTCTGATAACATTACAAAATTAAAAGATCTTGGTTAATTCCGGTAGCTGAAGTGTTACGAATCAATAAATTATGATTCTGCATACCTTACTTCCTTCACCAACATGACTAACTTTACTCCGACCAGATGTATGACCAGCACTTTAAAAAAAATTGATACACCACTCTCAATGTGAAGCTCATGAAAATTACATCATCCAAAATTCAATTTTCTCCAGCTCTTTCACACTACTCTAATGCAGTCAATATCATCCAAAATTCAATCTAGTATCTCTTCTCCATTTCTCTATGACCACTTCTGTTCATGGGAGTTATATGATTTTGATATACTATGGTTCACAACACTGTTAATATTCTACTTATGTTAAAAACAACACATAAATACAAATACAATTATCTCAAAACATATTGGATTTACTAATCCATCGCCAATTTGATATATCAATTATTGTTTTCTTGATTATGAAATCTAAAGTACAAATTTTTCAAATTAACAATCCTATATGCTTCTCTTTGTCTTGATTGGAGCAATTTCTAGTTAAATAAACTTTATAAATGGAAAAAATATCAGCATAACCACATGTCACTTTTAATGGATGAATCATGACACCTCACATAGTCATTACCAGGCCCTCGCACTCAGGTGGAAAGGTGATATTTACATGAAATTATTGGCGAGTACAATGTCTTGCCGCAAACAAACCTGAAGTTCCAAAATTTCCACCTCTATCAAAGTGCATGTATTGTGTTAGGTTAATGATGACAAAGCATGGAGAAATATTTAAACTAAGGTAGACATTGAGCTTATCTCTCACTGAAATTCTTACTTGCATATATGGCATTCAAGTTTAGAATAGAATTTTGCAATTCCCATGAAAAAGGTGACTGCAAGGAAATCATTTTGTTTGCATCCAGTGTGTATATATACATGTATATAACATTTTTTTAATTAAATTCAAAATATAAAAGGATATAATAATCATTTAGATAAATATCAACCATTGATGATTACTACAAATATTCTATGGATATTCTGTAGAGGTTAAATCTGTGCCATTCATCTATTAATTATTGATAATTAAATTAAAATTTGGGAAGCTCTATTTCAAAATAGACACACCTATTGATGTAACTACCTTTTAAATAAATCTCAATTGTCTATTCTAATGACTACTAAAAATATTTTGTGGACATTTTGTAGAAGTTAAATCCATACTTTCCATCTATTAATTATAAATAATTAAATTAAAAATTTGAAAACCATATTCTAAAATAGACTTATCTATATAAACATAACAAACATATCCATTCTTCAAAAATTACTCAATTAATTGTGTTTAACTAAAATATTTCCAAACATTATATCAAAGTTTTCCCGACATAGTGAAAATAGAATAAAAATGTTTCAAAAAAGAAATTACTCAGTACATAATAGCTATATAGCTATATAGATGTATACAAAATACAGATTAAGTAAATTACTATTTCAAAACTCGATTCAATCTAACCGAGAATTGGTTAAAATAGTTGAGTGAATATGTCACTAGGTTAACTCCAATAGTAAACCGAACTAGAAGGCTAGTTTGGGCCGGCTTAATATCAAACTTTCCCAAACCAACTAAGTACATATTGGACCAACTAAGTCTGCAGTAGACCGATCGAGATGAATATGTATCATTGTACGAACTTATATGAAGTTGTATGGATGACTTGATTGAGTAGTTGTAAAGAATCAAATATGTTTCAAAAATAGTCTATAACAGTGGTCAATATCCATCTTGCTGCACAACATTTAATATTATGGTGGGTGTTATAGAAGCTATCCAATTACTTCAATGAGCAAAACACCATCCATTACAACATTAAATAGTATTTAAACCACCTCTATACGGCTGACTATAGAATTAAATGCAAAATCCTATGGTGGGTGTTATAGAAGCCATCTAATAAGAAACCAATTCAAATTAGATTAACTCTATACCATCCACTACAACATTGACCTCTATACCACTCACCATAGGTTAAATGTTATATAGTAGGGTTGATAAGACTTTCTATTTATAACATGTCAACTAAGATATAATTATTGAAGGGTGATGTATACCAACGCTACAAATCAATGCTATAAATTTATTCAGTGATAATTTTCTTGTTGAAATTTGGTAAAAAAATTTCAAAAAATAAGAATGTTGAAGTATTTCATTTTTTATGGTGAAAATAGATTTAACATCATCAAGAACTTCTAGACACCAAAATCCTAAAATTTTACAACTATAACCTAGATTTCAAAAATTTCTACTAAATTTTATCATAATTTTGCCAAAATTTTAATTAATTTTCATACTAATTTATAACTTTTTTAACTGTTTCTATGTAAAACATTTAACTACCCCGGACACAAATTTTAAGTAGCAAAACAAAAGAAAATGCAATTTTGGCCTTTAGAAAATTGTGCAAATTTCACATAATAAAAGAAATGCAAAATTATAACTAGTACAAAACCCGAAGTATATAAGAACTTGATTCGTAAGGCATGTATAAACCTTCAGCATGCATCATGAGGTTAAAGAGGTCTCCATATGAACTTGTAGCATGCATCTCGATGCAAGGATAATTTGGCTCTAACATATTGCAACGCTATTCACGTCATGGATAATGTATTAGTGTGAGAGAAAAATTGTCTTCACGTGTCAGGTGATGTAATATGTACAAATTCCATTGTATCGACATACACGGAAAGCATTGGTTTTTTTAATTATTATATATATATATATATATAATTGATTATATATTTTGTTGTTGATATGTGTTATAAATTTTGATAAAAATAATTTATATAAATTAAATTGTATTTTATTTATTTTTATTAATTTAATTAAAAAATAAATATAATTTTTAATATATATCTATATATATATATTATATATATATATATATATTATATTATATTACATTATATTATATGATATTATATTATAGAATGAATTTTAATTTAATTAAAAACTTAAATTAATAAGTAACCAAATTCCATTATAGATATATACAATGACACTGAAATATTGGTATTATTATTATTTTATAATATAATTTTCTTAAGTAGATAGCGTATATTCCAAAAGGAATTTTGTATTAATAAGGTTATGGAGTAGGCATATAAATTATTATTTTATTGACTATATATAATTATTTGGTGGAGTATATATATATATATATATATATATATATATATATATATATATATATATATAAAATAATTTTAATTATTTTGAGAAAAATAATATATATAAAATAATAAAAATTTAAAAATAATTTTTATTTAAAATATAATTATTTTAAATATATATTTTACAAAATAGAATCAATTTAATTAAAATTTCAATTTCCATTTAATTAAAAAAGGAAAAACTTAAATTAATAAATAGCCATATTCTATGGTAGCTTATAGAATGAAACTAAAATATTGTTTTTTTTAATTATTTTATAATATAATCTAAGAGAAAATCTGTTATTAACAGGGTTGTTATTTTTTCAAATGTAGGATTTTGTGATTTATGATTTATAAGATGTTTTAATGTCAACGCATTTCAAAACCACTCATTGTGGTTTATTCTCAAGACAAAGATGGATACTCACTGTGGTTTATTTTCAAGACAAAGATGGATAGTTTGATTTGAGAGAAAAACAATAAATATAGTAGAAATATAATTTTGAAATCATAACAAAAAAAAAAAAATATTATATTAAAATGAAACATTAATGAATACCTAAAAAAATATTAAAAAAAATGTATTAAAAATAAAAATGAAAAGAATTCAAAATAGAAATGAAGTGAAAAAAATGATGATGATGATGGTGGTGGTGGTGGTGGTGGTGGTGATTATTGTCCGCTAAGACCAATATGGTCTATCGAACCTTAAGAGAGGAGAAATAATCTAAGTTTGATTCTTCAAAATCTTGTTTTTATGGTCGAAGAGAAGGGAAATAAGTGCTCCAAGATCGCTATAGGTGGGTTGGCTTAATAGGTCAAGAAAAATGGAAGTGTGGCAGATGGTAGGGAATTGAGAGCGAATGTGAGTAAGAGTGGGGCAGTCTAAAAGGAAGTGCTTTTCATCTTCCACTTTCTTAGAATCACAAATATGACAAGTTCTATTGTTCCAAGGGGTCTTGGGGATAGACCACCGCCCGGTCTCACTCTAAAGCTCATGGGAATTAGTTGTTATATTAGCGATGTTCATCTTTTTCTTATTGCTGGACAACACAGAGAGATAACTATCATTATCAAGGGTGGGGTTGATCACTTCCTTATAGTATCTTAGCTTCCTTCTACCTTCCACCTCCTGATCCTCCCATAGCTTGTCCTTAAACTTGGAGGTAATAGTATTTTTGTTATTATCTTTGCTTCCCATACTGAGCTCCTCCTTAATTCCCCAATGGTTGAGCCAGGACTAGGCATCCTTATGCCACCCGCATTTGAGGCGAAGGTGAGGGTTTTGACTACACTTAGAAGCAATGTTAGGGAGTTTTTTTTATTCCATGTTAAGCTTCTTCTTATACATCAGATATCTAAACATAGTTGTACTATCAATGGGGGGAAAACTAGATTCAATCAAGAGGATAGGATAGGGAGTATTTCCCTTGATCTTAAGGTTGTAGGTGATGAATTGCTTTTGAATCATCTCAATCTTCCTCCATGAATATCTAGATATATTGCAACCCCAAACTTCACATCCGTATAAGACAACTGGGGTGACAAGTGTCTCAAAGAGGAACCCCTTTTTACTGCAGATGTAAAGATCAACTGACTTACAATTGTTTTCAAGCTCATAATAGGCTTTCCAGCCCCCAATGATCCTTTTCTTGATGCTATAATTCCACTTGAGATGATGAGGGAAGTCAATTCCCAAATACTTATAAGAAGAAACCTACTCTAAGCATTGGTTATTATACACGAAACTACCATGGGTGATCTTCTTGGATTTAATGATCATGACTTTAGTCTTGTCGATATTAACTCTCATAGCCATCTTGGAGGAGTAGTCATGAAGAATCTGGAGCTACTTGTCAAGGTCATCATGGCTTTTTGCAAGAAGAACAATATCATCGACATAGAGGAGAAGAGTAATGAGAACACCAGCAAGCTCGGTGCCCTTGCACCCCGTAGATTCCAAACACTGCTCTAGCTTATCGATGTATATGCCCAAAAATATAGGGGATCGAAGACACCCTTACTTAACTCCAATATTACATTAAAATTTTATATATTAAAAAAAATCAAAATAAAAATTAACTAAAATTACATTAAATTAAAAAATAATAACTTTAACACTAAAAACACAAATATATATAGAAATGAATCAAAATGAATATATAAAAAATAATTATAATAATAAAAAAAATAATTAAATATTTAGCAAATTCAAATAATAAATTTAAAAAATTATATATTAATTTTTATTTTCATATATATGAATAAATATATAAACAATTTAACAAGAATAAGAGAATTAAAAGACGAAGAGAAAAATGAATATATTTAAAAGATTATCTATTTATTATCATCCATATATATATATATAAGTGGTAAAGATAATAAATTCTATGAAAAATCATGAAACAAATGAAAGTAAATAATAAAGAATGGAGGGGAATAATAATAAATTAAAAGTGGCATAAAATGACCAAACACCAAATAATGAAAGGGATGAATTAAATTTATTGACAATAAAAAGATTAAGGTTAAGAAAATAAGAGAAGGGAAAATGGAATTGATTAAAAAAGAGGGAACCACTCAAGAAAGGAGAGAGAAAAATAAAGAATAACATCTAGGAATAAAGGGATGGGAGCCAACAATTCCTAATTTTCCATCCATCATTCCTATTTAGTGTATTAAACATTTTTTCAATTTCGATGGCCTCCCTCAACTTACGGTAATGGAAATAATCAATCTTGGCAATGACTCGGGAATCATCTATACAGATGTAGTGTTTTGGCTTCTCAGCATGTTCATCCAAAACTGAGTGAATCTTACAATGTTTTATATCTATTGTGTGCTCTAGAATCCTTTGATTAATGGAACGACCAATTTCTCCAATGTACGAGGTCCCACGGGAACATGAGTCCAAATAAACACCTTTCATATTTCTAGGTTCCATCGGGTCTTTGATGGATCTTAGGGAGCTATGAATGGTGTTTAGGGGTCTAAAGGTGGAAGGAAAACTATTCTTCTCAAAAATTCGATCAATCTTGTTAGAAATCCCTTGGATAAAGGGAAGTTGAACATTGGAAAACAATTCTCCACACTCTTTCCTTTTCTTCATACTTTTTCCTTTAAAAAATCCTTGATACCTTGACATATTTTATAGCCATTCTTTTCAAAAACATTAAGGAGATGGGTTTTCTCACTCTCCACGTGACTCTTATCAGAAAACCCTAAAGCACGAGTAACTAATGTGTTGAGAACTCCCATATTTTGGGCTGGATAATGATGGAAATTAGGATGAAGATGTCGTTCAGTGTGAGTTTTATTATGAAAGACTTGGGGAGAGAAAGAACTACCATTTCTTAGAGACAAGAACATCAAGGAAGGGAAAAATGCTATTAAGTTCAGGCTCCATGGTAAATTTAATGGATCTTGATTGCCTGTTAAGATGATGAAAAACCATATCCAACTTATCATGACCATGAGGCCACAAGATGAAGGTATCATCTACAAACATTTTCCAAAGCTTCGACTGTAATTGAGCTAAAGCTAAAGCGTTAGGTTCAAAATCTTCCATGAATAGGTCATTTATGATGAGAGAGGGCGGAGAACCCATGGCAATGCCACATGTCTATTCGTAGAATTCACCCTCGAAGTTGAAAAAATTAGAGCTAAGGAAAATCTCAACAAGGTTGGATGTATCACGATCAATAATGCAATTGATTACCTCAACAATCTCATTAATAGGGACATTTGTGTAAAGCGAAACCACATCAAAACTAACCATAATATCATCCAGCTCAAATTTTATACCCTTTAACTCATTAACAAAAGAGGAAGAGTCATTAAGGAGCTTGAGTTTTATATAATATGTTTTAATATTAGGGATTATATTGGGTTTTATATAACATGGTTTTAATATTAGTTTTATATAATTCTAACATGCTTATATCAATCAATAGTTTTATATAATAAGATTTATATAATTCTAACATGTTTATATCAATCACAATAGTAAATGCAGTTGATATAAACCTATCTTCTTATATCAACCACATTTTCAATACAATTGTGCTAATATACATATATCATTATATTTTCTTATAATTTAAACAATGACCCAAAAAAAATAAAAAATACTAAATTCAATATTCCACACAATAAAATGCAGATATAATTTGAGCATTGTTGTTTCTATAAGTTGGAAGCCAATAAGTAAAAACAACAAAATGAGTAAAAACAACAAAATGAAAACGGGCATCAAATTAATATTAAAAATAAAATATATTAAATAAAAAAAATTAAATTTCAATATACGATCAAAAGTGTTTAACTACATTGTATTTAGGTGCCAGATTTTTAATATTTAATCAACTTGTTAATATTTGTTTTTTAAGTGGAAATATCTAAACTCTTTTGATTAAAATTGAAAACATTATGTTGTGTTGATTAATGTTTTAGTTGGAATATTCTTTATGTTTTAATTGAAGTTGGGCTAGAAATTTTAGAGAAACTTTATGCATATTCTCTCTACTAAAGATTTTGACATAGATAAGGCTTTTCTATAGAAATTTTTTAGGTAATTGGTGGGTGGAGAGCAGCTAGACAAAAATCATTTAAACAAAACATATGCTAAACATATTCTCTTAACATCATGCTCACTAACTTGAAAATCAATCTAAATTATCAATTAAAAAAATAAAAATTAAAAATTAACATACTCTAATCCACTCACCTAAGTTGAAATAAAAAGCCTTGGGATATAAAAATAAAAATTAAAAATTAACATACTCTAATCCACTCACCTAAGTTGAAATAAAAAGCCTTGGGATTTGGGCTTGGGTTAATTAAGAAAGACAAAGTTGATAATATCCAACACACAATCAAGAGCATCAATCAAACAAGAGAAGAAATGGGTTCAGAGAGCGAAGCCCAAGCGCGTTTAGGCATCGATCCAGCCTTCATCCTCTCCCTGGAGCACCGCCCAAACTCCAAACACTGTGACTTCATGCTCGATCAAATCCCCCTCATAGATCTTTACCCTCTCAATTCCACTACTCCACCACGTTGGACTCTCTCGTCGCTCAAATACACGCAGCTTGCAGGGACTGGGGATTCTGCGAAAAATATGCAGAGGCCGTGGAGAAGCTTGCTTTCAGATTGATGGAACTCATATCTCGAAGTTTGGGGTTGCCTGCTGATTACTTCGATTCTATGTTTGAGGAACAAACTTCGGCTATGAGGTTGAATCATTATCCACAATGCCCTGTGCCCTAGGAATAGTTGGCCACAAGGACCCGGGGGCTCTTACTGTGCTTGCTCAGGATCACGTTGGGGGACTGCAAATGAAGCGAAAGGATGGAGAATGGATTGAGTAAAGCCCATCCCTGATTCCTTTGTCATCAATGTGGGGGATTGCATGCACGTTAACATTTTTTTTGTTCCATCTCTCACTGAAGTACATGATAAGTTGCCTAGGATGACACAACGAATATAGAGGAGGCTCGTTAAATTTCCTAGACCACCACTCACCAAGGTTCTCAGACCCACGTAAACTAATAATTTTCTAAAACTAAGTTATAAAGAGTTGTATTTTATTTGGAAGTGTTTTCTTATAGAATAATCTAGTAAAAATTTGTTCGAATTATAAGTTTAAGTTCTAAACTCTATAATCCAAAGTAGCTGAATACATATACAGTCAAAAACAAGTTTTAAACCAAAAAAAAAAATTAACCAAAAAAAATATTTGGTGAAATTTTAACAAAAACTCAAAATATATAATAATTAAACAAGACCATTTAAAAAAACATACAAAGATCCAACAGGTCCAAAAGTCAAAGATCATTAAATAAATTTAAGCTGCGACACAATTGACACACATAATTTACTAGACGTAGGGTTTTTCACATTGAGTGATTTAGTTCCCTGCCCTGCTACATTTGGTCTCTACCAGCTAGCTGTGTGCTTGGTGGAGGCCCCCAACCAATTACAATAGTTATGCACTCAGAGTGGTGGATTAAATATAGATATGTATATCCATCTTCCATTCCATTCAACCAAGAATGAAATCTTTAATACGCTACTGGCTATCCCGCTGTAATGTACACTGCAGAATATATGTTAGTGCAACATCCTGTAGTGATGCACGCTCATGTATAATTTGTAGTTGTATTTATCAGTATCTGTGTTGCTACGATGATACACATTATTATCATAGTTATATTATTATCATAATTATATTGTACTGCTCCTAGGTATTAGAGAGCATTTAATCTCACGCTTTTGTGTTGCTGGGAGTTTGAGAGTTGGCAATAAACTTTTCAATATTATCCGGGTTTTAACGGGTGCTTTGGAGTTTTTAAGAAGCTTGATTACAATAACTTTTGACTTTTAGGGTTTTTGGTATTTATTTTAGGTATGGAAAATATTATTTGTTTATTTTTTAAGTGATACATGATGTAGAGATGTAGTAAAAGTTTCAACAAAATATAGACAATTGTCTGTCATTTTTTGTTGAAGTTCAACAATTTCAAATAATTCTACTTTCTTGAGGCTTATCTTGAATCTTTAAGTCAGTTTCGTCTTATAAATTAGAAGTTGAATATAATATAAAGTTCCATGAAATCACCTAATAACAATTTTTTTTTTGTTTGGGAGTCCCCATGTTTCTTTGCTAGGAAGGAATTCTATTGGCAAATTGTTTATGGATTAATATTTTGATTTTTTTTTGACAGTTTTTCAAAGTTTAATCTTTTACATATTTCTTTGCAAGATGAAATCTGTTAGATGAAATTTGATTGCCAAGATTTACATGGAAATAAATAAATTATTTTATTTTTATTTTTAATATATTATATTATTGTCTTTCCCAACCTGAAATTTCTTGTAAATTTAGAAAAAACTTGTAGTCATGCAATATACTTGTTCCCTCGTACCCAAAGTACCAACCTACCACAACCTCGTACAACATAGATTATTATAGAATATATATTAATGTATATATCACATAATATATAAATTATTATATAATATGTATTAATATATATATCACATAATACATAAGTGTTATTAAGATTGGTTTTTTAATAGATTATGTATGTATCTCAATATTATCAAATTGGATTGGTTATGGAATGAGTTGATTATAAAAAGTTGGAAGGAAATAAAAACAAGTTGAATATATTCAATTTTTTTTTATTTAAAAAATAGATTTTCTTCTCAGTCCAAATTAGTAGGAATAAATATGTATAGATATCTAGTTTATATTAGTTTAAAATTAAGTTTAGGATTTTAGGTATTATTTTTTTTGTTTTTTAAATAAATTTGGTGGGCCTAGACATCCTTATATGAAATGGTACAAAATTAGTTACTTTAAATAAGAAATATGGGTTCCATATGGAATAGGTATTTTCATTTTGGTGGGGATTATTTAGCTTGTAAACCCCTTAGAACTTGTTTTACTAATTAGTTCGATCAATTTCAATCTAGTTTAACATTGTTTGTGATTCAATATCAATTTTCCATTTTCATTTGTTGTTGAAGTTTATTTTCTAAATAAGTTATAATAATATTTTAAGGGCAATATTTTCGCTCCAAAAAAAATGAATAATGTTAAAGTGAAACCCTCCTTGTGACTTGTTTATCATTGTTCAATACTTGTTTTGTTGTTGCCATTTTTTTATCCTTGGATGTTGTTCCTACCTTGTATTGTTTAGGGTTGTATGTTATTCTATTAATTTGAGATCGTTAAGAGGTGTTCCTTTGGAAGGGCCTTCTCTCTAATTTTAGCATATTAAAAAAGTCCATGTGGTTGATTAGAGCATGTTAATAACAAAATAATTATGTCTATATCCATTTTTTTCAAACCTGCTTGAATTTGATCACAACTCTATTTCCCAATGGGTTATCACAATCCTATTCTTTCACCTGTTTATTTCAAAGAAAATCTTAAATAATATTTGTTAGGGTTTTCCCCTTGCATTAAAATAGAATTGATCTACAGTGAGAGGAAGTGACCCTAAAATTCCATTGGGAAAAATTTATAAACTTCCCCTAGGTTTGTAATTATTTTAGGAATATATAACTATTAAGTGCAGGTTTGGGCTTGGTTCAAACCCATCACCACACCCTTGCTTCCTTCAACCAATGCAGTCATCATATCCATGCTCAAAACCACCTCAAAATCCTCCTCCATGGCAAACAATTTCCTCTGAAGAAATGGTTGACCAATCCTCCTTCGCCTTACTTGAGCTAGAAGCCCCACTCCTTGTAAACTTGGCATTAAATAATCTCACCACAACATGCATGGACCCATAAATATGAAAGAAATTTAAGGTGATATGCTTAGGAGGAGAACAATCTTGTGATTAGCTGATAAACATTCTCTAGTTTTGTAGTGGTTTCCTATGATCTACCGTTATTAAAAACAAGTTCTTTGTCAACGTATTGAAAGCTTGGGAACTATGCTTCTCTTCATCCGCGATTTGTATGTCATTCTTACCACCATTTGTATTTCCTTATTGGTACCCATTGTCCATGTTTATTTGTTGGTGGATGTTACTTGTATGACCTTCTATCACTACCCATTCCATATGCCCTTTCTCCTCCACATGCACATACTCTCCTCCCATTGTGATCTTCCTAATAATCCCTTGGTTGATGTTGAGGTTTGTTTTCGGGGTTTTAGAAAGCACTCAATGGGGGACAATATATTTTTTTGTATATACGATTCAATTACATGTGTTTAAGGAAGTATCTTCAATCATGTTATCTTCAAATTTGGATATTTTATGCATAAGATGTTTTTTATTGGTAATAACCCATCATAATATAAGAGTTCAGTAAAGATATCTCTCAACACTTTTCTCACCAATGTTAGGACTAGGTAAGAATATGTCATTCCTAAATTAAAAAGAGGAGGAGGGTGAGTGGCAACTATCATGCTACTTCGAGGGATCCCTAGACATTGTCATGGTAATGAAATCTAGCCATTGGGAAGGTTGCATGGTCTTGGTGATTGAGCTTCTTTTTGTAATTATGGATTTAATGTTGAGCCACTATACACCAACTAGGAGGACACATTAGTCAGTGGCTACAAACCCCTATTTTGTTAATGTTGGATCCTTTTTAAGGTTCAATTTTTGAGGCTAGTGGTGGATTGAATGTAGGTAGACTTGTAAGGTAGTGGGCTAAAAAAAAATAATGTATCCAAAAAAATAAGAATCTTACATACACAATCTCTAGGTTGTTGAAATGCCACCAAAAATGACACCCCAAGGGGGCTTCTAATTAAATTTTCCCTTAATTAAATTGGAAGAGAAATTGTAATTTCATCTCATGGAAACTTGTGTTAGTTAATTAAGTCAGAATTACTCAGTTAGATTTGGAAATTTGAGTTGAGGGTCAGATAGGATGCATGTATATTTATCCCATGATTTAGGGGGGTCCAGTTACAGTTATTTGTGAGTTGTAATTAGTCAACTCAAGAAATTGAGTTAAAATCAATTTAACTAGTTCTAACTCATTGATTAGCTAGTGAGAGGTTAAGTGAATTAAATCTGATTTAACTCACAAGTAGTGATCAATCAATTAACTGAAAATTCGCTATAAATGGTTGTTGGATGTTAGTTTTAAGGAAGGCCCAATTAAGAATGAGGTTAAAGGGATGATAACTATTAGTTGTATAATTAGAAAATTGTGCAGGTTTGTTATAGAGTCATGTGGAGGCCAAGGAAGCATTAAGAAATCAATTATAAGGATTTCCTATTTAATAGGGATTTAATACCTCAATGAATGTGTGAGCAAGGCAGGCTGAATAGAGGGTGATTATTGGCTAATTAATTGGCTAATTTTGCATAGATCAGAGTGAGACAGTTGGCAAAGTGCAAGAATTTATCTGAGAGATAAATAATTGTACTGTTTCATGATCTTGAATTTATACAATATACAAATAGTGAGGCTTTGAGCAGTTGATTTCCCCAAATACATATTGTGTTGTGCGATTTATGATTTCTTTCTCATACTTTTTATGTGATTGTGCAATTTTGTTTTGTTTCCGCAAATTGTAGAAATATTCAATATCTTGTTTTAGTACATTACAAGATCAAATTGAATCTCGTTGTTAGATTTTATACATGGTATAAGAGCGCTAGGAATTACAATAAGAAGAGAAGAACAAAGTTTGGTTTGAACAAGTTCAAAGTTTCAGATTTATTCTTTAGGATCCAACAACAAATCAAGATGTATTTCGATGGCTTGATACTCGATTATGCACTCGAGCTAAATTCGAATTATATTGCATGGAAGGACAGGATGGAGGAAATGCTTGAGGACAACATAGTGAAGGCCTTCATAGATACTGATGTCCTGCATCCCGCAGCAACAGATGCTCAACTTCTTGATGCATGAAAGAAGAATGTAGCAAAGGTGAGAAGGATCTTGTTAGAGGGAGTTCAAGAACATATTTTCTCGAGTCTCCATGGGAAGGCAAATCCATATTAAATGTGGAACGTATTGAAATATATGTATCAGAATAGCAGTGAACATAGGAAGCTGGCATTGAAAGACAAGCTTAGGAAGTTCAAAATGGAGAAGGGCGACATGATCCAAAAATACTTGACAACGTTCACTCAGTGTCGAGATGAGCATGGAAGCGTTGGGATCACTATTTCCTCCAATAATTTTGTGAGCCTAGCTCTTCTAGGCCTTCCAAAGGGTTGGCATAGCTACCAGGACTCTATTAATGGGAGGGAGAAGCTTCCAGATTGGGAGCGACTATGGTCCAATCTAGCACAAGAAGAAATTCAGCAGAGCACCAGAGATGAATCCTCATCAAAGACTGATGATGAGGATAACTGTGCCTTGGATGGCAAGGCAAAGAAAGGAAAAGGGGAGGCATCCCATTCCAAATATAAGACTGAAAAGGAAGGAAATAAGTGAGACTTGTCAAAGGTAAAATGTTTCAAATGTCATGAGCATGGACACAGTATGCCACAAATTTTCCACAAAAGAAGAACAACAATAAGACCTCATGAGGAATATCAAGTGAAGCATTGGCTTTAGAGTTCAAGCTTGACTTCACCCTCATCACATGCATGGTGTCATCAATGATGGGTTCTATGTGGTACTTGGATAGTGGAGCTTCATTCCATATGACTAGAATAAAAGAATTATTCAATAGCTTGGAGGAGAAGGATCTCCAGATATACAATGATATAGGTGACGACGAGAGGTATAATGCTACTGGTGTAGGTACAATTACCTTTTAGAGGGATTCAGGTAATCCACTCACATTAAGAGATTTCATGTATGTTCCTAGTTTAAAGAATAATTTCGCTTATGTTACTATGTTTGAAGATCATGGTTATGATGTGATATTCAGCGAAGGAAATGTGTTCCTTCGTCACAAAGCCATGGGATAGGTGAAAACGATTGGGGTTTGAGTAAATAATCTCCATAAATTGGATGTAGAGGGTTGTGCAACATTTAGTAGTGAATCAGAGAAGGTGGAGAGTTGAGACATCGGTGAGTTATGGAATAGGAGGTTGGGCCATCTACACCACAACGCTTGGAGGATCATGTAACAGATTTCTACAAGACTTCCAAAGGGTGCCCTTGCGCAGAGAGACACATGCAAAGGGTGTACATTGGGGAAGTATACCAAATCCACCTTTCACAATAAGGAAAGACAATCCAAGGAAATCCTTGAGATAATTCACTCATGCATGTGTGGACCGTTCTTGATAACTTCCACAACAAAGCACATGTATTATGTGATTTTTGTTGATGATTTTTCAAGAAAGTGTTGGATTTTCTTAATGGAGAAGAAATATCAGACATTCTCCAAGTTTTGTGAGTTCAAGGAACTTGTCGAGAAAGATACAAGGAATAAGGTGAAGGATTTAAGGAGGTACAATGGTGGAGAATATGTCTCTAATTAGTTCAAGAACTTTTGTGCCCAAGAAGGAATTCGAAGGGAATTTATTTCACCTCATAACCCACAATAGAATGTGGTTGTAGAAAGGAAGAAAAAAATTATTGTGGGAGAAACATGAGCTATGTTCTATGATCAGGGCATACCATTTCATTTGTGGGAGGAAGCATGCACTTCTAGAATTCTTCATTAGATACTTGGGATGAGTACACGAGAGGAGGATTTTTTAGGTAAGAGACTGGATGTGTTGTATTTTAAAATATTTGGTTCATCTGTTTATTTCAATGTGACCAAAGATTCTAGGAAGAAGCTAGATCTAACATCATATTCGGGGATATTTGTGGGGTACACTAATACACCTCACAACTATTAGGTGTACTTGGCATCACACAAGATGATAATGGTCTGAAGAGATGTGAAATTTGATGAAGACAAAGCCATGCGATTGTCCCTTGAGAGGGAGCTCAAGTTGCATGTAGATGAGGAGCTCTTGGCTCCAAATGATGAACCTCAGGATGTGGAGAAGCCACAAGTAGAGGAACAGAGAGTGGTAGAAACCACTCATGTGGAGCCATCTACCAGAGATGGAAGGAACCGCACCAAAGAGGCCGCCATATTATTGTTGGATGCGAGAGATAATGTGGTAGCACTGACATCAGACCACAAATAGAGAAGGTCCATGGAGTGGTACACTAGATACATGGCTCTTATGAGTAAAGGTATTAAGATAGAACCATCCTCTTTCGAGGAAACAATGAAACAACGAGTGTGGGTTGATGCCATGGTTGAGGAGTATGACTCCATGATAAAAAAGAATGCATGGGAATTTGTCCCAAGACCAATGGGGAAGTCAGTTGGAGGATCCAAGTGGGTCTACAAGGTGAAGCAGATATCATATGGGAGCGTGGATAAGCACAAGGATAGATTTTTTGCCAGAGGGCTCCCTCAGGTAGAGGGGATTGAATATGATGAGACTTTTGAACCACTCACAAGGTCCTCCTCTATTAGATCCATCCTTGCACTCTCAGCACAAATGGGATGGGAGATACTTCAGATGGATGTAAAGAAAACCTTTCTCAATGGATTTATTGAGAAATAAGTACATTGAGCAGCCAAAAGGTTTTGAGACCTTAGCCAAGGAGTCGCATGTGTGCATACTCAAGAGAGAATTGTATGGGCTAAAGCAAGCACCTTGTGCTTAGTACACCAGGATTTCTAGTTGTTTCACCAGGTTGGGCTTCACCAAGAGTGAAGTGGATGCGAACCTATATCATAGTGTGGTTGATGGTAAGATTTTGATTATTGTACTTTATGTTGATGATATGATACTAGAGGGTGATGAGCAACTCATAAAGTATTGCAACGATGATCTTGCAAGAGAATTTGAGATGAAGGACATGGGGCTCTTGCACTATTTGCTTGGATTGGAAATATGGAAAAGAGATGGGGAGATATTTTTATCTCATGGAAATTATGCCAAGGAGATTCTGAGGAAGTTACACATGGAGGGCATCAAACCCATGGAGACTCCTCTTGCATGAAACTGGAGGAAGGAGGATGTTACTTCGAGCGAAGTAGTGGATGCTACTGTTTATAGGCATCTGTGGGTTCACTCATGTATATGGTGAACACATGATCAGACATATGCTACGAAGTTAGCCATCTGAGCCAAGCTATGGTTAGGCCAACCAAGATCTTTTGGAAGGCGGGGAAGCATGTGTTGAGATATATCAGAGGCACTACAGAGTATGGATTATCATACAAACAGATAGAGGGAGTGAATCTTCAAGGCTTCATCGATGCAGATTGGGCAGGGAGTCCACCTGCCCCAAAGAACACATCAGGAAGCATCTTCAGTATAGGATCACCAACAATTTCTTGGTGCAATAGGAAATAAAGCTCGGTTGCACTCAATTCGTCAGAGGCAGAGTACATGGTGTCTAGTTCAGCAGCATGCGAGGCCATCTTGATGAGGAAGATACTTGGTAGTTTTTTTGGGCATCAGATGGATCTGACGGTGATACATTGTGATAACCAAAGTTGCATCAAACTCTCCGTTAATCTAGTATTCCTTGACATGTCCAAGCATATTGATATCCGATATCACCATCTTAGATATTGTGTTTAGAGGTGGATTATGTCATTGGAGCACATTCCCATGGAGGAGCATGATGCATACATCTTGACGAAGATGCCGACAAGAAGAAAATTTGAATTCGACTGAGAGAGGATCAGGGTAGCAGATAATCCCTTTCTTGTTGAGAGGGAGTGCTGAAATGGCACCCCAAGGGGTTTGAAAATAATTTCCCTTAATTAAATTAGAAGAGAAATTGTAATTTCATCTCATGACAACTTGTATTAGTTAAGTAAGTTAGAATGACTAAGTTAGCTTAGTAAATTTGAGTTGAGGTTCAGATAGGATGCATGTATAGTTCTCCCATGATTTGAGGGGGTCCAGTTGTAGTTATTTGTGAGTTTTAATTAGTTAACTCAAGAAATTGAGTTAAAATCAGTTTAACTAGTTCTAACTGAGTGATGTGTTATAAAATTATATATTACAGAGAAATGAACAAATAAGATATATGCTAAAACAAAAACACAAGAAACACAAAAAACCTGAGAGACACAGACATACATGGTTCACCCAGTTTGGGCTAAGTCCACCCCGAACAACCAGTCCTTCCTTTTTATTATCCATCAAAATGAAGAGACACAACCTACAACAGATCTGCTATTAATATCCTCTATTCTCTCTCACAGTCTCCCTATCTGTTTCTCACTCTGAGAATACCCATACAATACATAGCCGCAATACAATACCCTCATACAAAATGAGGGGTTGCCTTCTAGGGCAAAGAACCCTAAATCAAACATAACTTTTACCATCAGATCATGCGCCTAATGAATGGCCCAGATTAACTAGAAATTAATATAATTTTACATGGAAATTTTACATTTATTTTTAGCTTCGAGGGCGCTTCCCCTGAAACACCCTGCGAGGGGGGCCTCCATAAACTCACAACCACCCCCCTTGGACCCCCCAGGCAACATACAATTATGGGCCGCGTTTCCGCCCCATTAAGAATAGGGTTCCAATGTTGTGATACAAAATAAAGAAGATAATCAGGCTCCACACCCACCATGATGAGCTAGTGATAGGGCTTGTGAATTAAATACAATTTAATTCACAAGCAACGATGAATAAGTTAATTTATAATTCACTATAAATAGGTGTTGCATGCCAGTTCTAAGGAGGGTCCAGTTGAGACTGAGGTTAAAGGGATGATAACTATCAATTATATAATTAGAAAATTGTACAGGTCAGTTATAGAGTCAATTGGAGGCCAAGGAAGCATTTCACAATCAATTAGAAGGATTTTAATATTTAATAGGGATTTAATTCCTCAAGGAATGCGTGAGAAAGGTAGGCTAAGTAGAGGCTGAGAATTGGCTGATTTTTCCTAGTCAAAGTGAGACAGTTGGCAGAGTACAGGAATTTCTCTGAGAGAGAAAGCATTGCATTTTTTCATGATCTTGACTTTATATAGGATACAAATAGCGGGGTTTTGAGCAGTTTCTTTCCCCATATACATATTGTGTTGTGAAATTGATGATTTCTTTCTCTTACTTGTTATGTTATTGTGCGATCGTGTTTTGCTTCTGCAAATTGTAGAAGGATTTTGTATCTTGTTTTAGTACATTAGAAGATCAGATTGAATCTCATTGTTTGATTTTCTACATAGGTTATGGAAAGGAAACTAATGAAGCTAATAGAAAAAAATAAATGAAACAACACATCAAAAAATAATTGGTGCAAGTATTTGGGCATAAATCAAATTTGAATTACCATTAAGAAAGAAGTTTGTACAACAATGATATGAACAATGTGAAGGATACTAACCATTTCCTATATGAAATTACCAAAAATACCAACCTAATTATATTCAAAATGAGTTTGATAAATAATTATAGCTTCAACCTAATTATAAATTCTGAGTCCGTCAAGTGAGAAATGGGATCAAGTAAAGGGAAACACCCCTCACATGACCATAAAATAACTATAATGTAGGAAATAATTCATATATTATCATAAGTTTATGTGGACACCTTGATGATGTGGTGCTCGTGTTGTCATGGGTTCTAAGGTAGTGTGCATGAATCTCGATGTGTAATGCACAAACTCTCGTGTGTAGTGCCCCAACCTATCATTTTTCATTAGGGGAAATTTGAGGTCTAAAACAGGCCTCCTAAGAAAAATGTACAACCAAAATAAACTTTATAAGAACCAGTATGAATCAAGATTATGATGTCAACCATGGGGGATGATTCACCATTTTTGGAGTAAAAAGGTAAAAAGATTAAAAAAGAATAAAATAACAAAAATATATTTTCAACTTGTATTTTCAAATTATCTCCCTAAGTTTTTACTAAAATTTCAAGTAGGAGTACTCGTTGGATGAAAAATTTAATTCCTCATCAAAGGAGTACCCATATTGCATACTTTCGATGGACCCTTCTACACAAAAAAAGGAGAAATACATGAAAAAACATTATTGCAATCAAGTTTTTCATGTATTTATCATTTTTTTGTGTAGAAGAGTCCATCAAAAGTATGCAACATGAGTATTCCTTGGATGAGGAATTAAATTTTGCATCCAACAAGTAATCCCACTCGAAATTTGAGTAAATCTGTAGGGAGATAAGTTGAAAATATGAGCCAAAAAAATAGTTTTTTCTTTTTTCCCTCTAAAATTTGATGATGTAATCCAATCTTATTTTATTATTTCCACTATTATATTATAATTTCCTTAGGAGGCACATTTCAGACCTCAAAATTCCCCTAATGAATTAACCTCCGATCAATTTTCAATGCACCAAACATAGATAATCCAATTTATCAAAGATAACACTAATTAATCATTTTGACTTTCCTCAGTGAACCATGATGGTATAATCTTACACCATTTAAAAATTTCTATAGAATATTATATAAGGTAATTATTAAGTTTCTTAATTAGGAATATGTAATATCAATGTAGTTTGTGGAAGGGAAGTGAGAAAAAACTATGAAATAACCCTCAAAGTCATGAAATATGTTGAACTCAACCACGGTAAACACACACAAATAGGAAAGAATAGACATCAATGGAAAATATAAGCATGAGTTGCATTATTATTCAAAAATATGCATATATATAATACATTGGAGTGACCCTTGGTTTCACATTCCAAGTGGTCTCTTGAACTCCTTTTGTCCATTCACCTTCTACAACTACCCATAGAGGATTAGGTGTCCAACATTCCCCCCTTAATCTGAATGGGTATGTGTGAGTCCAAGAAGAGAGCTGTAATAAAAATCTGCAAAGTATGCATGACAACACTTAGGCTGAATGAGCTCTCTAAAATGTTGGCAAAAAGAGGTGGTTTAAGGATGACCACCAACACTGGAATGCTCAGTGGAGTTCCAGAAACTCTTCCAAATCTAGCAAGAAGCTGAGGTCTTCTGCTAGAGGAAGTGTTCCTCAGATTTTGAAGAGGGAGACCTTCAACCTAGAATAAGGGAGGTCTACAACCTGCGATGGTTTAAGGATGACCACCAACTCTGGAATGCTTGATGCATTTCCTGAAACTCTACCAAAACTGGAAAGAAGCTGAAGTCTTCTGCTAGAGGAAGTGTCCAAAATTCTTTGAAGAGGAAGAATATCAACCTCGCATAGATGGTTTAAGACTGACCACCAATAAAAGGCATGCTCATCGACATATGTGTCTCTGGCTACAACTCTGAATATGGAATGACAGATCATGGCTCAGGCTCGCTTGAAATGATGTGTCTCTGGATACAACTCTGAATCTAAAATGATAGGTTGTGGCTCAGGCTCGCTTGATGTGGCTTTGAAGCTTGTAGATGACCATCATTTTCCCCCCTGTCTGATACAAGGTGAGATGATGGTGAAAACTCAATTGAAAGACCTTTTAATATTCTAGAAGAGATTATGCCATATGAATGAAACATCTTCTTAGCTATTGATGCTCATTGCCAAGAAGTGATCCATCCAAGATGAGTCTTTGTTCTTGCAGGAGGCTTGTTTCAGAAGAATCTATGTGAAAAATGGGTGTGCCGACCAAAGTTCTTGCATGGGTAAAGATCGAAACAGTGATCTTTCATATGGCCAACTCGATCACAGTGTTGGCATTTTACAATATGTTGTTGCTGCTATGGAAGAGGAGCAGAATCTAGAACAACTATAGGTGAGCTATCATGAAGAAATCCGGCACTCTGAAATTTTATGGGCTTGGAGTAGTCCGGAATATGAAAGGACACCTTCTTGTCATATTTAAGACCAGTTTTGTGCTTATTATGGACAAGCTCTTCCCAAGGTTTGATGATGGGCTTGGGAAATGCAAGATGGATTTTTACTTCTACATTCAAATCTAGTCTTGAACTAGGCACTGAATGTAAATTAATATCAACTTTATATTCTTATTGATGATGGGAGACTGTCTCAATTTTATGAACAGAAAAAAGTTCAGAATGACAACTCTTTTTTTGAAGCTCATATCGTTGTAGCTTTGACTCAACCTAAAAAAAATCAATCTTGTATATAGGTTTGAATATTAAAGAGAGTTTCCTTGCGGATGTTTACCATCTCATTACCAGTGGAATGTATTAGAGCATTAAGTAATTCTAATACATCATCAACTTTAGCCATTTTCTCAACAACTCAAACTTATACTTAAAAAACTGATCACAACTATGAACCCACTTTATAAAATACATTAAATCACTCCATATGTTATAATACACCCCTCACTAACACTTTAAAAATAGGAACTCACCGTACTCACTTTCCATATTTCCATGTTGACTTCATGTTGTGAACCATCCATGATATACCCACTTATAAAATTGATGCGCACTTCATATATCATACTCCCATTATGTATCGATCACATATTGATCACATATGGCTCAACATAAAAAGTATTTCTAACGATTTGGAATGAAGTCCTTTCTCAACTCTTGCACCATGGATACCATACATGTTTTTGAGCCAACCCATTCATATTTAAAAAATCCAACACACCAAATAAAAACATTCAAATCATGCATACACGGTCTCAATATTACCCTAGCCTCATTCCACGGACACACCGTATGGCCACACAATATTCAGTGTCTCAATATTACCCTAGCCTTATTCCACGGACACACCGTATGGCCACACAACATTCAATAGTATGAAACATGTTGCGTATAGTTTACGAAACTATACCAATCAACATAGGAACATTGAATGTTAGACCAACGTTCACCATGGTATTTCGACCAACGTTCTAACATATTCAACACTACTTTCAAAAGGTCAGCATACTTCAAATCCTATTGGGCCCTCCATGTACAATGTATGTAACAAGGCACAGTTTCATGCAAACTATGGTTCTATGGTGGTGCAACAGCTCAAATCCCACGGTTGTGCAGTAGCTCGACTTTTACAGTAGTCTCGGAAACACCCACAATGGGTTTCCTTTCTAGAACATTGTAAGTTCTCTGTCCTCCCACTCTATATCTCGGTCCATTCACAATAACCACATACTGTCGTCATTTCACCTCACACATTTTAGGCCAGACAACGTACAGTTATAAAAAAACTTCACCAAAATCCTCTCAAAGTACAATGCTCATGATTCACAGATCAACGTTCAATGTATATGAATATCGAGTTCACCATAGCAGTTCATTGTGGCATGGAAAGACATGTTCAATGGAGTGGCACATCTCAACCCTGAAAACCATCAGAAATTGTTTTCATGGGATGTAAATAGTATGGATCCCATAGAGAAAAAATATTCCTCGAAGGAAAATGAAGTAGAAAAACCTTGACAATGTCAGCACCGACCAAGGCTAAAGAGAATGCCGGTGTAAATGTACAAAGTGTTGGGGCGCAGAGTGTTGGATGTGGACACCACTATTATCGACTACATAATAAACGTCCTCAAGGATGAATCCTTTCATTTTAGCGTCAAGGGAGAGGGCACCTATCAAGTTATGGGTGACCTCCTCGATGATTTCGGATGTGTCGATGATGAACCAGAGGCTCGCCTAGTTTGTGGTAAACTGTCAAAAAAAATTTGGAGCCATGGAAAAACATGAAAGAAGGAAATTGTTCAAAGTCTTACAACCCCTGTTTAGATGTATGATGGATTGTGTCAAGAGGAACCTCCTTCTAAGAAGGCTGAAATAGAGGATGATCCTCCTATGTGAAAGTGTGATCGTGCTTAGTTGGAATGAAGGAGGAGGAAGGAAGAATTCCTAAGAGAGTTAGCATATGATTCACACTTGGAAGAAATGAAAGAATCATTAGCATGTATTTCTGTAGCACATGTTCATAATGGAAATGGGGATGAATGAGCGAATGTGAAGGACATTCACATGATGTATTGCAACATTTATGTTGGAGGTGGAGAGCTCATTAAGGATGGTTCAATCACTTTGTCGTATGGCAGGCACTATGGTCTGACTGGAAGGAATGGTACAGGGAAAACAACACAACTACAGCATATGACCCTGCCTAAAAACTTCCAAATACCAAGAACGTGAGATCAACTACGAGTCGTCATAGATAACTAGGAACCAGAGCTCCTTATGGCTCTGTATAGAGCAAATAATGAAAAAATCAACCCCCGTGTGTCCAGCGGTTAGGATAATTTCCTTTCAAGTGAGCAGAGGGCAGGATTACTAAAATTGGAGACAGGCAGAAGCAAAGGTAGGAGCTGAATCCGCTGACGGACAAAGATAACAGGGAGCATTTTCGAATTTATTTTCAGAGTTATATGCAACAGAAGCGAGTGCTATTATGATAACAGCGCAGAAAAATCAATGCATAAACACACAATGAGGAAGAATATTACTCAATTAGTGGTTGGGAAATCCACGGAGAATGTCATAGATCATGGCATCATGGCTCTGATACCATGTTGAAATTAGCCATGGTAAACACACACAAATAGGAAAGAATAGACAACAATGGAAAAGATAAGCATGAGTTGCATTATTATTCACAAAGACACATATATATAATACACTGGAGTGACCCTTGGTTTCACATTCCAAGTGGTCTCTTGGACTCCTTTTCTCCATTCGCCTTTACACCTACCCATCAAGGATTAGGTGTCCAACAAAATAATATACTATGTATGTTAATATTCTAAGCATATTTTCCCTTAGGAGTCTTCATTTGTTGCAAACCTATGAGGGGGATTCTCTTTTATTCATTTTTTGTTACTTTAGTACCATCTTCTTCCCTTTTTAATGTTATTATTTAATTTTCTTCGTTGTTTTAATATTTAAATTGGAATTCAACCCTATGACTTGTAGGGGGTGGACCCTTTACTGAAATGGTACACATTTTTGTTTCATTTTCTTCGCTATTTACCTGTCAACCTTTTATTTTGGTTTGATTTGATTTAGGTTTGCATGTATTTTGTTTCCTTTGAATTCTTCATTCAAAACTTTTCTAGTGTCATTTGATAAAATATTCATAAGTTAGGGAATGTAAATTGTATACGAATGAGATGGAATTTTAAGAGAATTTTTTAAAATTATTAATTATGGATGATATGATTATGATACCCACATTGATTTCATGTGATACCTAGTGGATTATGAAAAAGCACACTTATCCAAGGGAAAATATTCTCCACCCCCAATGGTTAGACGAGGAAAGATGTAATATTTTTACTTAATTATAGATAATAAAGTTTATATATATGTAATAACATACTTACAAATAACTCAAAACTATTAACACCATTCTAAGCTAGGAACTACACATGGAATCATACTAAATAGAAGAAAACATCATTGAGTAAAATCTGATAACCAATATGAAATGAAGTGTCTTAAGAATAGGAATTGATATGCCATTGTGGGGAAAATATGAGGCACACTTTTATGATGGATTGTAAGAGAGAAGCATGCCTATATCTAAGAAGCTCAAATAGGAATCTTGTACATGCAATAACTTCACACTTGATAAAATGTGCCTCTAAGGTAATTATCTTGATGTGGAAACGGTGGGTTAACTACTATGTAATTACCATGAATAAATTAAAATATTGATTTAATATGATGATATGTTGACTATTCAACACATATAATTATGTCTATTATAGCCATTCCATTGTAATTTATCTTATGTATAAATATGGAAACATTCCATGATACTCGATGAGAATCTTCCTACATATTTTCATATTTTATTTGATAATCTTGTTTACACATATTATTTACATATATGTACATATATCATTTACATGTATGTATATATATCATTGATTTTTTGGGGAATATGATTATGAACATCGTTTTAAAACCCACTTAGGCTGAAAAAATACCTGATCAAATCAGCCAATTCATTAGGCTCAAAGATCATCCCAGACAAATACCCCAGTTTGGACCAAGGCGGACCCGCACTTTTGTACCACACACATGCAAGTTATCAATGACCTAATCAGGTAACCAGTTGGTTGATATTGGTTCATGCTAGTTTGGTACCAAACTAACCGTGAACCAATTAGTTTTATACCAAACAAGCCATGAAATGGGTGGTTTGGTACCAAACCATCATCGGGTCATTGAGAGATCATAATAACCCAATCAGGTCATTGAGAGATCACATGTGTGCAGTCCTAGACCCACATGGAGAATTTTAGGGTGGCTATGAGTGATTTTGTGGGAAACTAGGGGTTGTTTCTGACCCCTCCAAGCTAAGGAAAACAACCAATGGGAAGAATTAGTCATGCAACTCAGCCAAATTATGCTTCTATTAGGTATAATTTTGTTGTTTCTAACACTAATATTGAGGTTGGAGAGGGGTTTGAAGATTCCTTGGACTATAAGCTAGATGATGTTTATGTAGCTCATATTGATGATCCCACGTCTAGTAGTGGTGATGAGTCTGATGAGGAGTTATCATGTTGATCACAAATATGTAGAATTGTAGTAGGCCAATGGCCTAGTAGGTTGTAGCATTATTTTTGGACTTTAGAGGCCATTCAAAGCCTCACTGATTATGTATTTGTTTGTTGATATGTATTACACTCGGTACCATTTTGATATATTCACCCTCGTATGGTTTATAGATGAGAAAAAATTTCATATTTTGTCTCTAATGGTTTGAAATCATGGTTATATATATAAGTTTGGTTGGTGAGACATGTTTTGGGGATTGAACTTCCAATCCCTTGGATTCACAAGGGCTTGCCAACATGCTTTTCGTTAATTTTGCTACCACCTGCGAACAATTTTAAATATTAGAATTATTATTTTTTTCATTAAAAATTAATTATTTCTTGTAATTTTTTAAATACTAGTTCATTGATATATGACCAACTCGGTTATCCTGGTTCGAGTGCAAAAATTGGTTTCATAGGTGGACTTGGTCGGTTACTGGTTTAGGTTTTTAAATTTATGACTATGCCCTCCTAAACATGTTGTCGAAATCATTAGTCAAAGTTATTGCCATAATATTTAGCAATGCACCTTGAGTCAATAAAAGTTGGATATTTGAAATTGTGTCAAGCTAATGGATAGTCACCGTCTCTTTGGAAATGAAGAAATTATATTGTCTCTTTCAATAACATCCTCAATAAAATACATATGTTTTTCTAATTTATTTTATCATTTTTGCATACATTTTAGTTGCATGAATGTGTTTTTTAGAGATTTAGGTTTTAGATAAATCACTTGTTATTATGCATGAAAGGATGATGAATTATCAACAAGTGTAAGCTTTATTCCTCATTTAGAAAGTTGGTAGTGCAATATTTCTGATAGAGTAAAATCCACCTTGAAAATTTATTTTTTATAATATTCATTATTATTTACAATTTATATATGAAAATAAAATTCTATGTTTTTCTCATATTCAAAATAAGATATATTAGAATGGAAACATTAAGAAAGGGCAGAGGAAATAATATTGATAACCTTAAGACTTGGTATTGATAACCCATCAGCCCTTGAAAATGTGGTAGACCCCTTTCTTATGGTCTTAATCTTGTATACAAAAAAACTACTCTGCATTAAAAAAAGAAAAACAATGTTTATTTCAAGTGCATGCTTAATTTTTTTTAATTCAATCCACAACATGTTTATCATTACCGCAACATATTTAACAACATATTTTAAACAATACATGTTAAAAAAATACAATTTTATTTATGTGAAATTCATATAATTTTGAAAAATAACAAATAACAAGAAATATATATTTTTTCGATGGCTTATTTGTGATTCTCTTCCTAGGATCACCTCACTGAATATGCCATCTTGAAAAAAGGAATAACATATTTGGATTTCCAGCCCATTGAATATCCATCGGTTTCCTACTTCTCTAATCGCAATTCTAAACCACAACCATAATATGTTTGAATTATCAATTCCAACACCTTACCCATTTGCCACTCAAAATCCACTTCACTGCCGAAAAATCCCTCCCACCTTCTCTCAATGCTCTTTTCCCTCACTTTTCCATGAAAAAAATGATTTCCCACATAAAACTTCCAAAACCAAAAGAAATACCCCCCCCCCCCTTCCCCCCTCCCCCACAAACTCAATCTCTCTCCTCGCACTTATCTCCCATGAATTCCAAAGTCTCGCACCCTCCCAACCCCCCCACCCCCAAAAAAAAATAGTGCCACCTAACTCTCATTTATGATCATCGAGCCACCCCCACCTTATCTCTTCCACTTTCCCCACTTCCTCTTAGCTAATACCTTGGGTGGTCAAGTCATTCACCCACCCCTTTAATGCAATATAAAATAATATTAACTTTTAATGGTTTTTCAAATAAAAATATCCATAAGAATATTAATCAATCTAAATTTTAAATTAATGCTAATACAATCTAAATTATTAATCGATTATTAGTTAGGCCTAAATGTTAATCATTTAATTAAAAACTAATCAAGATTAAGGATAATCATAAGCTTAATAATTAATCAAGCATAACCATTAATGAATCACCTAGTATAATCGGTCGTAGAATACGAGAATATTCATGTGAGGTGTGGGTATATAGCTAGAATATGCATACCTCATACCTATACTAATAACAGTAATAAGGATCTATCACATCAAGACATATCACAAAGGGTAGGCTATAACCTAGCATAACATAATAAGATAACAAAGTGGGAATTGCATACACCTCTCCTTAACAAAACTATTTCCCAAAGTTGGAGTTAAGAGGTTACCAAAATCGAGGAGTAAAATTGAAATTAGACATAATCTAAACAATGATAAAGGTGTAGTACCCAAAACTAAGTAAAAGCATAAGAAGAAATTGCCTTCATCTAGAGTACATAACTAACCTATACCCTATTTTTCCTCCCTAATATACTTCCTCACCCATCCTATCCATTCTAATTACAATACACTACGACATTGAATATACTGATTTAATTTATAATAGAATCAAAATGGCATAAAAACCAATTATATCAATCTAAATTACCTAGTTGGAAACTGAAAATCATAATCACGTGTACAAGAGCATGTCCATCAGAGACCTCCCACACATTAAGGGAATTTTTAGGTCTCAAATGGAATCTCAAGAGAAATTATTATAAAGAATAGTGCAGTTATAGTGCTGGGATTTGATGACATCATCAAATTTTAGAGAAAAGGAAAACTATTTTTCAACTTGATATTTTAATTATTCTTCAAAGTGATTTACTTTTGAGAGAGGCCCATGGATTATATTACCTCATTCATGAGTACCATGTTGTACATTAATGGATTATATACATGGTAACAGAAATACATAAAAAATGTGATACGTAACTGTATATATTTTTTTATATGTATTTTCATTTTTCTATGTAGGTATCTGTTCACCGTGTCTGAAACAGATAAAATTACTTTGATGAGGAATTAAATTTTCATCCAATGAGTGCTCTTTATTTAAATTACAAAAAAATGTAGATGTTGAAAACACGAGTTGAGAAAGTAGTTTTATTATTTTATTATATTTTATATTTTTACCCTTTTAGTTAAAAAATGGTTAATCATCCCCCATGGTTGACATCATCATCTTGAATCCTATTGGTTCTTATAAATTTTATTTTGTTTGTACATTTTTCTTAGGAGGCCCATTTTAGACCTCAAAATTCTCATAATGTCTATAGGTTCGGAGCATACATGGTGGAAAATACCTCCACCCCTCATTGAAGAACTAGGGTTAACAACCTAACATGGTCCACACTATAACATCAGTTCTAGATGCTTGTCATCAAATTATTTAGGTAAGCATTAATGTTACCTAGAATATTAACCTTAGCCAATGTCATAAAAGTGCATATAAATTAATACATAATATAATATAATAATGTACATCATACCATTACTCATTTGATGTCATGAGTTTGACCAATTTTTAGCATGGATCTCTGGCTATTACATATCACCCTTCCAACTTGAGGGTTAGTTCTCATCGAAGCATATACATAACAACAATATTAAGGGCCATGTTATCAGACCCTTGTATATAATCATCATATCACCTAACCTGGTATCCGCGTACCAAAATTTATCAAAGTAAATCATATATCAGATATTTTAATCAAAACATAGTTCATGGAATGTTTTATATAAATAAGTCTAATTTTCCAATTTGAAATGCAATAATATTACATAGTGTTCATCAATAATACATCATGAAAATACAAATAAAGAGTTAGTATAAGTAGTTGTCTAAGTTAAAATGTGGCATCACATGCGGTTAAAAGGTGACGCGTGGTCTCAACATATAGTTTATACAACCTCTAAAGTAGTATATCTTGGGATATACTTGACCCGCTGGACCTTAACTTGGTACACCAAGTGATATATGAATTGTCGAACTCTAAATTCTAATATGCATAATGGGTTGACCATAATGCTTTCCACATTTGTTACCAGTTGATAGGAGGTTGGTCCAATCACCATACATGAAAATCACCATGATTTTTATGCAAATGGAATGGAATTGCAAGATGATAGGAGGTTGGTCCAATTTTCTCTTTGATCCTAAAATGTCAAATAAATACAGTTAACAACTTCATCCCTTTCCCAAACCTAATGGTTCTCTTCTTGAGTCAGATAAGAATAATGACTTGGTCCAACACTTCATAAATTCAATCGGTCCTATGTGCATCGACATAACTCTTCTCTCTCTCCTATGCTTCCTTTAACCTTTATCGAATCTAAGTCACCTAATCCTCCATTTATTGTAACAATTATGCCCTAGTATTACTATGTCATCCAACCTTTCCCAACGTAATGGTTTTATGCATATCCTCCCATATAGAACGTGATAAGGAGGCATCTTGATTGAATTGTGGTAACTATTATTGTAGGGGAAATCTACTAATGGTAGGAATTTTCCCATTATGTCTAGTTTTCCATAACCTACATTCTAAACATGTATTCCATAATTTTATTTAAATATTTCAAATTTTCCATCTATTTTTGGATGATATGAAGTGCTCAAGTTCAATTGAGTCGCCAATTTTGACTACAAACTTTTCCAAAACCTAGATGTAAATCGAGATTCTATCAAAAATTATCTTTGTGGATAATCCATGTAGCTAGATAACTTCACTTATAAAAATCCATCCACATCTCTGACATCATACGTGTCTATAATTGGTATGAAATGGGAGTTTTTTTTCAACTTATCAACTATGATGAAGATGTAATTGTACCTTTGTGATGCGAGTGGAAAACCTACAACAAAATCCATAGAGATGACCTCCCATATATACATATCGATGTCATTCTATTGTAGCAGTCCTCCTAGGTGGTGATGATCAACCTTCACTTGTTGACATTCAAGACACCTAGGAATAAACTAGACTACTTCAAGATTCATTCCTTCCCAAACGAAAATTTTCTTCATGTTATTTTGTGCACAATAAAGTGCCCTATGTGATTCCTTGAGGATGATTCTTCATATATTCCCTTCCTTAGGGATGTACATCCTTCCTTAAAATATCAATACCCCATCTAGATAAAGGATATATCCCTCGAAAGGTTTTATCTTCTTCCCACTCTAGATCATTGATGTAACCATTATATACCAACTATCTCCAAATAGTTGTTCTATCACATGCTCCCTGAAATTGACCCTCAAGGGTACTAGGGAGAAAATTCATGTCTTTTTCTAAGTACATTGGCCACCATATTCTCTTTTCATTCATGTAAAAATTCCGAAAACCATACTTATTGATGAATTCACTCCATTTCCTTTGTCTAGCATTCAAAGCCCTTTGAGTGAAGATATGCTTCGGGCTCTCATGATCGGTATTTAGCTAAAATATTCTCTCATTAAGATAATTCCTCCAAAGTTTCAAAGCTAACATCATTGCTGCTAATTCTAAGATATGGGTAGCATATACTTATTCATGTTTGTTTAATTTCTTAGTTTCATAATACGTTACTCCCCCTTCTCACATTAACATTTCTCCTACTCCTTCCCTTGAAGCATCAATGAAAACTATGAAATACTTCTTTATTTCTCACACTAGAATGATTGGAGCATTGGTTTGTAATCTATTTAACTCAATGAAAGTAATGTTTCATTCATCAATCCATTAATACTGATCTCCTTCTTGTTTTAACATGGTGACCAGTTTCACAATCTTTGAAAACCCTTCCAAGGATCTCTAATAATAATCTACTAAATCCATGAAGTTATGCACCTCATGAGAAATTTTTGACATCAACCAATTCGTGATGGCCTTTATGATGGATTGCATAATTTTTTGGAAATATTTTTTGCGTTGTAGGACTTCAAAATAGGGATGTGTAGCGTTGAAATGACAAGGTATAGAATAGAACAGGGCTAGCACAATGAGTGAAGTGCAACGTAGGGATGGTGTATTAGGTAGGGTGTGGTGAAGACTAATGCCAAATTGTAGCGTGATAGTGTAGAATGAGGAAGGAGGATGCATCCAAGGAATATTGATAATAATCATTTTACAAAAGATGGATCCAATCATGGAGACAGTGGCAAGCAGATGGTTGGAGATATTTTGAAGGAAAAAGAGACGAGGCAGAGTGGATCTGAATAAGAGAAGAGATATTTTGGAAAATAATTAGCATGCATGGGACATGTCAGGAGGACAAGAGAAATATCTTAACGGCCTATCAAGACAATTGGATTGGTTAGGCGGGAAGCAAAGAGGATTTGAGAAGGTTTTGAGCAGCTATAAGACCACCCATTGAATATGAAGCTGGGGTTGGATGAGTTGGTCTAAAGCATTAGCAGTAGAAGATGGAAGTGGAGTGTTGAGTGGTTTTTAGATAGCCAAACAAAGAAGAAGTTGAGCCTTAGAGTCTATAGATACACCAGATTCATTTAGATGTAATATGTGGGTAGGTTGTTGAGTCTGTCACTGCTTTGTAACCATGTTGTAATGGTTTTAGTCTCTAGTTATATGAGCGTAGTGTTGATGTTTACAATTTTGGTTAATGTTTTTGCTTAGTGTTATCATGGATGTTCGACAAGCTTGTTGCCACTTAACCTATGTAGTCTTAGCAACCATGCCTCTTCTATGAATCTGAATATAAACCAGTGCTTGGAAAATTTACTTTATTATCTTGTTGCATATTCATGTGAATGTTTTGTGCGTTCATTTCTGGTATTGCTGGTGATGGTTTACAATTTCGTTGATGATTTATAACTTTGATTAATAATAAAAAATATTATATTATTAATATGTTTTGGAATGGTGCTTTATGGTGATGATTTGGTTTGGTATGGACCTGTAATGTTGTGTGTTCAATCCTTTTTGAATGAGCATAAAGGGACAAATGACTAATAGAGTATCGAAGGGCTAGTCGAGGTCGGGTGTCAATAGCATAATTTTCCGAGCTTAGTGACGACTTTTCCTTCAATTGAATTTCTTATGGTATTTCCTCTGGGGTCTCACACCACACATAGCTACTATGGGTTTACACTATGCTTTGGGTAAATAGGGTTAGCACCATGTGCAGTGCGCAGTAACTACTAGGTGTTGTAGCATGTGTTAGTCAAGAATAGTGTCGCAATCCATAAGACAATCATGTTGGATTGTGCAAACCTAGTTCGGACAGTCACCCATTAGCAGCTCGAGTGAGACTTAACTCACTTTGTGGGTGTTTCCGAAAGGGTTAATGCTAAGCGAGTATTTTTTGGCCATTGTGTCGCAAATCCCAAGCCCGTCGGAATCTCGTGCAACAAAAAATGGTTCCATTTTCGAGATTGGGATGGTTGTGTGACGAGATTTTATTCTAGGAATGTGAAAACCGGGGAACCCTATACGGGAGTAAATTACATGGTGGTTTATATGAAAGTTGTGTGAATTCACTGTGAAATATATTGGAGACAAGAACCAAAGCTCAGAGAAATGGATACAAAAGTACATGTTTACTGAATTCCATGAAATATTCTTTGGATATTTTTCTAATATTTTGATGAAGTGGGTTTATCATCTAAATGATAAAACCCCACCATATCGACACAATGGAAAAGGAAGTGGATGTCGGTGGAATTACGTCAACTTTAAGTTGTAAGCAACAAAATTCCCATGTTATAGAGTTTTGTTTTGAAATTTTTCTTGAAGGATATATTATGGAGTTTGCAGTGGAAACAACGATGTCCTATACTACAACATAGCAAAAGGTTTTGAAGGGACCAAGAGGAAATTTTATAAGGTCAATCCTATTGTTAATAGAGATGATGCTATATGACCATGGTTTTTTTCCTTTGGAGTCTAACACCATGAGCATCGAAGCCACCTGCATGGATGGGGAAGTGAGGGAGGCATGAGAGATGGTCTAAAAAGTGGGAAGGGAAAATAGGAAAATAGACTGCAACAGAGGCTGACAATGGACTCAACAATTCGCATAAAGGTAAAAAGGAAGGAATGGAGCAAGAGAGTTATGAGAATGGAACTTTGGTATGTGCCAGGAGATATCAATAGGGTGATGCGAAAGGGGGCATGTTAGTGTCAGTATCTACGGAAATAAGGATCCCAGAGGGAGGGGATAGGAGGGGCCATCGTAGGACAAGGAGTAATGCTAGTGACTAGAGTTATGAAGGGACATCGTTCCACATTCCATGAACAGAGGAAAGACAAAGGGAGCACTGATTCCACATAATTCAGAAGATTTAGAACCTGAAAAATAGAATCAAGACATGCTCAGGGTTGAACCTTCCACCCCATGCGCATCTATAGAACAGGAGGTAAGAACTCGACACACTGATTTGATTAGTGTGGAAGGTAATTGCAGTCAAGGAAGAGGAAATAGTAATAGTAGTGGAATTGGCCCAGTTGTAGGAGGGATGACACAAGACATTTAGGCTCAGGGTGGTGTGCAATTAGATGCGCAATCTCTTAGTAATACAACAAGTGCATGAAGAACTAATTCACTGGGAAGTACCACACAAAATACCATGGTGGGCGTTGACCGTGTTTCATGGTGTTGGGACCAAAGACCCAAAGAAACACTTTTTATGTGTGAGGTTATCTAGACAACTAAACAAGTCCAAGATGAGGCCACGAATATTGCACAGTTGTTTTATAACTGAAGTGATACTTCAACAATCAGCCTAGAGTAACTATTTCAAACGTACGTTTAGCTGAAACTTAGCCTTTCCATCCTGAGAAGGCTCTCTCAAGGATACAAATGATATTATGTAAATGAAGCTCAACAGATGGCTAAATCTAAAATTGTGTTTTAAGTGTGTTTTTATGCAGGTGAAATATGTGTACAAATCACTACCATTGGCATATGGAGTCAGTGTAAGGAACTCAATGACATGTGAAACTCCTCTCATGGAAGTTGAGGCATATATATATTCTGATGGAAATATAACATTCACAACAGACTAAGTGTTTGAAGGAAGTTAGAGCATGTAAGTCATTAATTCTAAGTAATCAAACACTAAGACACTTAAGGTAAAATTCCATAACATAAAAGACAAATACTCGTGAGAATATCAATGAATCACAGGTAAAGAGAAGCAAGTTGCCACTGTATATTACTGATGAAAAGTTTTACAATAGTAGTATGTAGTAAACATCTATCAACCCTCTCTCCTTCAATCATATCCCTATTTATAAGCTTAGGCATCTTTACATTGATTCTACCAACAAGGCTAGACCTTCAAATACTTTTGTCAACACCTAATCTAACCAAAAGCATATCAAAAGGAGATAAAACTGACAACTACTATTTTTAGGACTTAGAAAACTAATAGGACTCTAAAACATATTTATTACATTAACAGACTTTTAAAGTTGAATATTTACATTGAAATGTCATGTGCCTAAGATGGCACTGACCATGACTGAAAACATAAATACTCCCACCAACTCAAGAGACCTATCTTCCAAAATTTTAGGAGTTGGTGTCATAATTTTTTATGAAGCTTCCATGATGAGATGGAAATCTAATAGGCTTTGCCGAAGAGTATGTATTCATCAAAACATTCACCTGATGACCTTTGACCTTTTCACATGGCTGGCTTATCTCAAAAAAACAATCAAAATTTGAAAAATCTTCAAAATTTTCTTCGCTGCAAAAACAGGGGACGTTAGGCAAGTCCGTAGCGAAAGTTTGTAGCACCTTTGAATTTGACCATTTCTATAAAATACCTGCTCCCTTTGATGATCTGAGATTTTTTAATGATTCAAAATAGATAAATACAAGCCTTTACCTACTTCCTTCATGATAAAACTTGTGGTATATATCCAAAAAGAATCTACAGTGAGTTCATAGTGTTTTCTGGGCTTCAAGCCTTAGACATGCTATGAACTTGCCTAATTGACAACAGAGTTGAAAATTCAGAATTTCTTCTTCAAAATTTTCCCATGGCTCTACAATTGATGATCTGAAATGATGCAAAAAATATTAGAAAGGTATTTTATCCCCTTTTCAAGCCTTATAGGTTTCACCCTTAGCAGCAGTCCGACTTCAGTTTCCATAGGTTCATCTATGACTGCTATTTTTAAACCTTTTTTATTAATCTCTAATTGTATAATTTACATCTGCCCTTCCAACTCTTTCATTGGACTTTTAAGCTTCTTTCTCTCTGCGTGCAACTAAATATTCCTCTTCCTTGTATGTTTCATCACCCTACATAGGGGAAGGGTTCTCTTCAACAATTTATTTGGATTGGTTAAAGCCTCATCATAATGATTAATTTTCTCATTGACCTTTACTTTGAACTCCTATACCATTTTTATTTCTATCTTAGCTTCCTCCAATTCCAACTTTTCTTCAATAACTTCCTCCCTGGCTTCCCTCAACTGCTCCTTTAAAAGTTGAACTTCTGATTTTTCAATGACTTTCTCTTTGTCTTTCCTCTTCTTAATGTATTCTTCCTTAGTTGGAAATAAGTCAATCATGTATTCTTCCATATGTTGTTTTCCTTTTTCTGTAACTTCAGTGCCTTTTTCAACCTTGACGCCTTTGGAAAGCTATAATCTGGTGAGTGGTTTCCTTGGTTTGAACACAAAACCTACATCTTCACCTGAGAATTCAATTTTTTTGGCAGTGAGGCCCTTCTTTTTATTCTTTCTTACTTTTACATCCACAACTTTGACCACTAGAGTTTCTTCTATATCTGTGGCTTGTATAATGTCCTCAAGGTTACCTTTCCCCAATGTTTGGCTCCTTGTTATTCTTCCATGACTCTTTTTGATGGCCTTTGGTTTGCTACTTGTAGGTGTGGGATGAGGCACCTCTGCTTCTTTTGCATGTCTATTTCAATCTCCATGGGCTCTACAATGGGCTCCATTTCCTCTTCATGTACACCCTCTACTTCAGCTATACATTTATCATTCTTTCTTGAAGGATTGGCTTTTTATTTAGGTGTCTTCTTGGCAGTTAATGCATATACTTCATAACCACCAAGAAACAAAAATGTGGGCCAATCTCTATTTAAAATTTTCAATTACTCCAAAACCAGTACCTTGATTAATCCATGATGAAAAATTGAAGTTTCACGACCTTCAGGCCTAGCTTGAACTTTATCTGCCATCTTGCATAGGCTTCTAAATAAGAAGAAGGGAAGGTCCAAAGGTTGCTTACTAGTGAAATGTAGCAAGAGTCTGAAGTGATAATGATAAATCATATGGAACATTCCTTCACATGTGAAGTATTTTTGGATTACCAGCAGGAGTTTGGAGTAATTTTATTTAAGGCAGCTCCTTGGGATACCTGATGTCATATCCATTCAAATGTGTTTAGGTCACTTATAATAGTTCTGTAATTTTAATTTAGTGGCTTTAAACCACTCTTATCCCATCCTTGGAATCTATGTAGCTTGGGAAATTGTTTCAAGAGACACCTCAAAACTCAACACACCCACCTTTGATGTAGTGCCTACAAAATTCACTGCAAATTCCTTTGACACTTGGGCACGAAAACCTTGTAATTTATGGCAAAACCTCATGCAACCATCACCAGTGAAGGCTTCTCCAAAGCTAGGATCCTCATTGAGAAATTTTAAATCCATGGAATCATACCTAACCGTCGAACCCCCTTTATTAGTATTGTTATGCATGTCCATCTCTCTTAACACATCACTGGCCTCCTTGATAGTATGACACCTACAAAGAAGAAATTTGAACAGCAAGGTGCTTGCAGACAAAGCTAGACCTTTCTAAACATGATAACAACAACAATACTCAGAGGTAAGAGGGAAAGATGACAAACAATAGGTCTCAAGGATAAATTTAAAAGGTAAGTTTCGAATATGAGAGTGATGAAGACAAATAAGAGAGGTTAAGTTAAATTATGAATGACCAATGATGATTATGCATGTTGCATGACTCCAAATAATTGATCACGTGACCTTAGACTGACCCCTAACCTCTAAAAACTCAACACCTCACCTTTTCCCTTACCGGTACAGAAAAACCTGAGTTTGCAACACTTTTCGTCATAAGTTTGGTATATTCACTACAGGCTGATCATGTGGGTCCATAGCGAAAACAACATGTTTTCCATTGATTTTGCTGCGGACTCAGGAAAAAATAGATAGGTGGCTAAAACCAATTTTTGAACCAATGCATGGAGATTTTTGATAGATTTTTGTGGATTTAACCATGATGACATGACATGTGGGACTCTTCAAACTTAAGATTATGACCAATTCACAAAATTTTATCAATTTCATGAATTAATTTACCAAGACAATAAAACCTATGCCTCATGACCTTCCTAATCAAAAAATGAAATTTTATTGGTGATAACAATTTGGAAGCCATGTTTAGGGATCACACACTAACTTGGTACATGAATTTTAAAAGCACAACTCCAACTGGACAAAATAGGACCTTGGTGGAGACTAGACAGGTGTTAACCAGATAATTTAAGAGGCTCAAGTTTGAGTCTCAATGTATTACGAAATTCAAGGAGATGAAGTAGAGTCCAGGAGAATATGTATGGGACTTCGATCAATGGTTTAAATTATTGAAGGAAAGGTTGGAGTTTCAAATTATGGATGCCCAACACAAGGAATTTTTTATTGCAGGAACGCTACCGCACATCAAGATACCCTTGATGCAACAAAGGATCATTATGTAGTCATAATAATTAGAGTTGGCATAGGTGTAGTGCTAGCTAGATGCACTAAATTCTCAACTCCAAGATTTACCGAAAGGGAAATAGAAGCGAGAGGTATTATGGTGCACCATATTCCAAGAAGACGATCACCATAGGAATGAGTGTAAATTATTGACTAACAATATGTTGACTAGCATAGCAAATCTACTTGCATAAGGTAGAGGAAAGTGGTGTGAAATCTACAAGGTAATGAACCATATACCGTCGAGTTTCTTCATGATGCAAAAATATGAGGCCATGACCCAGACTCTATTATATGACTTCAATAAATTAGTGGGGCATGACATCCACCATTGTTGCACACTATAGCTGATGTGAAAGTGCACATTAGACTGATTCCATATGCAGGGGACCAAAGGGATGGAAGATGTATCGAATGGATTCAACTAGCCTGGGTACGATCAAAGCAGAAAGTACAACCAACAAGGGTGAGGAGAAATTATGGAGACTAGAGGACCTGGAATGACAGGTATAGGAAGAGGAGGATTCGGTCGAGGACATAACACCATAATCTGTTATAATTGCGTGAAACAGGAAAAATTCACTAGATATTGCACCAACCCCTGTTGTACTTGTATTTTATTACAAATCATTATATCATCTCAGGAAAAATTACCCCCATATTATCTCCAAGTGGAAAGAGAAGAACGGGCCAAATGTATAAATGATAGCCATCGAACCATGCAGGACTCAAAAATGGGTAGGCATGATAACATGAGGATGTGTCAGAACCAGAGTTCACGCTGCGAGGCCCTAGACGCCATAGCCCCAGTGGGTTAGGAGATATTTTGAACCCCCTCTAAATTTTGACCCACACAAATAAAATGCCATGTAAAAATAGTTTTGACAATATATGGTTGTGGTAGAATGGGATAGACTAGAAGCTAGGCGCAAAGCAGCCATGCCAAAGATATTTGATCCTACGATATGTAACGAGTAAACGAATGTAGTAGATCCAATCCAAATTCTACTAAAATTTTTGGAATTATTAAAGAATCCTCAGTATTTGGATACGTTTAAAAGGATGGTAGAACAATTCACTAATGGGAATGACGAGAATATTACGTGAGCTTCAATAAGAATTGCAAATAAAGTTGCTCGTAGAAAGAGGATCCGTAAATAGTTCTGGTTCTTTGTGCAAATTTGTGAGTACAAGATGGAAAATATTATTCTATACCTTGGATTAGATGTACTAAGTATTATATCTAAAATCACATGGGAAATGATGGGGAAACCCAAGATGACTTGGTCGCCAATTCAGCTCATATTAGGAAATAAACATCAGATTTTTCTTATCGGGTGGTTGTCAAGAGTACCTGTGGACATTGACAGAGTGTCAAGCACTATATATTTCAAGGTTATCGAAATAATGGATGATATCTATCCTTATCCAATTATTTTTGGGATGAATTGGGCCTTCGATAACCAGGTAATTATCAATCTGAATAAAAGGCATATTATCTTCAAGGGTGTAGACATTTGAGTCATTAGACCACTGGATCCACATGAAGGGGATTAGCATGTCAAGCCTGTGAAAGGTGAGAATATTCAAGAGGACCTGGATAATATTTATAACTTCACAACTTGACGGGATGACTATGTAAATATGATAGTTGATAGAGTACTGAGTTGGCGCAACAATGGGTCATGTGACTCTACTCGAATGAAGCCTTGGAGAATTGGAATAATTTGTTTCATGAAGTCAACACTAGGATATGCAAACATGTTACAGGAATTTTGTGTTGGATAGCGACTTAGGCGCTTAATCCCCCTCGGTTCGATGGGCTGTTGAAGGTAGACATTTTTGTTCATGAATATGAAGAGAAAGTACATGAGTGTCAAAGGATTCCCACACTAGATGTTGTGTTGCACGCTACACTCACTAGATGGTGGGTTGCACATAGTGGGTGAATCACGAGATGAGGAAAATGTAAGGAACTATTAAAATCCAGGTTTGAAACCAATTTTTGGGTCCCTTGAGATAATTATTCATGCATGAAGTGTCCCAGGACTCACCTAAAGTGGTGCATCATAGTATGGATAAGAGGACATGTGCCCTAGCAAGATTGGGTACATCAATTTATACAAACCTTAGATATCATTATAGCCAACTAGTACATTGAATTGGAAGCGTGTAAAGGAGAACAAGATTGGGATGAAGAAAATCAAAATTTTAGGGAGACATTTTAATTTCAAGTAGAGGAGTGAGAGTTGAAGGAATATCTAAAGGTATTGCGACATAAAATATTTATTTTTGATGATCTAATCATGATCAGGAATGGACCATTGTGTGTTAAACATCAAAATATGCAGTAGGTATAGGAGTTTCTATAATGCTACAACACCGTAGAAAAGGGGCATGATGATGAGGATCTCTGAAGCATTCAAATTCTAGAAATTTAAGGTGAGCACATAGTGGAGGGGCCACCATTGTAGTTTGAGGAATACATGTAGCTGATCAAGACGAGGAAGGTAAATATCAGGACTGAAGAGAGTCCTAATATGGAAACTATTGAGAATTATTGGGACGAGGATACCATTGATATGGTTGCAAGATCATTGTACTGGGATTTGGCTCTTGGTGATACTATGAAAATGGGAAGCACTGATGAAACCAAGGTTGAATACATGGAGGCTAAAATAATGCTTTTGTGTGGTGTAAATATGGGAATGATCTTTGGCTATGGAACCTTTCAGAAAGTTTGTTAACTAACTAAGTGACACTAAGGGTGTGTCATCACTTATGTACATATTTAAGATTTATGTAAACCAATTCAAGATGCATAGGTATAATAGTTACAGTGATGTATGGCAATATTAGGGGGAAGAGGCATGAATTCATCTAATGTGCTGGAAGGAAATAATTTTTTACAGAATTTACACGAGAAAGGTCAAATATAGGTAGCACACTTTGTTGGGGACAATGCCATCTATAGAGGATCGTATAAAGGGATTCATGGACAAAGACAAGTATGCATATCAAGCATTAACGATGATGTATCTTATCATAAGAAATATCTGATACACTAAGGAAGGACAGGCCCGGGTGATAAACACTTCATGAGAATGACCAACCCACTCAAGGAAATCTATGGGAAAATGGGAAAAAGTGGTTGAATTGATTTTCAAATCCCACTCGATGATAGGGAAAGGCATGTAAGCTATCGATAAACCCATGGATTATTTTGAAAATATGATTGGGAAGAGTTAATAATGTGGTGAAGAGATCTGAATCGACTAGGAATGACTGGAGCGAGTTAGGTTGTTTGTGTGAACCATCATATTTGTTTGATCTGAGATATGATTATGGAACATGCTGGTGCTAATAGAGGTTATTTGAATTAGAAAACCTTGATGACTAGGTTAATATTTCCCCAAGGCATGATGAAGGAGCAGAGGAACATATTTTATAAGTTACCAGTAGGGGACCTTCACAAGAGCATGAAAATGCTTAGGAATAAACTCGAGACTGATAAATGGATAGAGGGAGTAATGAGCTACCAAAACTAGAGAGGATAAGATCGTGTAGAGCTAGCATGACGAAGAGAGGATAGTTGTGGAGATGCGCAGAGGGTGTGAAGGGAAGAAAAATGAAAGTTAAGAGAATGATGGAGAGAACCTCCTTAGACGTGTACGCTGATAAGAGGATGTGGCTGCAGAAAATGAGGTTATGGAAAAGAGGCCTGAGTAGGAGAAATATGAATGGGACTTATAGGTCCAGAGATGTGGACTAATTTCATTGGTAAGTCTAGAAAAGGGAGGATCCCCACCGCTCACAAGGATGTTTATCACTTAAGGATACAGACGCACCAGTTAGTTCATCATAAAACCATATGAAAAGAAGCCTTGAAAAATTTTATGGCAGGATGATGATGTTGTAGTCCACAACATAATGGTTGTAGAAAAAAAACATGGTTTTGTCTCAGGATTTGATGGTGAAGCATGAGAATGCGCAGGAAAATGCCCATGTCTTAGCACATGGACAAGACCAAGAATTGGGTCATGACGAAGACAACCTACTCGATGCCTTGTCCACTCATGCCTAGGGAAGGAGTGGCTAGGACAGTAGGATGGAGATAAATTCTAGGGGCATACATATAACTCAGACTTGGAGCAGTAGTGGTGATCCAGTATCACTTTCTAAGAGAATTGTTGTGTGAAAAGGGGACGTGGATGATCCCTCTTTGGTTTTTTTAGGAGCTCCAAGGTGACCAAGTTCAATGTATCTTCTTGCGACAACCATACTAAAGGAAGGAAGATAACCTTAGTGATATTGGAGGTCCCAGATCCATGGGGACATAAGAAGGACTGAGTGGCTCTAGAATGAGCCATATTTTTGTGTTAAGGGCCTCTTGGAGCCCAAAAAAAAAATTGATTTTTTTTTACATTGTAAGACGTCATAATATGGACAAGGAGCACAAATAGGAAAAGGTAGAGCACAACACAGGGCTAGTGCAGTGAGCGAAGAATAGTGTAATTCTGGCACAGTAGGTAGGGTGTGGTGAATAAGGACTTCACGTAGTAGGGTGACAGTGGATCTTGAGGAAGTAGGATGTGTGAAATGAATATTGACAGTTACTTTTTTTTCATAACATGGAGTCGACCAGGGAGATCATGGAAAGAAAATGGTTGGATATATTTTGAATGAGGAAGAGATGAGGAAGAGTGGAGCTTAACAAGAGAAGATATATTTTGGATACTCATTAGCATGCATGGGATAGGTCAGGAGGAAAAGAGAAATATGTTAACAACCTCTCAGGAGAGTTGGACTGGTTAGGTGGGAAGTAAATAGGATTCAATAGGGTTCCGAGCAGCTATAAGATAACCCATTAAAGATGAAATTGGGGTTGGATGAGTTGGTATCAAACATTAGCAGCAGAAGATTTCAATGAAGTGTTGAGCGGTTATTAGACAGTAAAATACAGAATCATATGAGTCTTAGAGTCTGTAGATACACCAGTGTCATTTAAATGTAATTTTTGGGTAGGTAGTTGAGTTTTTCACTGCTTCGTAGGCTTATTGTAATGGTTTTAGTCTCTGGTTATATGAGCGTAGTATTAATGTTTACAGTTTTTGTTATTTCTATTTTTTAGTGTTATCATGGATGGATGACGAGCCTGTTGACTTAATCTATGTAGTCTTGGACACCATGCCTCTTATATGAATATCAATATAAACTAGTGCTTGGAAAAGTTACTTTAGTATCTTATTTCATATTCATGTGAATTTTTTGTGCACTAATTTCTAGTATTGCTAGTGATGGTTTACAACTTTGTTGATGGTTTATAACTCTGATTAACAATCCAAATTTTGATATTATTAATATGTTTTGGAATGGTGCTTTATTGTGATGATATCGTATGGCTTGGACCCGTAATGTTGTGTGTGATGAATCCTTTTTGAATGCGCATAAAGGGCCAAGTGACTTATAAAGCGTCAAAGGCCTAGTCAAGGTCTGGTGTCAACAACATAATTGAGTGAGCCTAGTGATGAATTTTCCTACAATTTACTGGGTCCATGTTGGGGGTATCACGCTTCACATATTTGTTGTAGTTTTTTGTTTTATTTTTGATAAAAAAATTAGCACCATGCATAGTGCGCAGTAATCACTAGGTGTTGTATCATGTGTCAATTAGGAATAGAGTGTCACAAGCCATAAGAAAATTCTATCACAATGCGTAAACATAATTGAGACAGTCATCCATTAGTGTCTCAGGTGATACTTCACTCACTTCATGGTTGTTATCGAAAGGTTCAATGCTAAGCAGGTCTTTTTTGGCCACTGTGTCACAAATATTGGGTGTGTCATAATCCTATGCGTCAACACTTCACCTTTTATGGGTTAACCAAAACCCCTTCTCTTGAAATGATGTGGTCAATATAATGAATCTCCTTATAAAAGAAATAACATTTAATAGTTTTCCATATAAGTTATTTCCCTTAAGCAGGTCAACAAAATCCTTAAGTTCTCTTCAAGTTCCTTTTCATTCTTGGAATAAACAAGAATATCATCTATAAATATTTGCACAATTTTGTCAAAATACTTCTAAAACATGTCATTCATTAGGCTCATGAAAATTTTTGGTGCATTCACAAAATACAAATGGAACTACTAAGAACTCATAGTGCCCAAACCTATTCAGAAAGGAAGTTTTTGGAATGTCACCTTCCTTAATCCTTAATTGGTGACATCTAGATCCCAGGTCGATTTGTGAGAAAACAATTTCTCCCTTCATTTGATCAAAGAGATCATTTGGGAATCATGTACATATTATTTATTGTGCCTTAATTGAAGTCCTTGTAATCTATGCATAATATTAAGGAACCATTTTTATTCTTAAAAAAAATCATTTGTATGCCCCAAGGAGAAATGTTTTGCATAATAACTCCTAGATCTAACAACTTTTTTAACTACATTTGCAACTCAAAAATATATAGAGACACCATCCTATAGGGTTTCTTGGATATTGATTTCACACTAGATTTTTAATTCATTATGAGTTCAATTTCTCTATCAAGAGGTATCCTTGGAAACTCTTTTGGGAAAAAAACATTAAATTATGATATAACTAGGTTTTAATCTAGGTAGGGTCCCTTCCTGTCATATACAACCTCAACCACAGACAATTTACAACCCTACTTGAGGAAAAACTTTACATTCATCATATACGTGAATCACATGTACACTTACCTTTTGATACCATAGATCTCATTTGATCCACCTTCATCATCTAAATAGATCACTTTCTTTTTAAAACAATATATCAAAGCTCGATGAAATTCCAACTAGTCAACTCTAATGATTACACTGTACATTCCCAAGTAAGTGGTGTATTCCTTAACCTTAATTGTACACACCTAAAGGTTTAGGAAACACTAGGAAGCATTAGGTCCTACCACTTGTTTTAACCCAGAAGCCATCTTAATTGGTTTAAGGTCATCATTCTCATAGAATGCCAAATGTTTTTCTAATGAAAATGGTGAAATGAAACTAGTTGTAACACCAAAATAAATAGAATTTTAACTTTTACATGATTTATCATACCTGATGCTTCCACCATAGTGGATTTTTGTTCAACTTCATTGTTACTTGATGATAGTTTTTTTTCTCTTCCCATTGTTACTTTCCTTCTCTACGAGTGTCTCTAGGTTGTGACTTGGGTATTCATGCTAGAAATGAGGTCCTCCACATCCCCAACAAGTGATATGAACTAGATTCTAAAAATATTTCTAAGGATCCATCTATAATTAGCTCCTTTCCCTAGGACCTTTGCCTCTATTTATAGTTGCTTTCATATGTCCTAACTGGCACATATCCTTGAATTTATTGGTGAAATTGCACTAATAAACATTGAAATCCATGCTAACAATGTTTTGGGTACTACCTGGTTTCCATATAATAGTGACCTAGAACTTCCTCCGATTGAGAAGGTTTGAGGGACCTTTGCCAGAAATATTGGATATTGTGGAAAGGAAACAAATTTTCCCATTTTAATTCCAATTTACTTTATACATAGTGAGTGTTTTCAACAAATTTATCAACTAAGTATGGTTTTCACATCCATACCATTTCCCTGATCTTAGGGTTCAATCCATAAGTGAAGTGATGAACTTCGCATTGATCAGTGTCTGTGTAGGAGATATACATCACCAATTACATAAACCCAGTCTAATATTCTTTTACTATTCAGTGGGTAAGAGTTCATAAATGAGAGTAAGGTGGCATTAATGGGGGGCAGAGGAGAATTTAAAATTCATGGGAGTTAAGTGTGAGGAAAGAGAATGGGGTGGGAAAATTTTCAGTTTTGGAAGTCTTGTGCTGAAAAAAAAAACAATTTTTCATAAAGAAGTAGGGGAAATGAGGGTTGAGAGAAGGTGGGAGGAAGTTTTTTTAATTAATTTGATTTTGATTTGGGCATTGAAAATGTGTTGACATTCAAAAATCTGACACATTATGGTTCCATTTTGGACTTGGGATTGTAGGGCTAGGGAATTTATGGAGGTTTCCTAGGCTAGGAATTCAAATAAGTTGTTCCTAGTTGATAGGGTGGAATATTCAATAAGGTGGTCCCAAGAGGAGCATTGTAATTGAGCTGCCATAATTAGGTGTATTTATTGTTATTTTTTATTTTTCAAAATTATGGGAATTGTTAATGAATCAAATTTTAATGATTTTAAACACGCTATTAAATATGTTGTGGAATGAATATAAAAATATTATGTAGTTGAAATAAAAAAATGTTATATATATATATATATATATATATATATATATATATATATATATATATATATATATATATATATATATATATATATATATAAGCCCGAACTCAAAATCTCGGGCCTAAAACCCACCTTCACACATGTGTTACAACTATATGAACCCATATTTTTTTTTTGGACCCTTATGGAAAAAAGGGTCTTGCAACTTAGACTATGAATTCCAATTTGCATGGTAGATTTGACTATGTCCAAGGCTAAAACTTGTTGACAAGGTCCATAAACCCCTATAAATGATGCTTAAACAACCATGAAACTAAATTCAATCCTAAAAATAATTAGATAAAACCTAAAGAAGGTGTAGCATGAGAAAATATTTTCTAGAGAAAAGAGAAGGTGTAGTAGGAGAAGAGTCTTTCCAACCATTTCTACCTTATTCAATATTATATGATCTAGAGAAATGTGTATAGTAGAAATAAATTATGTAACAACCTAAAAAATCCTTGGTAATAACCTTAAATTAACCTTGAAATATCTCGCCTTCCCACCAACTCACTTGACAAAAATTGTGCAATTATTCTATATACCATGCCCTATTGTAGTGTAGGGTAATTCTACCATTCATAAATAATAGACCCTCAAAGAACTATTTTAAAAAAATGGAGAGGAAATAATATTCCAAAAAGTGATAATAATAAAAGAAATGGAGAGTACTAACACTACACACCATACTCCTACAGAAGCCACCTATTCCCCATAAACTTGTTCCTGAAAAAGAGAAATTCTTACCTATAAAAGGGATAGAGAATTAACATGGGTTACATTTCATAATATAAATGAAATGAAGGGTTTGTAAAATAAATAAATAGGTAGAATAATATGTAATTCAGTTATTTAGGAAATTGAAAAATAATATTTATATATTTATAAACTGGTGATTATATATGTGTGTGTGTGTGTGTGTGTGTGGAGTAAAGGATTAGTATTGATTTAATGAATATGATTAATTAAATGGATTGGAAAGTAAGGGATAAAATTTACTAAGAGCATACCATTGAAGCCATGAAATGACAATTGAACACTGAACGGGCTTGGGTTTCAAACCCAGGAATATTTGGACAAAGGATTTTTATCTTAATATTGTAGATGGGGATTTAGATTTGAAAATCGTTTGATGGAGTCTCTGAGGCAGTTTCTATATTTGATTTACTTAATTATTGATATAGAAAATAAAGTGATATTAAAAATAGTAAACCAATTTGTATCGTGGCCATACTTCTTATTTCCCTTTTAATTAAAGCCTTCAACACAAGAATCTAAATATAAATGGGGTGGAAGTATGAATCTTATATTACTAAGGTAGATATGAGAATTTAATATATATATATATATATATATATATATATATATATATATATATATATATATATATATATCAAAAAAGGAAAGGAAAGGCAACTAATTACAGTGGCTCAGTTGTGGTGCTCATCCTAGGACGACACAAATGAATATGCCTCTCTGTCAACTAGGAACAAATTTTCTAGCTTCCTAGATCAGGGAACCTCTATAAGTTTCCTAGTCATTTGAACCCAAGTTTAGACCACAACATTAGTGTGATTGAGTTCTCAATGACATCACCTTCTCGATGCCCCTTTCAAATTCCATTCCACTTCCCAAAATCCACTCCAACCTTATCTTTGCCCTCCTTCCTCCATTTATCTATGTCAAAAGTGATTTCCCATGTAACTTCCAAAACCCAAAAAATTCCCCCCACCCCTACGCGCCATTAATTCCACATAACTCTTATTTATGATCCTCAAGCCACCATCACGTTATTTCTTCCACCTACCCCCAAATTAATTCCTTGGGTGGTCACATCATTCACCCACCCCTTCAATGCAATATAAAATAATATAAACTTTTAAGAGTAGGTCAAATCAATTGATTGATAAATATCTTTATTAATTAAAATATTAAATTAATCACAATACAATCTAAATCATTAATCAACTAATTAATCAATAATCAATCTTAACCATTAATCAAACTTAAGGCTAATCATAAACTTAATCACTAACCAAAGTTAATCATTTATACGTAGCCTAATAAGATGACGAAGCGGGAATTACAAAATGAAACATCTAAGAACTAAACATTAAATTAATAGAAAGGGTATAATACATCTCCTTTAAAAATTGGACAACAAAGACTCTCTAAGAAGTCAAGTGAAGGTTTCAACAAAATTATTGAACGTAATCCCCTCCTCTCATATCCTTGAATGGATTTTGCTTCAATTTTATTTAATATTTTTTCTTCTTTTGTTTATTTTGGTGGAGGAGAAGCCTTGATTGTTTGGCTTGAATTAATTCTCATTTCATTAATGATTATAGATCATATTGGTTAATGGTTTCTCCTCTCTTTTTGTATAATGTCATGAATACCTTTCAATGTAATTGTCTTAATTTTTAACTAACCATTGATGTGTGTGTGCGCACGTGCGCGTGTGCATCACATGTGCATGCTATATAATTTATGATTTAGTAATAGTTATAAAGGGTGTAAGCTATATATATTTTTAATTTTCACAAAGTTTTTTTCAATGGGATTGAAATTGACAGAGAGTCGGTGATGTAGTGTTTGGAGAGTTAGTGTTTAATCTTGATGTGTGTGCATAACCTTGATGCTATTGTCGTTTCCACATTTATTGATTGTCCCCTTTATTTTTTTGGCTTATGCTATGCATTATTTTCCATGTTTCATATCATAGCGCCTTTCAAAGCTATTAATGGCTTATTCAAGGATTAGATATGGATTTCTAAGTTTGATTTCTACTTAAATCATTCATAGTAACCTTTTCGCTTATGAAAGGTCAATACTGCCTTCCACAAAGATATCTCATAAATTCATCTGCAGAGTGCACTATGAGGTGTTCTTAATGACCTTGTGGAAAATCATGTTAACATTTATCTTTTAAAGTATGGTTAACTCCCATGAGTATATAAAAAACACATTTAAATGGTACTTTGTTTGTCATTTTCCTCTGAAGACCAAGATTTTGGGCTTATATAGAGGATGTTTGGGAGCCACATAGCTAAGATTCCCATAGTGCTAAAATCCTAACCAAAGGAATTTTATCTTTATTTCTTTATTAAGGAATGTGCATGTGAAACTGTTGCTTTTCGTGTCCCTTGGATTTTCAAAATCCCCTTATTGTGTTCTTCTATTGGTTTAAGGATTTCACACTACTATGTATAGGTAGAGTTTCCTAGCCTATTTATGTAGTTTTTCCATTCTTAAGTGCATTTTCAAGTTCTTAGGTAGCTTTACTGCAGTGAAATTGAAAGGTTTTTCAACTCTTATTTATAAGATGGTTTCCATAGAGTTGATTTCCTTGATTATCTCAAAGAATCCATCTCAATACAACAAGGGATAAAATTATTAAACACCAATCTAGTAAATCAATTTTCCTACTACTTACTATAGGTTCCAAATCCCAAACCACAATATTTACAAATGTCCTTCGTTGAGCCACCCTAGTTTGTAGTCATCCAAGCACCTCAAATACCTCAAGGTCAATCAGTACCACAGTTTAACAATGAATATAAAGAAAAATGGCCTCAATTTGTTTGAAATATATAACAATCCAATAAGGTTAGAACTTCTTGAAGGCCCATGCCAATTGAAAATTAGCTTTTTTCATACCAACTTTGAGAGAGAACATGGCCTCAATCATTGTATAGGGTCACACAACCTCATAAAATACTCCCCCTCACAATGGTAATGGGGGCGCTCATTCTCTAACCCTCCCTCTAAAATTCCTAAGAGTCTTTGAACCCCAAAGATGAAATTCTCCATATTACTAAATAATTAATATTATAATAATAAATAAATAAATAAATACCAAAGTAGACAAAAATAAATAATAAATATAATATAATCATAATTTAAAAAATAAAAACTATTTATCAAATAAAAAAAATGCTAAAATTAAGAAAAATTTATGAGAAAGGAAAAAAGTTAAGATAAGGAAAGAATTACATAATTAACAAGTGAATCATATGGATTGATTTATTTATCATGTGTGGATTCAACGAAGGAGAAGAACGAGAAAAGAAGAAGGAGAAAATGATTTTTTTTTTCCTGGGTAATTGAGGACAAGGCTAAGAAAAGTTGGCATATTAGTGGATCGAGGGTTTGAGAATGGCCTCTTACTAAGAAAACTAGAATTGCAAGGCCTATAGTTGGGTGGAGAGTCGCCCCGAACATATTTTTTGTGTTCAAATGGATTAAGGATTAAAGAGAGGAGAGCACAACAAATATGGAATCACAACGTTAGTGGAAATTGCACCAGATGTTGCAAAGGAAACACCATAAGGAAATAACATGTAACACTAATTAATGCTTCTTTGAGAATTGTTGAAAGACAAAAAAATATCAAGAAAAGGCAAGGACCATGTTACAATAAATATTACTGAAATACTATTTCCTTGAGCCTTACAAATCATGAAGCCTATGTTCAATTTGAATACCTTATATGGTTATGCCAACATGAATGCCTCATAAATAAAGAAATAGATCATGATTATATACCTTCGAAAGCAGAGGTTGATTCGATACAATTCCTCCATATTTATTCTTGATCACTTCCTAGTGAATCACCTTTGTATTATTTCCTTCATGATCCTTGAAACTATTCAAAATATCACATCGTTCTTTACCACTAATATCCTTGGTGTCTGCCATGTTCTTGTTTTTTCAGTATATTTTATATGAATTTGGTTGCTTTTTTATTTGTGTAGATAATTAAAAATATATGGAGTGGTGGATTTCATCACTTTAAGAGAAGTAAAAACAAGACTATTGAGAAAATAACTACAACACTGAGAGAGATTTGGTAGAATCTGTGGAATTGGCAAACATATCTTGCTCTGTGGTGTTGGCTACTAGGCATAGCTTTCTTGATCTTGTATAGAAGAAAGTAAATTTGTATTTAGATCATACTACATCAACAATGAAATTTCCAAAATTCAAGGCACGCTTTCCATCACATTTGTAAATAAAATTCCAAAAGAGTATAACATTTTTCTTATTAGATCTAAATGCTCCAATATGCAATAGTGGTGGATTTTTTTACTTCAAGAGAAGTAAAAACAAGTCTATTGAGAAAAAAACTCCAACACTAAGAGATATTTGGTATCAACTGTTGAATTGGAGAACATGTCTTGCTTTGTGGTGTTGGCTATTGGGCATAGCTTTCTTGATCTTGTATATAAGAATTTAAATTTTCATTTATCTTATAATACATTAACCATGAAGTTTCCAACATTTATGGAACACTTTCCATTGGATTTGTAGAGAAAATTACAATAAAGTATCACACTTTTATTATCATATCTAAATGCTCCTATATGGAACAACTACCTTGTTCCTCCTAGTTTAAATTTGTGTAGGTAGGAGGAGTGTCAAGGTTCAAGTTAGAATAAGAAGAGGGGAAGTCAGGTTGAGTGGTGTATGAAGAATATTATTTGGTACTTCAGATAGATTCATTATTGGGACATATAGAGTAAAGCTTAATAAAACAGAAATCACCATACTTTGAATTTTTCAAATAAAAACGAGTTCCTCATAAAAGAGATTCATGTTATATATTGTTGAAAAATAACATCTTAGAAATATAAAAAAATTTGTATCCCTATTATGGATCACATGATTTCCCTTAATTATACAATACTATGATTGAGATTTTGAACCTACCTCAGACAATGTACCATATACAAAGAAACTTAAGATGCTAAGATATAGGTACATGGGTGCAAGTGTAGGTATGGGTAACTCACTTTTGGAAATGGGGCTTTTGGAAATGGTTTAGAGGCCTTGTTCTAAGAATTTCTAGTAGTAGTCTTGAGATGGATTATTTGCAGTGACAAGAACATAGTAGGTTTGGTCAACATGAATGTCAAGGGTATCATATGAAATTTGAAGAATTTCATATCCTTCCACCTCCATGAGCTTCAATTTATGATGTTGGATCGTGAATTTCAAAGAGGATGATGATTCCACATTTTAAATTTGGAGGAAATAAGTTTTTCCTACAAATAAATAAATGGATAATTTTAAATATATAAGTGAAAAAAATGAACACGAAAGATATGCCATAAAATAAAATCAAAACAGACTACATCTTGTGGATCATTGAGTACCTAGATGAATCCACAAAAAGTCTAGCAACCTGCCTTTCTATAGAGAATTGCAATATACCTTGATCTATTGTGATTGTTGTACCACTTGTTGGCCCATGACCATTAATGAGAAAAAAATCAGTTTTACTAAGTGATCTACCCATGTGAAGTGTTCTCTTACAGATCTGCCTAAAGCTAGAAATTGGTGAGAGATTGTTATAGTGTAAGAGAACATTTTGGTGGACATAGTGAAGCTAGACATAGTCAATCTCTTTAAATTAAAAATTTGTATTTGTTTTTGGGACGGATTAACAACTTACTATGCTATTGGTCTTGTACCAGTAACTTATGAATCGAGTAATATCACCACTAAGAGTAGGGAAAAAAACATGATGAAGGGCAACAATTAGCCCTCCAAATCCCCAGCTACTTTGTGCATATACATTGATGGAAAGTAGTAGTAGTTGCCTATCTAGACCTTCACCTGGAACTTGTATGTAAAATTTTGTCATTTACAACTGATATCTATCCTAGCATCTTGTGAAATCATTAATATGGTGCATCCCTTATATAAGCAACCTTTTACTCAGAAACGAACGATACCTTTTTAGCCTACATTTGTCCAATATTTGTATCTAAAGAGGTAAAGGAGCATACGATTGATAGATCAAATAATTGTTTGTGCAATTTGATTTATTCTCACACCAAAATAATAGAGAGACAACGATCGATGTTTTTTAAGGAAGATGATACAATAGGCTTATGCAAATTAAGCAGGTACAACTATTTAGGAACGAGTATATATTCATTTTAATTCCTAATTTATAGGAATCAAATTATTGCGAGTGAAAATAGATTTTCATGTTTTGCGATAAAAAACATGGTTTTCCTCTTGAAATATTTGATTTGATGATTGATAAATCCCTGTGGACTTTTAAAATCACACTTGTGGGCATGAAATGACATTTCAACTAATTGACCTCGGATCGATGGCCTATACACGGATCGTGTGTGTGAAATTATCATTAAATACCTGGCCGTCCAACACATAAATACATAGATCTATGAAATCGATTCCACAGTACTCTCACTAATGTCATATGGCCAGCGTAATTGAAAGAGTATTCTGGCGTGGCATCTATAACTGAAACGTAGATACATACAACCCTGCGTGTGGATGCAATGAAAGATAACAAAATGGAAAAAAAATCAATAGAGTGCCATCGAATGAGGTGACGTGGAAATTTGAAATGGGTTGCAATGGCCAAATACCTTGAGCCAACTTTGCCAACGAGACATAATGAATGCATCGAAAATTTAATACGCCTATCTCCATAGTATACTCACCATAAATTGAACTGTACATGAGAGATCAATGATGCGATGGTAACGCTCATTCACATTGGAACAATGGCCACAAAACTATAATAAATTCCCATAAGTGACATAAGTTGTAAATAGAAATAGACCATTCGATGCCTTGAATAAATTGAAATGCAACATAAGATTTAAATCTTGGAGTTATATGAAGATTAAAACCCAACGAAGCATATACCAAAATTAAAATCCATAAGAATATGATATTGGACACTAAATCGTAGGTATGGTGAGCCCTACAAGTGTTATGTGAAAACATTAATGAATAGATCGAAATGTGTGGGTAAATGTACGCATAGATAGAAATGCGTAGGAATAAATGCAACCATATAACAATGGTATGGGAATAAAATATATATATATATATATATATATATATATATATATATATATATATATATATATATATATATATATATATATAGGGTGATATAGATATATATGTATTTAACATAAGCCACAAACAATTTTGTGGAGGAGAACAATAAAAGTTTCCATGCAAGAGTACTAGGAGCCATGTCAGATCGTAATTGACGAAATTCGAAAGTAAAACTGAAGAGCTGTGGCCAAATTAAAATATAAATAGAAAAAAAAAAAAAAAAATTTGGTGGAAAGGAAGAGATGTTACACCAATATACCTATAAAAATATCCAACTACTATTTACATAGATTCACATTGAATGAATACAATATAGTGTTACATGTTGGATAAAGTACTATAGAAATAGATAACTAATATATATATATATATATATATATATATATATATATATATAATTCATTAGTGAGAATGAATGTTTCCATGGACATTAAATATTAATATATCTTGTTAATTTCAGGGCATTTAAATTTATTCGTAATGTTAGGTCCCTATATTACTAGTATAGTCCCTTATTGTTGTTACTGTAACCCTCTTATTGTTATTGGTGTAGCCATGTAACCCCAATATTGTTATTACTGTGCCCTTATATTATTATTGTTAGGTCGGCTAGGATTATATTGTGATTCCATGGACTCCTATACATAGAAGGAGGTTTTGTCATTTGTATCATCCAAGAATTGTTCATTTATGTAATGTAAAGGAGGTTGTCCCCTTGAAGTGGCTGAATTCTAAGGCGTTGATCTCTCTTTTCTTCTATTTTTGGAGCTGGTTTAATAAAATTTGGTTTATTCTATTTACCAATGGTGGTTTTACAATGCTCACGTGAAATAATGATGAATACTTGCCTATATATTGTTTATTTTTTCGCTAATATTTATACAATTTTATTTAAAATGTACTTTAATTTTTTTTCTTAAATTTAAAAATTTATCTAATTTTTGTGTCAAGAGTGATCTTCAAATTAGTATGAGGGAGATGTTGTAGTGTTAGTAAATAATTATAACTAGAAATAGCACCAAATGTTGCAAAGGAAACACCACAAGGCAGTAGTATAAGAAATAGTATCATAGAAGAATGAAGTAAAAAAAATATGCAATTTTATTTCTTTATTCACATTTGTCTTAGGAAAAATATGAAATTTAAACTTTGCATAATAGAGCTACAACATGGTAGTACGATGAATCCCATCAATATTTTATTTTTGAGAAGCATGTTCACTGATAATGTGTGCTTCTTTCAGAATGTCTCTAATATGTACCTTCCAACTGCAAAAACCATTACATGTGTGTGTTGTCTTTTGGTCCAGGAGAATATTGTTACCATGATGCTACCAATAGGTAAATGGAAGGAAAAACAGAACTGAATCCTGAAAGGTCCACATTGAAAGCATTAGAAATACTATAATTAGAATCCCAAGCCACACATTGAAAGCATGATGTAATCATCAAAGACTTAAACATAGGATCCTTGTGACAGATATTTTAGTTTACAAACAACTTATCAACAAAGTGAAATGTCAGGATGAGTGTTGAAAACAACATCTAAGTACGTGGATTTTCATAGTTTAGCATGGTTCAATTTGGATTTTGGTTTTAAACTGTGGAAAATTTTATAAACATAATCGAGACATGGTTGTTTATGTCCAGTATGAGCCTCCAATCAAATTTATTTATGATAAATGATTTATGATAAACGACTCTAGATAATATTTACCGTATACATAATACTAATTACTTTGATGATTAAGGAATATTTAAAGTTCGTGAAATGTGAATTTTACAATATCAAGAAATTTAGCTATAATGAAATAATTAAAGTTGTTCACAATACTTCAGCAAATATAAAATTAGTAATCTAAGTTTAAGTAAAATATCTGATCTGTTTTTTCAAAATCTTCTCTTTGCATTGAATAACTCAGTTCTCTTTTATTGAACATATTAACTTTGGGTCTATTAAGATCCTTTAAGATAAAAAAAAATCGACACATAAATATCTTTATGCTTAAATGATCCCATATTTATATTATTGTTTGTGTTAATTAATGCTTGGTATTCTCTTCTTACATTAAATATTTATTTTTATTTGTTTATAATTTGATTTATAAGCATGGAAGTTACATATCACATTCATATTATGGTATTATATAACATATGTCACATATCACTTTAGCATTAATCATGGACATCACAAAACTTCTTATATTATCTTTCTATTCTCACTGTAACATATTATGGTGTTACATAACATATGTCACATATCACTTTGGCATTAAGCATGGACATTACACAACTTCTCATACTATATTTCTATTCTCAGTGTAATGGAAATTTATGCCTTGAAACACTATAGTTAGAAGCCCAAGCCATGCATTTAAACATCATGTAATCATCAAAGTATTCAACATAGAATCCTTGTGACAAATATTGTAGTTTACAAACACCTTATCAACAAAGTGAAATGTCAACATTAATGTTAAAAACAACAAATGAGGATGTAGATTTTCATAGTTCAACAAATTTATAGTAATATTTCAATATTTAAATTGTGGCAAAGTTTATAATAATATTAGAGGCATGGTAGTTGATGTGCAGTATGAGCCTTCAATTAGATTGTTTTATGTTAAAAAACTCTATGTAATAGTCATCCTATCCATAGTACTAATTACTCTTGATGATTAGTGCACTCTATTAATGGCATAAAAACTTATCAAAATTACAAGTTGTACTTTGTAAGAAACTACTAAGAAGTTTAATTATGGTATTATGCTAGGGAGTTAAGCATTTGATGAGAAGAACTATTTTTTTTTGTATTTTTAGGTTTCAACGACTATTGAAAATGGGTTGCATTTGTGATATGGAAAATGAGTCAATTGTGAGATGTGAATTTATTCATGAGATGTAATTTGTGCTTATATTTACTTTTGCAAACACTCAAGTTGTACTTCACAATTTAAACCTCTTATATTTTGCAGATATGAAGCATCTTCTAAGAGAAGGGATGAATATCCTCTTCATGTAGATTCATCTAATGCAATCCAAAATTATTCGACAACAACACTACTCTAGACAATTGTATGGTGTGAAATGTGATATGTATTAGTAAGGGGAGAATTAAGAGGCCATAGGATGTTGATATATTGTCGCAATGAGGTCCATTTCTCTTTATTAAGTTTGTTTTTCATTAGGTTATACATAAGTTTGATTTTATAGCTAGCCCAACCTTATTATATATTACTTGATAATATCCCATACACTAATTCCTCTTGTTACCACTAAAATGGCCATCTATCTTCAATGTGTTTTGAATAACTCGGCTTTATTTTATTGGCCTTATTATCATTGGTTTTATTAAGCACCTAGAAGATAAAAAACAAAAGAAATTGAGATAGAAAATCTCTTTATGATTAAAAAATCCCAAATTTACACCACGGTATTAATTAATGCTTCATATTATTTTCTTACACAAAGGATTTATTTTTATTGTTTATAATTTAATTTTATAATCAAGTTACACATCACATTCATATTATGGTGTTATACAACATATTCCAGATATCACTTCAGAATTAAGCATCGATATTACATAGCTTCCTCATACCACCTCTATTCTCATTGCAATGAGAATATATATATATATATATAATAATTTTTTTGCTACTAAATTGTACAATGTTTGACATGAACTTGAAAAGAAAAACTCTGTATTTTAAAATCCTCCTACCTTAAGAAATTAAAAAACATCTTATTTCCTTGCACTTTTCCTACTCACCCGGAAGGAAGGTCAATATATATTCAATTTACACATCACATTAATTAAAAAATCTATTCAATTATCTTCTCATATCAATATACAAATTCGAATGTATCAGATTTCTTGCAATGTTTTTTTTTTCCATTAAAAAATACAATATTTAATTAAATATTGATTATTGAATGGGTGACTCTCACTGCTTGAATGTAATTTTTCACTGTATTGTGACTTTCACATATACATAAAAAAAATGAAATCCATTTTTTTTAAACACAATTTATGGTTAAGAATTTTAAAAATATCAAAAAATTTAGTTTTAATAAGTAATTAATACTGTTAATTACTTTGAAAAAAAATATTACTTTGCTAATTCTAAATTAAATATTTAATCTAAATTTTTATTTCAGGTAAAATATTTATTCTAAATATTATATAGAGAATCAATTTAAATTCATTTACACTTTATATTTTATGTAAATGTATGGAGATGAATCAATATCCTTTTTAATGTAACATGCAAAAAAAAATTACATTTATAAAAAAATTATTAGTCTTAATATATAACGAGTTTCCATTCATCTTAATCTAAAATATTTGAAGGATCAAAATTATAATTAGTAAGTTTCTTTATTTTTATTTTATTTTTATGTTTTATGTTTATGTAGGAGTGACATTTCAAAATCTATACACTAAACTGGAGATTGTTATACTTAATATTAAAATAACAATCACATTACCTAAATATATTCGTATCTCTAGAAAAATATAGTTTTTGTGTACAATTAAAAATGTGTATGAGATTTTGTACAAATATTTAATTAAATAAAGATTATCAGCACACTTGTATAAGTGGCTTGGGAGGGTTAGGGTACTACCCATACTCTCGAACCATAACTACCTTTTCCACTTGTGCCACTCATCCTTTGCGAGAGCTTTGAAACTCTTCGTTGTTCCTCTGTTAGTGTGGTGTTCACATTATTTGGCCTGCAGATGTATTTTAACGCTGCCTCCCCTCTTTTGCCTCCATGTGATGAAATGCTTAAAGTCCCATCATCTCTGTAGGTAACAATTTTAATTCTATTCTCTGCTTCACTATGCTCATAATCGAGGCATTTGTGCCATATTTACATCATAGGAGCTCTCTTTCACTTTCATTTTCCTCCTCTGGTTCTAGAAGGAATTTCCATTTTTGCAAGGGTAAATGGGGTTCTATGCTCCCTGTTCACTCTGCTTCTCTCTATTTGGACACAACTTCTCATATTTCTCCATAGTTGGAACAGGTAGTCATACAACTTCTCTTTGATTAGTTTTCTAGATTAGTTTTGTTGCAGGGTTTGTGGAAATCCTTAATCCACTCGTTCACTTTCCACCACAGGTCTTAGAGGTCAAACCCTTATAATTTATTATTTAAATATTCATTTTCAATTAATTTTTTGTGTATAATTCTTTTTCATTTCTTTCCATTTTCTGACGACATACATTTCCTTTCGTTTTTACTTGTTTACTTCATTGCATGTATGTGTCAGATTCCTTGGTCGAAAATGTACCTCTACTATTTTGAAATATCTCTCCCGGATTCTGACATGGCTTGCACCCTTCCAGGTACCACTGGAATTTCTGGAGTGAAATTTCTTTTCAGAAATTTCATATTTTAAGATTCCTTACTTGGACTATCCAATATACAATTAATTCTCACAGTTTGGTTAAGTTATTTTGTTAATTGGTATCGTCACTAGAAGGGTTGTCTCATGTATAATGTTATTTTAAAAAGGATTCGTATAGACTCCGGGAACTTAATTCTTGATAGGGAAATACATATATTAATTTATGGCAGACATGCCCATTTGTTTTCTAATATTTTGGCTATACCTACCTCCTGTCTACAAAAAAAAACTCGTCTTTTTCATAGTAGTAATTTTCTCATGATTACTTTGCGGTCTCAGTAGTGATAGATTTTACATGTCTTAATGTTTTTTTGTTACCCTATGAGGGTTTACTAATCAATTTCTTTCTTTTGTGTGATGCTATCCAAGATTATGTAAATCTCTTTCAATTTTAATATATATATATATATATTGTTCTCATATGTGGAGCAAAGCTCCTACTCGGTACTGAATTTTCTTTTCTCTTGGGGTTAATATATTTACTTATAATTTGTCTAATTATTTTCAAACTTAAAAAACTCAATTTTCCAATTTATAAATATATATAGGCTGGGGGGACGATTCTTAATTTGGTTTATTTGACAGTTAAATTACTTTGTCGAGGAAGTCTCTCTGACTCCTCTATCTCTGTAATTAAAAGAGGTATGCCTAATTCCTCTATCTATGTAATTAAAGAGAGCTTTTGCCTCTCTGTGTTTTCAGATTATTGACTCAATACGTCTTGAAATTATTTTATCTACAACTACTGTCCAGGAATATCTTAGAGCTTCGACCCCCTAGATCAAGCTTCGCAACTAGACTTCATAATATTCAACTAATGTTCATAGCCTACTAGCTTAAGGATTAATATAGTCTCACTGTCACTACATGTACATCTACTCAGTGATAACATGTAATACATTCATACAACTAGTGTAAAGAAATTTATTTTTCTTACTATACTGTTGACACATAATCCTAAGGGATTGGCAGAAATTGTATATTAGTGTAAATTAGGAAATAAGTAATTCTAAGAGACATTGGGAAATGAATCCCAATAGTCTCACCTCCATGTATATATTCATGAGTACCATATATAAAATTCATCTTTCAATTTGTGGAGTTACCTCTTGGTCTGACATGGTATCAGAGCCAACTCTTTTTTTGGAATTCTTGCTGCTGGTGTAACTCCCTCTTGTCTTTGTTCTTCATTTTTTTTTGTAGGCTAGCACCTTTGTCACATTCCTGAAAATACTATTTGAAATTTTGTTATGTATTTTGCTGCATTCAAAGTCTTTTTTTCGGCCCTCCTAGCCTATGTTCGAACAACACTCCCCTCCCTTCAAAACTGTTTCGAGGCTCACAACTACTCTCACTAGCTCCTTAGATCTGGCTCCTCCTCACGACCCTCCTCTATGCAACACACAATAGTTTCTATCTCCCGCAACATCCACATAGTCCCGCAGGGCCTACCCCCGCTAGACCCACAGTCCCATAATGACTTTGAGTTTCTCTGCACCTCCTTTGTGGGATTCCTTCTCTATTCCCCGCAACTTCTACCTCCTACCTCCTCCATAGTCGCTTCTCCTGATCCTATGCATACTTCTCCCCTCCCTCTTCCCTCCTTCCTTCCTCACTCCCCTTTGTGGACGCCCCTCCCTCCACCATGCCCCATCTACCCTCCCTCTGCCCTCACCTTCCCTTATTCCATCTCCCTAGGTCGACCTGCCCTAGTTCCAACCCTCCTGAGGTTTGACCTCCCCGAGGTCCCACCTACCCCAAGTAAATCTCCCCAAGTTCGTCCTCCCATCTACAAATTTTTTTTTTAAATAATAATAAAAAATTCTAGAACTGAATTTTTTTAGCAGAGTACATATTTTTACCAGAATTAAATATTTACATCAGAGTGAATTTTTCACTCTGAAATTAAGTTTTTACAAGAGAGTGCATTTTTCACTCCAAAATTGAAATTTTGCAGTAGAATACATTAGAATTGAGTCTTTTTCTAGCAGACTACGTTTTCTCAAAAGTACATATTTACTATGCATTATCTCTTATATATTATGGGAGTAGTTCTCTCTAGCAAGGATAACTATCCTGATTTATTTCGTAAAATCAAGCATACTCTAATTTTTAATGAGTTATGGAGAGGAATTGGTGAAGTAGAAGGATACAATCCATCGACAAAGCCCACCTGAGACAAGGAGATCTCCATTTGGTAAAACAAGAATTGCAAGGCCTATATCTTGATTGTAGCTTCCGTAAGTAAAGAGGTGAGTCATCATGTTACACCATTTTAAAATTCCTATAATGCCATGAGGAAATTAAAATATCTCTATGAATCACATTCAAAACTTGAAATTGTTAAATTAATGATTAAGTTGTTCATCCTTGAATTGATAAATGATGACCCTCTTGCTTTAGCATCAGAAGTAAGATCTATCATGCATGACATTAAAAATACTGTTGCAGAAGTTGACATACCTCTCATAGCTTATGTTAAGGAATTGTATCCCACTTACTCACATTACCTTGAGTCATTGCAAGCAAGTGGAAACCTCATTAATATCATCTTTGATTCCCTTGAGAAAAAAATTGCAGAAGGAGAGAAGGCTTTAGGAAAGAACAGAATTTAAAAGAAAAAAATTTATAGACACCCTTAAGTTGGAAAACAAGGAGAAAGTTGAGACTAATGCATTAACTATTTTGTGTCCCAAATGCAGAAAGAAGCATGGTTTAAGGGAATATCCTCCTAAAGAAAAAGTCATAGAAACCTGTTAGATTTGTTCAAAAAGTTACGAGACTAAGAGTTGTCCTTCAATTTCTGGTCTTAAGGTTGTTTTTCAAGAGGAAAATACTTCAAATCCAACATAATCTCTTTTTTTTGTCTCTAGAAAACCATGGCAGGGGCCATAAACTCAAGGGTTTAACAACCAAATGTATACTCAGCCACCACCAAACTAGAATTCTTGGTAGCAACCTTGGCCTCAATCTCAACGTCAATCTCAACCTTGGGCTCAAGGAATGAAAAATCCCAATGGAAGATTCTCTCATTACTATCAATCTCCTCCACCATATCCAAATTATCCTCCCCAAAAAATTCCTCAACAAAGTCAACAACCCTAATTCCAAAACCAAAACCAAAATCCACAACTCTCACTACCATTCCCAGAGAGACCAAATCAGTAACTTGCCCAACCATTACGGAACCCCAACAATAAAAATCCTCAGAATAAATATATGATATAAGGACAACAATTTCTAACTTACATGATTACTCCTCTAGATCTAAATGATGTCCAGCTTAGGTCTGGTAGGATATTAGAAAAGAAAAAGCCTTCTGTAGTCATTCAAGAATAAGACAATTCTTAGGAAGATTCTCTACAACCCAATAAACGTTTTGAAGAAGAAATCTCTCCTCAAAACCAAAATTCTGAAAAATAAAAACAAAAAGAACCAATAAAATCAACTCGTATCATAGAGGAACCATCAATGTCTACTTCTACAGCTCCTTATCCTGAAACATTACAAGTTGATAGAGGGGTAGAGAAGCATATTATGATGTCTAAATATGATTTCATAGATGAATTTAAAAATGTTTACATCAAAATCCCTTTGTTACAAGACATCAAGGAAATTCCGATTTTAGCTAAAACAATAAAGGAGTTGAGTATGAAGAAAATGGGAAGAAAAATAAATAAAAATAAAAAATATTCAGCCTGCAGGAAAAATAGCAGATATAATGATGGGAAAAATTTCCATTCAAAAATATTTAGATCCAGGAAGTCTAGTTGTAAAAACACATATCAATGGAGTTGAAATTCCAAATACATTTATTGATTTATGAGCAGCAATAAACATCATGAGAAAACAAACCATGGAACAACTCAAGCTTTCTAATCTTCTTTATACACCTACATTACTGCAATTAGCAGATAGATCTGTACTCAAACTAGATTGTGTGTTAGAAGATATTTCAGTGTCCTTAGGATATTGGGAGTATCCTATTGATTTTATGATCTTAACTCCTAAGAATAATGTAGGAGGACACCCACTCATATTATGAAGACCTTGGTTGGATACAGCTGATGCTTTCATTAGTTGTAGATCTGGTGACATGTATATTTTTTATGGTAATTCAACCAAGAAATTCACTCTATATCCTCTAGCAAGAACAATCACAAAAACAGATGACAAAGAATGGATTAATGATGAAGATGGTATAAAGTCTCTCTTTACTATTTCAACAATTAGTGAAGATAGTCAAATATTGAATACAATAGAAAATTATGAATCATATCCAAAGTATGAACATAATCAATTTCAAGAAAAATCCACTATTGAATATTTGTCATCTAGGGAGATGCCTCTTTACTCTATGTAATAATTTGGTAGCTCTACAGTTGAAATATTTTTAGGAAAACCTTGAACATAAACAATAAATTGGAAAAATTACAACAAGAAAAACTAATCAAAACATTACAACAACATTCATCTGCCTATGCATGGGAATACACTGACATGAAAGGAATTAGTCCTAAGACTTTTATACATCACATCTACATTGAGGAAAATTTTAAACCTATCAGACAACCTCAAAGAAGGATGAATCCAAATCTTAGGGAAAATGTGAAAGAGGAACTCCAAAAAATGATGAATGTAAACTTCATTTACCCAATTTCAGACAGCCAGTGGGTTTCCCCCTTAGTGATTGTGGTTAAAAATAATGGTAAATGGAGGGTATTCATTGATTATTGAGAATTAAATAAATCCACCCTAAAAGATCATTTTCCTTTTCCCTTTATAGATCAAGTGTTAGATACATTAACAGTAAGAAGTATTTCTCATTCTTGGATGGTTTCAGTGGTTACAATCAAATTCAGGTAGTACCTAAATATCAAGATAAAATCATATTCACCTGTACATGGGAGACTTATGCCTACCGAGTACTTCCTTTTGGATTGTGCAATGCACCTACAACATTCCAAAGGGCAGTACTAGGAATTTTTTCTGATCTAATACATGATTGTGTAGAGGTTTATATGGATGACTTTACAGTTTGTGGTAATACATTTGAATAAGCTTTAGAAAACTTGGAAAAAGTTCTTAAAATATGTAAGGAAGCAAACATTTCATGAAGCCATGAAATTTTTTTCAAGATGTTTATAGAAGGGATTTTTTTAGGACATCACATTTCAAGAGAAGGAATTAAAGTTGATAAATATGAAGTTGAATTCATCTCTAAATTATTAATTCCAAGTTGTCAAAAATATGTTAGAAGTTTTCTAGGATTCACAGGATACTATAGAAGATTTATAGAAAATTTCACCAAAATAGCATCCCCACTCTTCAGGTTACTCACCAAAGATTGTGAATTCAATTGGAATTTTGAATGCTAGTTAGCATTTGAGACCTTAAAAAAAAAATTCTGAAGCACCCATCTTAATAGGTCCAAATTAGAAACTACCTTTTCACATTTCAACAGATGCTTCAAATACAGCTCTGGGAGCTGTACTAGGACAAAAATATTTGATCCCCTATGCCATCTATTACATAAGAAAGAATTTGACTCCTACAAAGCTAAATTACACTATAACTGAAAAGGAATTCTTAGTTGTTGTTCATGCTATCAACAAATTCAGACATTACATAATAGGCTATGAAACCTTTTTCCATACAAATCACTCTGCAATTAGGTGCTTAATGAATACATCTATTACTAATGGTAGAGTTACAAGATGGTTATTACTCCTACAAGAATTCAACATCACTATTCTAGATGAACCTGGAAAACAAAACATAGTTGCTGAATTCCTGTCTAGAATTCAAAATATCAAAGATGATACTCTAGTTGAAAATAAATTTCCTGATGAATATCTTTTTGCAGTAACTACTAAGACCCCTTGGTTTGCATATATTTCTAATTACTTAGTCATGGGGAGATGAACTTCACATGTGTTTCTGAGAAAGAAAAGAAAAATCATTCATGAAAGTGCAAGATATTCATGGATTAATAATGAATTGTATAAAATAGGTCCAGATCTCATTATCAGGAGATGTGTTCGAGAAGATGAAATGCATGGAAGGCATGTATGATGAGAGTTGTGGAGGACACTTTGCCGACAAAAGGAAAACCTATAAAATCCTTCATTTAGGATATTATTGGCCATCCATCTTCAAAGATGCCAAATAATATGTCAAAAGGTGTGACAGTTGCCAAAGGGTAGGGAAACCTGCTCCTTTAAATGAAATTCCATTACAATCTTGGGTACTCATTGAACATTTTGAAAAATGGGCTTTGGATTTTGTAGGACCAATCAATATCTATCTAAACAAAATAAGTATATATCGGTATGCACTGATTATGTCACTAAATGGGTAGAGGCTAAAGCATTACTTCTTGCTAATGAAAAATCCGTAGTTGATTTTCTCTTTAAGGATATCTTCACTCGTTTTGGTGTTCCAAGAGAAATTGTGATAGACCATGGAGCTAATTTTACATCCAATGTGGTGAAAAATCTCGTGGAAGATTATAATATCAAACACAGAAATTCCACTCCTTACCACCCATAAGAAAATGGTCAAGTGGTATATATCAATAAAGTGATTGAAGGAGTTCTCACTAAGACTATACATCTACACATAAGAGATTGGGAAAAAATACTTCCTAAAGCCTTATGGGCCTACAAAACTACATGGAGGAACACAATAGGACATAATCCCTATGAACTTGTTTATGGGAAGAAATTCTTGTTCCCTATAGAGTTTCAGATCCGAACCTTCAAGATGGTAGTCCAATTTGGACTTGATTTATCAGAAGCACGTAAACATAGATTGGAGCAAATCAGTGAGCTTGATGAAATCAAGCAAGATGCAGTTCAAAGAACCAATATAGTCCAGCAACAAAGGGATAAATGGCATGATAATTATATCAAGGAGAATAAATTTCAAGCAGGGGATTTGACACTTTTTCTCGACTCAAAATTCAAGGATTTTCAAGAAAAGTTTCAGACTCATTGGCTTGGGCCATTTGGAAAATTCTTTGATAATGGAGTAGTGAGAATAAGGACAATAGATGAAGAAAAGGTACCTCTTCTTGTGAATGATCATAGGTTGAAAGTATATCATAAACCACTTTCAAAAAAATAGTTTTTCAAGATATTTCAAGATAACATTGATATGAAGTTAGTGGAGAAGAATCCTTCTTCTTCACTAACTTAGCTTTTATTTTTCTTACATTCATATTAAAAAAAATGGTTATATATATATATATATATTGTATAAGTATGAAAACCAATCAATGATTTCCATACTTATATAGAAAATACAGGGTGAAAATCAAAGATTTTTGACATCCTATATTTTCCATTTTCTTTTCTATAAAAGTAGTGACATAAAGCTAAATTCATTGCAGTTCATAATCTGCAAATTCATTTCATTCTACAGTTTCATTCCATAAGTCACTCCACTTCCATTCCATTTTTCACACTCATTCTATTCCATAAATCAATCCACTTCCATTCCATTCATTCATTATTTTTACAGAGTACGTTCTGCAGCTCACTGTATTCGACAACTCATTTTATTCTACAACTGATTCCATTCTGCAACCACTTTAGTAGTTCTGACACATGATGGCTGCAAGGAAGGATTATGTTTTCAAGGCCAACATGCTATAAGGAGTACCTAAGGATCAACACCAAAGAAAAAAGGTTAAGTTCGAAAGGTAAAGTGAAAAAATTTATTTCTATAGCAAGGTTAAAACATGAAACAAGTATAATATGAACATTCATAAGTTTTCTTGACAACTCATCATTTGATTTGATTGCAATCACCATCATACTATATATCAAACAGTGTTACCGATGAAATAGGTAACTGCACTGTTACCTACTTTTTTTTGGTAGCATAAAAAGCACCCGATTTTGAAAAGTGGTGATGCAGAATCACCTTTTTTTATTTTGGAGCACATTTTCGACACTCTAATATTTTTATTTATGAAGTATGAATATTTGTTTTAAAATGTTAGTGATTTTCATGCCAATTTTGAAACGTATTGATGCAGCATCAACTTTTTTTTTTTAGAGCGGTGATTTCCATGCTAATTTTGAAACGTATTGATGCAGCGTCAATCTTTTTTTTTTAGAGTGGTGATTTTCATGTTGGTAATAAAACACAAAACTTAGATAAAAAGAATATATAAAAAAACAATAAAAAAACCAATAAAAATGTAAAAAAAAAACAAAATTAACCCGTCAAAATAAAAAATTTAAACAAAAATAAATAAATAAAACAAAAAAAACAAAAATATTCGAAAATTATATAAAAAGAAATGACAAAATTTGAAAAAAAAACACATAATTTAAAGAAAAAAAACAAAAATTAACCAAAAAAATTAAAAAACAAAAAAAAACATCAAAATCATTTTTTTTTAAAGTTATTAAAAAAAATCATATAATTAAAAAAAAAAAATTAAAATAGAAAATTTAAAAATAATTTAAATTACAAAATTAAAATTTAGATTAAAAAAATAAAATACAAAAAAGAAACAATTAAATTTAAAAATTAAAATTAAAATAATAATAATAATAAGAAAAAAAATACAAACTTTAAAATTAAAAATAAAAAACAAATAAAAAAAAAAAAAAATTTAAAATTCAAAAAGAAAATTAAAATAAAAAAAACTATCATTAAAAAACAAAAAAAATGAAAAAAACAACGTGCAAATAATTAAAAAACAAATATCCATAAATTTACTGTTTTTTTTTTAAATGAAACAATTTATAAATTTTAAAAATGAAAAACTAAATAAACTAAAAGATTAAAAAAAAAAAAAAAACTAAATTAAAATTTAATGAATTTAATAAATAAATTTTAAATTTTAAAAAATAATTAATCTAAAATATTAAATTTAAAAACAAAATTTAAAAAAAAAAAACAAAAACAAAACAAAACAAAAAAAATTAAAACAATTTAAATTTAAAATAAAAAATTTGAATTAAAAAACAAATAATTTTAAATTTTTTTGAATTTAAGAAAAAAAAAACAAATTAAAAAAAATATTAAAAATTAAAAAAATAAAAAATAAAAATGAATTTTTTGATCGTGGTGGCGCCACCAATCGGCCTCCCGCCCAGGTGGCGGTGGAGGCTGGCCGCTGGGCGGGAGGCCGATTCCAAGAATCGCCCTCCCAAGGCGGGAGGTCGATTCCGGGAATCGCCCTGAAGCCGATTCTGGGAATCGCCCTCTCGCAGCGGGAGGCCGACTCCGAGAATCGCCCTGAGGCCGATTCCGGGAATCGCCCTGAGGCCGATTCCGAGAATTGCCCTCCCGCGGCGGGAGGCTGATTCTGGAAATCGCCCTACCACGGCACAGGAGGCCGATTCCGGGAATCGCCCAGAGGCTGATTCCAGGAATCGCCCTCCCGGCCCGGGAGGCCGATTCCAGGAATCGCCCTCCTGCCGCGGGACGCTGATTCCAAGAATCGCCTTCCTGCGGCGGGAGGCCGAATCCTGGAATCTCCCTTCTGTAGTGGGAGGGCGATTCCCGGAATCAGCCTCCCCCCACGGGAGGGTGATTCCTGGAATCGGTGTCCCGCCGCAGGAGGGCGATTCTAGGAATTGGCCTCCCGCCCAGTGGCTGGCCTCCACCGCCACCTGGGCGGGAGGCCGATTGGCGGCGCCACCACGATCAAAATATATATATATATATATTTTTTTTTAATTCAAAAAATTTATTTATTTTCTATCTAAATTTAATTTTTATACTTGAAATTTAATTTGTTTTAATTTTTTTTTTTTTTTTAATTTTATTCATTTTTTTTGTTTTAAATTTTTTTTTTCTAAATTTTGTTAAAATTTTTTATTAAATTTTGTATTTTTCTTTTATTTAATTGATTTTTTTAATTTTTTAATTTTTTTTTATTATTATTAAATTTTATGTTTAGTTTTTTCATTTAATTTTTTAAAATTCAGTAAATTTTGTATTTTTTTTTTTAATTTATTTGAACTTAATATTTTTTGTTTAATTTTTTTAATTTTTTATTATTAATTTTTTAATTACATAAAATTTATATATATTTTTTATTTCAATTAAAATTGTGTATTTAAAATTATATATATATATATATATTTTTAATCAAACTTAATATTTTCAAATTAATTTGTTTTTTTATTTTATTTTTTATTTAGTATATATTTTTTTAATTTATTTTTTTCAATTTTTCAATTTTAATTGATTTTTAAAGTTATTTAACTTTTTATTTTAACAATGTTTTTTTTTTCCTTTATATTTAAAATTTATTTGTTTATTCATTTATTTATTAAAATTTAATATATATATATTTTAAATTTAATAAAATCTAATATATATATTTTTAATTTAAGTTCATATATATATATCTATATATATATATATATATATATATATATATATATATATATATATATATATATATATATATATATATATATATATATTATTTTTTATAATTTAAATTTATTTTATTTTTAAAAATCTATTTGTTTTTTTAATATACAATTTTTAAATTTAAGATTTTTGTTGTATTTTATTTTTCATTTTTTATTTTTAATTAATTTTTCATTTTTTTACTTTTAATTTCAATAATTTTTTTTTTTTTTTTTTAATATTAAAATTTAATATATTTCATTAAATTTAAATTTTTATTTTAAAATTAAATTTTTTTTTTTCTAATTTAATAAACATTTTCTTTTTCTTTTTTAAATTTAATTTCTATATTTTATTTTTTATAATTTCTTTCCTTTTTTAACTTGTTTTTTTTTAAATTTATTTTTATTTATTTTTATTTCTGTATATTTTGAAATTTTATTCTTTAATTTTTTTTTATTTTTTATTTTTTATTTTTTTTCTTAAATTTTACGTTTTTTTTAATGTTTGAATTACAATTTTTATTTTGTTTTTATTTTTATTTTTTATTCCTATATATTTTTAAATTTTAAGCTTTAAAATATATTTATTTTTTAAATTTATTTATTTTTCTTAAATTTTTGGTTTTTTTTAATGTTTGAATTTTAAAAATTAAAAAATGTTAGTTCTATATTTAAAAATGTCAAAAATATGACACAATTTTTTTTTTGTTATTCCAGCATCAACTGGTTTTGTTTTGAGGGTGTTTTTTCAATCCTTTTTTCAAGAAACAATTTTGTTTTTAGCATAATTTTATAAAATGTTGAAATCTGACCTTCGAAAAAAACTAAGTGCGTTCTGGAATACACTTTTTTTGTTTTTGGGGTGTTTTTCATGTTTTTTGAGTCTTTTTGGGTTAGAGTTATCGTTTTGAGGTCAGGTTACCTATTTCATCGGTAACAGTGTTATCAGCCACATCCTCTGAATTTAAGTTGCATAACAGTCCATCATTACTTCCCTTGATTAATGACTAATGGTCATGATCTACGACGTGACATACTTGTCTATGTCTCTCCATGACCTTGCCATCTATTTATTCCTACAAACCCTCCATAACCATCAATCAGATCCACAACCAATTTATTTCCATAAACAAAAGGGTAATTCTGAAGGTTGAAGAACTTTTCATAGTAGAAGGATGGGGCTCATTATCAGATCAAAACCAATTGGAGAAAAGTACATGGAAGGATACCCACAACTTAAAAAATTGTTACAGAAAGTTGGATGGCTAAGGTTCATAGAGAAATTTAATGGATTTCATAAGGAAATTACAAAATCCTTTGGTCGATATTTTGATGGAACCGAAGTAAGAATTGGAGATATCAAGTTTGAAGTGACTGAGTCATTCATGGCCGAGGCTACAGAACTTCCAAGGCATGGTGAAATATGGTTCACGAACAAGGAGTTCCACAGTGAGTCATGGAAGGTTATACTTTAAAACCCAGGTATGGATGTCTCTATTTTTAGAAAAGGAATCTCAAGTTCAGCTCTTAAGAGTAAATGGAGGAATATTATCTTGATTTTACAGAAATTTATAACTTGTGAAGGAAGGTTTGGTTGCATGTATGTTTACGATATCTGTTTACTGATTAATTTCCTAGAAAATGGTGAAATCAATCTTCCTTTATTTATTCTTAATAGTTTAATAAGGTTGGCTTCAAATGTGAAAAAGAGAATACAGTTCATAGATACCACCATGCATCACCATGGGTTGATAAACATATTTATTGAGTTTCATTTAAGAAGCATAGGAGATACTCGAGAGGATTTCCTTGTTAGGAATTATTTTCAAGAACCACCAGAGTCATCACCCAAGGAAGATAAAGTTAGGAGAAGCAGAAGAAAGAAACTGACATAAATGTTGAAAACAGACCAGGAACCTCATTACAGAAGACTGATATAAATGTTGAAGACAAACCTGAAACCTCATTACAAAAGACTGATGAAAAGCTAATTTCTGAGGAACTGACAGAAATCAGGAAACAAATCAAGACAAGAGGAAAGCAAAGAAAAGAGAGTAAGGTTATAAATGAGGGGAATGAAAGTCCTCCAAAACTGAGAAGGAGCTCTAGACTCTGAGGTACCATGAAGAAGACATTATCAAAAGGGACAAAGCTTATAAATATTGATGAGGAAACCCTAATTCCATCACCTATTAACATATCTCCTACACACAGTCCTCAAAATTCTCCTGTTTATCATCTTGAAGACGATCCCAACAGAATATCTCCTCGCATAAACCCAGTCCAACATCGAATATATGATTATGTAGAATCACTGAAGAGAAGAAGTGCCTCAATGAACCCAAAACCTCCTGTCAATCCACAAGAACCTCCAATTGATGCTCTTAAGCGGGATATTTATGAATTAGAGATATTGAATAGACATATCAAACAGGAGAATGAGAACTTTAAGGAGAAAAACAAATTGGACAAGCCAATTCATGATAATAATGTTCTTCATCTAGGACTGTGGTATAAGAAAAATAGGAAATTGAAGAAGAAGAACAAGTTATTGAACAAAGTAGTCATTAACCTCAAGTATAAGCTTCTTATGAGAAGGCCCGAAATGATAATAACTTCAAAGAAGAACAAAAGAAGGAAATTAAATTTGCTAGCAGAGGTGTCTGAACAGATGCAGTAGGGAAGAAGAACTCATATTTTTGGAAAATTGCATGAGGACACGCAATGATTTTGCAGTGGGGGTATGTTGAACATTAGAATTACCCTCTATTTGACAATTTTTCTCACCTTTTCCCCTCACTTTCTCATAACATTACAGACCCCAATCAATGATAAATGCTATGTTTTGTCTGAAGGATGCATTAAAATGATTGCCATATTATATTTTCATTCTATTGCTATTTGGATAGATTTTTGCAATTTAGCTATAGAATGCAACCTGTTCGGCTATTAACTGTGGATTCCATAGCTACTCTCATGGTTTATCAGGTTCCAAGTGTCAACTGAAGAAGTGCACCACATGGGTATTTCTAGAATCATTCCTACATGGATTCTATCATATTCACTCGTTCCAGGTTGACAGAAAATGATGACAAGCGTAACCCAGTACAAGGAGGTTCACCTTCAGTTAATCATATAAGCCTGCAACCTCAATTTAATATAAGAGTTGCAGATCCATAATTTGAAAACCGATCCTGGGGTCTGTGGGTTATGGCCCACTATGTTTTCACTGCGCTACTTCATGCTTACATATATATCGGGAGCATCAAACCCAATCAATCGAGTTCTATAATTCAAGAATGCATGCGGCCCTCTTTTAACATCAGAAACCTCACATGTTTCTCATCGGAAGCAAATAAACACGATTCATAACCGAGCCTTTTATTCTATAATCCTTGGAATTAATACCCAACCTTCAGAACTTTACACCAAATATAATATTTTCAAATGGGTTCAAATAACAATTAAAGCTTCACCGGTCCCACGTATGTTAGAAGTAAAGAGGAATACCATTACATACATTCGGCAATTACCTCGACTTAACAACCATGCAACTTCCAACGCGTCCACCCTTCGATCTTCCACAAAAATGATCCGATGGAATTCACGTTATTTTACGAATAGAGCTTTAACACCTAGAAGCTATGCGATATGAGTGGTATTGCGATGGTGAGGTGTCACAATTTCATTTGATCATGTCCCAAAAGAAGAAACTGCTCTCGGCTCAAATGTTGCGCAAGACCGGTGGTTTCGCTCCACAAAACCACTTCACTACAACTATTTTCAAATCACACTTCAAACAGGATTTTCGCCATCACTTGCATTGCGACTTCATCCTGAAATTCAATATGTTGCATCGTTCCAATCACAGATTGAAATTGGCTGTACCCTGAAACAATTCACCGTTATCATATTTTTTGGATCGCAGATTCAATTTCTATCGTATCCTTGGCTCACGGCTTCAACCAATCATATGAATTGAGACATACCAACTCGTTTATCACTTGGATCACAAGTGAAATGCCATCACACAACAACTTATAAAGTTACATCATATTATTACTGGATCGCCATCGATCCTTCCGTGATCGATGATCGATCAATAAAATCTAATACTACAACAATCAACTCATAAAATTAGACTATAAAACCCATAACTCAATACTGAAAATCCACATAACCAGTATTCTATTATATACACAATATCACAAGTATTCCAAGGCATTTCAGCGTGAGTACAAATTCGCACGCTACTACATTGTGGTCGCTCCTCCTCACACAATACAGGCTTACTATTATATAGATGTTACAAAGGTTCGTGAATTGGTTGAGATCCACAAATCTCTCCCGAAATTTCTCAAACAACCCTTCATCTTCTCAAACGCACACATGGAATATCATTTCACTCAATCAGTTACAAAAATTCAGTATCGGTTCAAGCAATTTTTGCCCCAAATTTTCATGACTATTTGGATACCCACCTTTTCAGCTTTAGGTTCGAACTTAATTCAAATATGTTCGGATGCCACTGCATCAGACTCTCGAGGCACAAAAATTTATGACCTCCTGGTCATATGTATTCTACGTCTGTCAACAATTCCACCCACATTACTGTGGAACTACTCTTGTGATCTTCCTATAGCAACATCTTGAAAAAATCTACCCACATCCTCTGTGGAATTTTTTTCTGTGAGCTACAACAAAACCTCTGCAATAGCAAGTCCTCCCTGCTACCAGATACCTCACCAAGCTTTATCCTCTGAGCTCAGTCTTTCGGCATCTCACTGGTTTGCTCCTGTGGAACCATTGAGCACTCCTGCTCTAGGCTGCTAGATTTTCTCACTTTCCTCTGTTGCTACCTTCACAAAACATAAAAATCACATGCTTAACAAAACTTCAAAAAAAATGTACCTCTTCTTCCTCTGTGTGCAAACTCCTTCTCCACAGGAAATCATTTTCCTGCTATGATACCACTTGATGACAAGCGTAACCCACTACAAGAATATTAACCTTCAGTTAATCATATAAGCTTGCAACCTCAATTTAATATAAGAGTTGTAGATCCATAATTCGAAAACTGATCCTGGGGTCTGTGGGTTATGGCCCACTCTGTTTTCGCTGTGCTACTTCATGCTTACATATATATCGGGAGCATCAAACCAAATCAATCGAGTTCTATAATTCAACAATGCATGTGGCCCTCTTTTAACATCAGAAACCTCACATGTTTCTCATCGGAAGCAAATAAACACAATTCATAACTGAGCCTTTTATTCTATAATCCTTGGAATTAATACCCAACCTTTAGAACTTTACACCAAATGTAATATTTGCAAATGGGTTCAAATAAAAATTAAATCTCCACCGGTCCCACGTACATTAGAAGTAAAGAGGAATACCATTACATACATTCAACAATTACCTCGACTTAACAACCATGCAACTTCCAATGCGTCCACCCTTTGATCTTCCACAAAAATGATTCGATGGAATTCACGTTATTTTACGAACAGAGCTTTAACACCCAAAAGCTACGTGATATAAGTGGTATTTCAATGGTGAGGTGTCACAATTTCATTTGATCGCATCCCAAAAGAAGAAACTGCTCTCAGCTCAAATGTTGCGCGAGACCAGTGGTTTCGCTCCACAAAACCACTTCACTGCAACTCTATTCAAATCGCACTTGAAACCGGATTTCTACCATCACTTGCATTACGCCTTCATCCTGAAATTCAATATGTTGCATCATTCCAATCACAGATTGAAATTGGCTATACCCTACAACAATTCACCAGTTATCATATTTTCTAGATCGCAAATTCAATTTCTGTTGTATCCTTGGCTCGCAGCTTCAACCAATCATATGAATTGAGACATACCAACTCATTTATCACTTGGATCACAAGTGAAATGCCATCACACAACAACTCATAAAATTACATCGTTTTATTACTGGATTTCCGTCGATCCTTCCGTGATCGATGATCGATCAATAAAATCTAATACTACAACAATCAACTCATAAAATTAGACTATAAAACCCATAACTCAATATAGAAAATCCACATAACCAGTATTCTATTATATACACAATACCACAAGTATTCCAAGGAATTTCAGCCTCAGTACAAATCCGCATGCTACTACATTGTGCTCGCTCCTCTTCACACAATGCAGGCTTACTGTTATATAGATGTTACAAAGGTTCGTGAATCCGTTGAGATCCACAAATCTCTCTCGAAATTTCTCAGACAACCCTTCATCTTCTCAAATGCACACATGGCAGATCATTTCACTCAATCAGTTACAAAAATTCAGTATCGGTTCAAGCAATTTTTGCCCAAAATTTGCAGGACTGTTCGCATAATCGCCTTTTCAGCTTCAGATTCGAACTTAATTCAAATATGTTCGGATGCCCCTGCATCAGAAAAGTGAGCCTAAAATCATGGTGAAAGATGGAGTCAAAGGATGTTAGCAGAAATCTGTAGGACTCTTGATTTTCTCTTCATAGCAAATCAAGGAGTCCAACAGTCATATTAAAATTATAATAGCCACTTGTAGCTAGCTTTACTCATAAACAGTTATGTAATTTTTCTTTAAATATCGGTTGCATGGAACCGAGAACACAGTTCAGAATTTTAGTGTTAAACTCAGGCTTTTTGATGATACTCTATATTCCGAATTCACTCTTTCATAATAAAAAGTTTATGCTACCAATGATTTCTTGAGTAGATCCCTAATCAGTTAGCAGTTCAACCACATCAGTTGAAGAGGGCCCCTACATTTGAAGGATGTTTTTTTCATTTATGTTTTTAGCTTAATTCATTATTCTTTTTTTCGACAATTATGTTTTCTAATTAGGTTTATGCTTCATTTCAGTTTTTTAGCAATAGCATAGTGATAAATCGCAACTGTGCAGCCTTTCTTTTCCAAGATATTATGAGAAGATAGATAAATCTGTTTTCCAATCGAATCAATATTGAATAATTAAGAATACATAGTTGCATAGTTTCCTTATGGTTTTATCATTCATTTTCTTAGAATAGGATTGTCAATTAACAGTGTTCATGGATGTTCCTAAAAACCATTTCAAGAAGATTGATTCAGTCATACTTCCTAAATTGAACGTTTGAATGACTAAATCATACAATGATTAAATTTAATCATCACATTTTTATTTACTTTCTAGGAATTTAGAAACTAAGGTCTAATTGACTTCTTAAAAAACAATTCAAGAGGGTAACGCTTCATATTGAATGATTGAAGAAAGTAAAATATACATTAGTTTTTTATTCTTTGACATTTTTCTTTCATATCCTCACTTAGTTGTACCATTGATATTCCTAAAGATCATTCCAAGAAGATTGATTTAGTCATACTTCCTAAATTGGATGATTGAATGTTTAATGAATGCAATTAATGAGTTACCTTTTGCATGATTTATTTGATTTTCTAGATCATCGAGTGTAATTTGTTTCTTAGCACCATTTCAAGAAGACTGTGCTTCAAAATTGAATGTTGGAGTAACTAAAGATACATTAGATGTTTTTCTTTGCTTACTGTTTTAGGACGTTATGACAAAAAGTTTCTTAGTACACCATTTCAAGAGGGTCAGACTTCAAAATTGAATGCTGGAGTAACTTGAAGTAAATTAGTTGATTTCATTTTATGTCTTTACTTTCAAAAACTCCAATTTCATTCTTAGACTTAGATCCATGAAATAGGACTAACAATAAGATCAACTAGATGCTTTGTTTTCCAAACTAGGTTTTTAACTAATCAATAGTTTTTGGTTTCTTTTTATGAAAATTAGATTAATTTAGGAACACTTTCTTTTCTTCCTTCTTATAAGTTTATTAGATTCATTTAATTCTTTCCATAATTTTAGATTAAAATTCTTAGACATCAAGGAACATAAAACCCCCCAAAAACAACATAAAATACAAAAACAAAGTAAGAAAAAGGTTAGCTAAGTACATAGAGTACACATACACTTCATCAATATACAAACCCTCATTGATAATTTATGAAAGCAATTTAGGACACTAAATTTAATAAACAAGAATCATGCTGAAGATTCTTCCAGATGAAGAGGTGGTCGAATAGGAAGAGGAAGAATAAATTTCAAAGGAAGGGGGGGCAGACAAGCTCAAAGTGAAAAATCTGATCTTCATTGCATTCGCTGCAATAAATATTGGCTTGATTCATCTACATGTAAGCTGCCTTGGGACACAATTGAGCAGCAAAAAAATCATGAAAAAGGTAAAACTCATGACTGAGACAAAGGTAACATTGTAACATTGGAGTAACTGAAGACTTGTTTGATGCCTGACTTACTTCTTGGAGAAATGACTAGTTGATAGATGCTGGAGAAAAATGTCACATGGATTTTAGAAAATATTTTTTTTTAAGAATTTAATAACAAGGTTGATGGAGAAGTATAATTTGTAGACAAATCTAAACTCAAGCCATTATGGCTTGGCAGAATCAGGCTTAAGTTGCGTGGTATTCTAGGCCATATTATACATGAGGTTCTATACCTCCCTGAGTTGAGGAGAAACTTGTTGTCCTTGGTCCACATCCACCAGCAAGGACACTCCATTCACATGCTTCATGGAAAGTTTCGGGTTAGAAAGGCATTAGATTGGTCACTTATCATGAAAGCAATAGAAGAAGGAACACTCCTAAAACTTCAAGGTACCTCTTCTCATGCACAAACCTTTGCATTCAGTTCTCATCATGATGAAGGTACATTCCCATCGAGTATTTTATGGCATGCTATATTTGGACACTTAAACTATGATAACCTTCAATTGTTGAGTAAAAATGGTGTTACTAGACTTCCTACAATTCCTAGGAAACTTAACCAATGTGATGTTTGTATTATAGGAAAGCATAGCAAACAATCTTTTCATGATTCACATTCTAGAGCACATAGAAAACTTGATTTTATTCATTCATTTTTATGTGGTCCCATTCTTGTTTCTTCTGCAAATAGAAATAAATATATGATAAGACCAGTATTCTTAGAACTCTTTTGCAAAACCGGGAGGCTCAGATTAAAGACTTGGAAAATAGCCTAGAAATGTCAAAAGACATCATCCACTATTTTCAATTGCAAAATAATCAAATGAGTGGACATATGGCGATCTTTGAGGCCCGGGAGCTCAAATATAGAAGGGAAGCTCAAAATTCACAAGTAAGGATAGAAGAATACATGGGTAAGTATTTTGAAGATGATGAAGAACAAGGGCCAACAAGAAAGAGACCTAAGACCATGGGTCTTAGAAGAGCATTGCAAAAGCAGAAAGAAGAAGAATCAGCTCGTGCACAGCAGTAACCTCTTACGGAGCTCCTTACCAAATAAATTGAGAATGATAAGGAGTCTTGGCTTGAGAGGGGAAATTAGCATTTGGAGACCAAATTGGAAAAAGCTAACAAGGATTTGGGCCTACAAAGGAGAATGACCAAGAACTACAAGAAGTTGAATCAGTTTGCCTGAAGGAAACTCAAAGCTACCCAAAGGAGGCGCCCAGCGAAAAAATATGGAAAATACCTATCCCAGCTTGGAATTCTTTCTCCAGCTTCATTGCATGTTTCTAAAAACCCTTAAGGGGTTTACTCACCAAATTTGGGCATTTTTGGACACCTTCTTGTTTTTTGTGAATTTTAGGCCCAAAAGCATAAAATCATAGGTGCCTTAACTTTTTCTTAGAGCATCCTTAGCTGAAGAAAAATATATTTTTGGATTCCTTAACATCAAAGGAAAATGCTCAAAAATTTTCAAATCAAATGAAGTTGTTTTGGTCCCTCAAAAAGGCCAAAAACATCCATTTTTTACCTTTCTGCCCCTAATATCAACAGGTGCTACACTCTTGGGTTTTTTCATTGTTTATACTTTTTGGTTGAATTATATGCATCATATTGGAAAAAATCAAGTATTTTTGGAAATTATACATCCGTAGCTTTCCAACGAGCCATCACGGAACTCATTTCAACAGCAGTAAGTCCGCCAAAGCTACACTGCAAAACAGACTTTTTCCTGATGCTACGCTCCTGTATATTTTGCTGAAAAGCAGTTTTCTGAGTTATGATTGGGAAAAATGTGCGTTAAGAAAGTTTATCTTATATGTCAGGCCTTGAAAGTGATTCTTTTTTGCTATTTTGGTCTGAAAATATATTTTTGAAGGATATTTTGTGCCTTGGACTTTGTTAAGCCTCAAGGACAGTTTTAGATATTTGTTTTTGGCCAATGGCCTTCTAGTTGCTCTAGGTGGGTTTCCTCCTTTTTGGCTTATATAACCAAGAGGATTCATTGTAACAAAGAGGCAGAACTTGATATATTGAGAGCAATACATAGCATTATGAGCTTGGAAGAAATACTTGTTTTATGAAGTGGATGATGTCTTGTTTAGCTTGATGGTGGAGGAGCATTGTGTGCAGGATTCCATGGCTTGGTGAATGGCGGTGTTTATATGATTTTTTTATGTTTCCTTGTTTTCATTAATGTTCCATACTTCTCATTTGTTGTAGATCAGAAAATTATATGTTGAGACATGCTCATGGAAGCACCTCAAACATCCTGCATGTTACAGCTTTGATGTTTTCCTCTTCTTGATCATTTCTAAAGGATTCTAAACTACCCTTTAGGTCCATCAAGAAATTGTTATTTGTTTCATTTATGGTTAATATGTTTTGCTATCTTGTATTATTTAAGATATGCCATGCTTACTTATATCTTCTCAAAACTCCATTTCTGAAATCTTTCTATGAAATATTGGTTGTTTTAGTTAAGTCAAAGAAGTCTCGTTCGATCTTTCCCTTTGTCCATGCTTGCAAACTTATTTCAAAGTTCCCGATAGCTCAAGATATGTTGTTTAGGAGTTCCCTCTTCATAGATTGAGTTGTTTGTTTATCTCATTTTTTTTCCCAATAGCTGAAGGTGATTTTCTAGAGTAAGAGGTTCTTATGCTTCTATGTATCGCTGGATTTTTTATCTTTCATATGTATCAGTTTGAGTTTTATTCATAGAAATTTATGGTTTTCCCTACCTCATGAATACCTACTTTAAAACTATATATGTTTAAAATCTCTTTTTCTTTCACAAACTTAATGTTCATTTCACTTCATTTTCACCCAAAGAATCCTTTTACCTTGACTAAATCGGCCCTCCAGTAATACCTTGTCCACCATTTAGACAGTCCTGACTTTATCTGACCCCATAGATCTGTTGATTTGATGAACTCTCTTTCTATTTGTCCTTTTTGATCATTTTACCTCAAAAACCCAAAAAAACAAACCAAAATATACTTAACAGCTAGCCTAAAATCAAACATACAATGCGAACAAGTTCACATCCTTCGCATAATAGAGAGAGCCCTCTCTGAGTCCAGGAAGGCTAGGTCCTAAGACTCCAAAGCTTGGTCTGATGTTACCATGTCATTTGGTTTACCAATCTGCGAAATTACGGGACACTAACAACTCCTATCTGTGATTTTTAATATGTTAGAAACTTTGACACCCATAATTATGTGCATCTCCAATCAGCATTGCCTATTAAGTTTGAACAGAACAATGCAAGATCTGATATTTTTTTCTCTGACAGTCATCCTACATATGACATGGAATCCGATGAGGAATAAAATAAGGTTGATCATATCATCAAGCCATTTTGTGAACCATTTGAGACAAAGGAAGAAAGGTCCATTCCATTTGTTGAAGGCATCCTTATTGAAGATGAATAGTCTTGTCATATTGAAAGAACAAACCAATATCTAGGAAAACAAGAGGACTTATGCAAACCCATAATTGATTAACTCCACAGTGAGAAAAATAATTTCCAGGTTTTTCTCTTATTGTTCATAGGTATGATAATTGATCTTCAAAGGAGTTTCTTCTCCTAACTATAAATTATATTCGGGTAGCTTTAATTTCTCATATAAAACAACCCCCTGTTTGCAACATTGATGTTGATGGCTAGCATAAAATTGTTCCTATGTTTGATCTAGAAATGTTGGAACTTACGAACTTGAGGATAACGATGGAATTGTAGCTTGAAGCTGTCAAGTATTAGCTCCCCTCAGATTTTAGTGAATAATTTCTACCACAACATGACGATATATTTATCAACACCCTACCTTTCCAAGAGTATTGCCATCTTGAATATGGGATCCTAAAGCTCGCTAAAAAGACCCCAGCAAAATGCCCTGATCTAAGCCTAATTTATCTTAATGTTTCATTCATGAAGATGGGGTCACAAAAAAATTACTAAGAGAAACACCTGCAACAAATTTATGGATGATTTATCACCATGCACAGGGTTGAGCTTTGGAAGGTCATTATTCATAAAAAAGCACCCAAATCCATACTAGAGTGATGAAGTTGATAATTTAGTGAAGACAAGAACGTCTCAAAGCTTAAGCATAACAAAAATTCCAGCACTCCAGGGACAAATGAATGAAGCCATCAAAATATTGCTTACAAGGGTTCAAAATTCAAGGTAATATCCTTTTGCTCCAAGACACGGAGTGCATAGACTAAAATGGTTACCAAAAATTAGTATCCCTAGGAAAAGAAGATGGTAGGAACTCCAAAGGGTTATAAATTATCTCAATTAAAAAGAAGCTTCACAAATAGGAAGCCATTGTGTTTCAAGTTACCTTACACATTCAAGAAGGGATATTATAGTTATAATGGGGATAAGGCAACAAATTCACCCAATTTGAATGAGTTTTCTTGTCATACTAGTATGTCACAACCCCTTTGATTGTTATTTCCAGATAAATAAACTCAAAGACTCCCCTAACACCTTAGGATGTTATAATTATTACTTCCAAGAAAAATGAAGATAGCTCTAATTCATTTCCTAAAAAACATGAATGACAAGGTAGAAAGAGATACCAAGCCTTAAAAATTGACCCTACCCAAAGTGATGATTTGCCCTAGAAACACCATATTATTGACCTGACTAAGTCTGATTTAGTCAATCCCAATGTTGGAAACTCACAAAATATTTGGCAATAGTTCCAACATTCCAAGTCAATAATATCAAACATTATTCTCAACCCTTGGTCAACTCATGCAATTAGTTTCCCAAACCATGCCATTATAACTTAGTCAAGTCAAATTGTTCCCAGTTCATACACATTGAACCCATCAACCATTCTAGATAGAGAAGATGTGCTTCAACAAAAACACATGAATGTAGAAGGTGGAATACACATGGTAAATGCAACCCAGAAAGAAAATCAACTTACAGCTCAAGAACAGACAGAACCTAGAAAGCATAAGTCTTCCATTTGCAATATTGACGCTAATTCACTTCTAGAAAACTCCCTTAATCATGTCACACAAATTTATATTATTTTGTACTGTTTAATCAACAATGGTAGCTGTCCCTTAAGATTATTTTTCAGAGTCAATAAATGTAAAGAAGCGAACAAGAGAATGTGGATCTTAGTCATTTTTCTTCATTCTTCCAACAACAAATAAAAATTGTATAGAATGTTTCCATTGTTGTAATACTCGGCAAAGGAATTTTCATACAGAGATTAAGGAACTAAAATTGAAAAATGTATATTAAGGATACTTTGATAAATTTTCGATAAAGATAAATGTTCATAGGGCATTTCTTCAAGTTTCAACAGACCTTAGATATTCTTCACATGGAAATTTAGGACTATATTATCGAGGAGGAGTGGATCTTTGGAGGCCATGTCTTTCTTGATCAATTGAATACCCTGACAGACTCTTGAAAGAAAATGAATTTTTACTTTTGAAGACCAACCAGACCATTACTCTGTTCTTGTAATCACCCAATTCTTCTTATAAAGATACAAGGCAATTCCATATTTCCTAGCATATGCTAAATTTATTTAATGATCAAGAAATTTTTTTACTAACAAACTTGGTAGGGACAACTACTCCAACCCTATGACCAGGAAGTTGGTTGAGTGTTGACGTCCTTGGCTTGGAAGGTATTGATGCTAACTATTCTCAAGGCTATATTAGGAAGTTGGCGTAGAGTCCTATCAAACTAAAAATGGAGGATATCTATTAAGTATGGTCCAGAAACCCTTCTTCAGTTAAATTCATGGCAAGTATTGGATAATACTATGTACGAAGAAGAGGGAACATAAGAAACTTTTTTGGGGGGATATTTTTTAAATTCAAAGCTCCTATGAAGTCTAAATTTTTTATGTGATTAGCATTAGGTAATAAATCCTTGAAATAGGAGGTCTTCCAAAAACCCTTCTTCAGGTAAATTCATGACTAGTCTTGGATAATGATATGTATGAAGAAGAGGGATCATAAGAAACTTCGTGGTGGGGGATATTTTGGAAAGCCAAAGCACATATGAAGTCTAAAATTTTTATGTGATTAGCATTCAGTAACAAATCCTTGAACTGGGAGGTCCTCCAAATAAGGGCACAACAAGGTCCAAGGAGATGTGCACCTTGTTGGAGAGAGGTGGAGACAATAGATAATTTTTCTTTTCTAAGGAGGTCTCAAAGGCTATTCTTCCACTAGCTTGAGGTCAAGAACCTTGTCAAGAGGCATCCTAGTTAGACTATAAAAAGAAACAGTCCAAAGATAAATCTATCAAAACATAGATCTCTTCATCTGATTTCACTTAGAGCCATTTGACCGATAATGAACTCTAGAATCTTCTAGGAGGAGTTTCCCCCATTCCATGGTCAACACCAAATCAAACACCTCTATGATGGAATAAAGTATATCACAAAGCCAAAAGTCCCTCCCCATGGAATGGGCCATCCTCACCACAAACTTCAAATATTTTCAAATCCATTCCTATCATTGGTATTGCCAATTGACATCATCATTAAAATATGGAATAATACACCATATACCAAACATGCTTTTTGAAAAAAACCTGCAATAGAATGAAGGAAAAGGAATGAGAAGAGTATGAAATAGAGCACTCAACACAAAAAGAAAAAAAGAAAAGCAAGAGCAAACATAAACCTTGCCTCTCATATCTTCAACAATCATGATTATGGTATCCTTTAAACTCCCCTTCAAGCTCTCCATAACAATGAGTTGTGGGGCTATAAAGGCCTCTCATGAAAAAACCCTACAAATGTGAAATTTTGTAAAAGCAATTTCACTAAGCACAAGAATGCTTCGTGAAATTTTTTTTAATGGTGAGAGAACTCTTAGTCACTCAAGTAAACCTCTTGACTAAATTAGGGAGTGATCTAGGTTCCTCAAGTTCACTCCAAAAGCACTAGAGAAGTGCACTTGTGAGAGTGCCTCCCATGGAGGCCTGGAGCACATCTGCATACCCCAAAGAGTGCTCCCAAACAGGTTTGTCACAAGAGTGTGCTATCAAAGGTGCTTCCAAGGCTCTCACACTCAAAGAACTCAAAGAGGTTGAGAATCAACAATTGTGGGAAGAATTCATTGAAGAAAAAACAACATTAAAATGAATTAAGTAGCATGAGGTAGCAACAAAAGCAATTTATTCACTATCATGATTCAAATGTATGCATCCAAAATGAAGGAATACCATAATGTAGAACAAGGTTGATGTATCCCAATTATTATACCTTGGGCCCAAATAGTCAAAATCAAGGAAAAATCTATATTAATAGAACCAAATGGGCACAGGTGACATGTTTTCACTTCTCCAATGGGTGGAACATACCATAACATCTCTTGACCTACTATGCAACATTGAAGACATCAAAGTCATGCATGATAAATAGACCCACAAAAGGTTTGACATCAACAAATTCATTCATAAAGGTTCAGCTACTAACATAAGATATGAGAGTCACCATCAAGAATGCCATGAAATTTGAAAAGAGAAATAAATTAGCATTTGTAGCATTTCAAGTGAACAAAGCAACAATGTGATGGGAGGAGGCAATACAACGATGTTTGAAATTAAAAATAGAACAATTCATGCAAAAAGAAATCAAATTCTTAGTAAAACAAATATTTCCTTGCAAGATTCACACCCATGACACTACAACAAATAGAAAAAATTATCCAAACCAAACAAGGATTATGCAACACAATCTCTAAACTTTCTAAATAGAAATTGCACAATACTAACTCTAGATTTGTGAAAATTATCATAAGCCTATCGAGACACATGCACAACAACCACCAATAGTAATCAATCTCAATGAATTGACAAAGCAACTCAATTTCTTGACTATGGAGTCTATACTGACTTTAGCTTCCTTTACTTTCAAATCTGCAAATCATGCAAAGCCAAGAGGCCTTCAAACTTTGCAATATTTTTAAAGAAATATTTTACAAAAAATACTTGGGAACGAAGCATTCCCAGAGACATTCTATATGCATATACTTATATATTATGATGCATATATTTTCAAATAAAGAGGGCTTGTACAACAAGACCTAGCTCATTGGTAAAGAGGGTGGCGATATTTCCCCCACCCCACCCGCCCTAATTACCAAAAAAAAGAACATGTTATCCCCTTCTAAGCCATCATGTTTGTGCAAATGGAATGAGTATTATGATGGATAGAGTACTTAGCCTTTGTGCCAACACCTTCAAAAAAATGTATAGAATGCCAAATTAATTGTGGAGAATGTAAATTTTGCTTATAATAGGCAATATGATATTATTAAGAGCTTAAAAATGTGATTCATAGCAGATTAGAACATCAAAGATTTAGTACAAGTCTCAAGACTTCATAACCAATGGTAAACTATTTGGAAGTTACAAAGTCAAAAAAAAAAATCACATGAAGTAGAATAGGAAATGAAGTTGAACCAAAGAACATAATCCATCTAGCAATCATAAAGTTATGAACTAGATTGGAAGGAGTAGAGTATGAAATGTAATAGGCCATTGTCACCAAAGAGTTAGAGCATGTATAAAATGATGTTTACAATATAGGCCATATGCCTAATTTATAAAAGGGATACTAGAAACTGAAGAACTAAATAGAGTTGAAGTCTATGACAAGTAAAGAAATTTAAAAAAAAACGGAAACAATTCTAATATCTATTGTTGTTTTTTCTTGCCATGAGAAATTCTCAAAACCCTAATTGGCAATGAATGAAATGAGTCAATGACAATTAGAATAATCAAAGAAGATGGATTGGAGTTTTTATAAGCTCTAAACCCTCGAAGTCCACAATATTTTTAGAAAAAAGGAAAATAATTAGTCATCTTTCAACCATATGGAGAGTGTTCCGATGAGTGCTAGGAACATTCTTGGGAACACTTGGAACTGTAGCTACCCAAGTCAAGCACACACTCCTACAACGCTATATCTAGCACAAGAGAAAGAGGGGCAAGTGAATTCCCATGCAATATAGGTTTCTACTAGGCCCTCCACATTTTTCCCATGACAAATTGTCCGTGGATGATCCAATGAAATTGAACCTAAAAACCCACTTCTAGGAAATATTGAACAATTTGATTGGACAAAAAGAAAGAATTCTAAGTGTTATATGTTTTTCAATGGAAAAAAAGAAAGCATTCTGAGCTTTTCATGTTTTTCAAAATTCAAAAACATGTTCTTATTTTTTTACTGCCTTGATTATTATTAGCATGACACATTTACTACCTTGATTATTATTGCCATGAAACAAATTCTGTTAAACAAGAAGTTGTCTAGGTGATTTATATTTTTTTTTGTTGCAAATCCACTTGCTAAATTTGCTTTTGTATTGATGCATGTTGTAGTCACCAGGACATCTAAGTAGGAAGAACCAAATATAAATGTTTTTCTTTTGCAATGTAGCCTTTTGAAAAGCAGATACTAACATGGATTCTACAAAATTTATGGTAATGTGAGTGCCACATTAAATAAATAAATAAAGATGAAAAACTGCCAAGAAAATGAATCCTATGTGATATGTTGGTTAAACATGGTATATATTTACCCCTGAAACAAAGTCATTCATTTGGGAAGTTCTAAAGAGTACTGATACTTTACAAGAAATTTCTTTGTCTGAAATAATCTAGCCTGTGAATGTTGTGAGGATGCCATGCCAAAGACTCAAGCGTTCCTATTTTATGGAAGGGCAACAAGTTCAAACTCTTATCATTTATGTTCTAGGTTTCTTTGTAGCAGACGTGTGTAGAAGTGTGAAACCACAAGTTAGTTGATGACTATGCCATGTCATCAGCATTGACTGACATGATAAAAGGCAAAGATTCCTTAAAAAGGCTTAGTACATTAATAACAAATTTTAGAAAAGTTTACTTTGGTTGAAACTTCACAGTTCCAACAATGCCATCCAAAAAATTATGTCAATCAAATGTATATGGATTGACATTTTTTTTTAAATATATTAATTCAAACAGAGCTCATGTAATTTTTCACATTTCTATATTGATGCTATGATTACAATAGATATATTTTTTTCATCCCAATAATATTCAAATGCATTTGGTTTCAAAATCCATTATAAAACACCTACCACTATATAGAAGCTTGAACAAACAAGTAATGCAAAAGATAAGTACATAGGAGAAAAAAAAAAGAAAAAACCTAAATAGTGTTTGATGTGAGAAACAAACCTTTGTTGCATCTAGCAAGAGCCCTTCATCCTTGTACAAAACTCCACAGTGCGTGAGAGCACAAAACATTATGGGGATCAAGCGCAATAGATTTTGTAAACCATTCAAATGGCTTCAGAATGAGACCTTGTATATGGAGACAAATTCCTTTTCCAATGTGAACCTCGACATTGGTAGGCTCTGTTTCCGTAAAAATTTCATAGATACCAAGTGAATCTGAAAATTTATTCCTTGATCGTAGAATATTAGCATACAACAACACATCCTTCCTTTGAAACCTTCTAATAAATGAGTATGAATGGGAGGAGGCAGGAAGAGGAGAAGAAGTAGAAGTAGGGTTGGTACTAGAAGTACTTCTCATTGAAGGACGACTCACTGCTCCATTGCAATTCAAAGGAAATGGCACCTTTGAGTGCTCATTGTCACCTGTAACATCATCCTCTCCTTTCTAGCATTCACTATCTAAGACTGAGGATATTGAGTGACTTAAGGTTATTTCCATGCCATAACTAGACCCATTCCACTCTACAACGCCCCCAGTTTTCCATGTTTCTCCACTTCACAACCTTTCTTGGCCAAAATGAAAAAACATGCCCATGATTAAAAACTTATTTCAAAAAGCAAGTCATATAGTGACTTCGTTGAAAGCCATTACCAACAACGGATTGAATCCATCATAGGGTTTAATTTATTCTATGCAAATGAAAGCCAATCTTGGAGACCACATTCTTTGTCATGTATTTTATTTTGTATTAGGAGGTGGAACTTTCTCTCCACAACTTTGGTCCCAAAACCAAAAGAGTCTCTTTCTAAGCATTTTCAGACACTATAATTCCCCCCCATATCTTCTTGAAGTATACTTGACTAACAACGTCCTCTTAAACATAAAGGAACAAAGGGGACTTATAAAATAAGAGTCACCAATCCTGCCAACCTCTTGGAAAGCCTGAAGATCTTATTGATAATTATAAAATATCAAAACCATTATTGTTGTTCAGTGTTATATATGATACCCTATATGTTATCTTTTACCGACTAATTTTCAAATTTAAATATATCAAATATTGAGATGATATTATTAGCTTTTCCTAGATGCATGTATTATTTCATCATCTTAATGTTGGAACCAACTCTGCACAAGATTGGTATTAGACTAAGTCGTTGAGGTTCTTTTGAACAACCCAAAAAATTTCCTTCTAGTTTGGCTGCATCACAGTTGACAAAACTAAGAAGAAAAAAATTTAAAAATGGTAGTCGAATATAAATTGCAAGTCAAAATTGGAATCAATCGAATGTTGGTCAAGACAAAATTCTCTTTTCTAAATTGTTGATTATGATTTTCAATTGACAAAACCTAGGTTTAAATATGCACCCTGCACTCTTCTTCGTTATTAGTCCAAGTCCTAGCACAACTTGGGGAATCTATGAAGATCTCATTGACTATAAAATCGCTACCATGAACGGCTGGGAAAATGGACACCCTTTTTTACATCAACATGGTAAGCATTTTTCACAATTGAGTGGAAAGAGTATCTCCCAGGCATATTCCATAGGAGGACATCATTCAACCAGCAGTGTGTGTTTATCCTTTGGTGGTCACTATCTCCATCAAAGAAAAGACTCTGATAACCATTGAATATTGAAGCAATACAAGATGGGCAATCTACTCTACTGTGAAATGTTAGAACTTTAGCTAGCAGAACTAAAGAAAACAAGCTTCTAATCAAACCAAATCTCTTTATACATGATTGAATGAAAAGAGCATCATCTAACCTGCATTATATGCATATCCTATAGTGGGAACTATCTCCACCAAGGTAAAGACTTTGCTGACCATTGGATATGCAACCAATGCAAGCTACACAATCTAGTCTACTGCTGAAATTTATAGTAAAAAACAAACTGAATGTGTGTATAACCTTGTTCAAGGAAAAAATTAGCTAGAAATGTCAACAAAAACAAGCTTGTAATCACATCAAATCTCAATCATGGTCTGGTTATAAATTATGTAAGGGAAAATCCTCTTCTTCAGATTGTTGAATATGATTTTAAGTATAGAAGATCTAGGTTTAATTGCACACCCTACACTCTTCTTCATTGGTCCATATTCTAGGATGGCTTGGAAATCACTACCATGAACAAGTTGGAAAATGAAATTCCTTTTATCATATCAAAAGGCAAGCATTCTTGACAATTGAAGAAGAGTATCTCCTAGACATATGCCAAAGAGGAAATCTTCCAACCTGTAGTGCATGCATATCCCATGGTGGGCACCATCTCCACCTAGGTTAAGACTCCAAGTTGGTCCATGTTCTAGGTTCTTTTTCTTTTGTGTGAAGGAAGGGGGTGGTTACCTGGCAAGATAGAAGTCCCTTCTCTAGATAGTTGAATGTGATTTTTAGTAGAGAGGACCTTGATTAAAATGCACACTCTACACTCGTATTCACTAGTCCATGTTCTACTAACTGCAGATATGATTTAATATAAAATCACTACCATGATCAAGTAGTAAAATAGACATTCCTTTTATGATATAAAAATGGAAATAACTTTTCACTATTGAAAGGAAAGAGATCTCTGAAACAGCTCCACAAGAGCAAATCATCCAACTTTCTATGTATGCATATCCTACGGTAGGCACTATCTCCACCAAGGTAAAGACATTGTTGACTATTAGATTTGCTATCGATCCAAGTTTTGAAATCTATTCTACTACCATATGTTATAGTTGGATACAAAATGAACATGTGCACAGCCCTATTCATGTAAAATTTTAGCTAGCATAGTTAACAAAAACAAGCTTGCAATCAAATCAAATCCCAATCATTGTCTAGATATAAGTTGTTAAGAAATAGGGTTATGCATTTTTTTTAAGCTAGTAAGATAGAAATCTCTTCTCCAAATTGTTGAATGTGTTTTTTCAGTTGACAGAGCCTAGGTTTAATGCACACTCTACAATCTTCTTCATTGGACCCTACTCTAGCCTCTAGGATGGCTTGGTAAATATACGCAGATCTCATTGAATATAAAAGCACTACCATGAACAAGTGGGAAAATTGGAATTCCTTTTATTACACAAAAATGGAATGCATTTTTCACTGTTGAATGGAAAGAGTATCTCCCAAACCGTTGCCATAGGACAAAAATGTCCAACCTAGAATGTATGCATATCTTACAGTGGACACTATCTCCACAAAGGTAAAGATCCTACTAACCACTAGATGTGCAATCAATCCAAGCTGGGAAATATACTCTACTTCCAAATTTTATAGCCTATACCTGTAAAAACTTTAGCCAACACAGTCATCAAAAACAAGCTTGTAATCAAATTTAAATCTCAATCATAGATAGAAGTGGTAAAGAGCTAAGGTCCTTTTTTTAGCTTGGTGAAGTTCAAAGCTTAAATTTATTTGCACCACATGTCACCATGATTTGCACCAACCATTTTAGGAAAGTTTAATCATTACAATCCACTGACTTCCATTACAGTGTTGCTCATAGCAATTTGAGTGACTCAAGCTCTCTCCAAATCACCTTCCCAATAAGGGAGGAAGAACAATAAAATCTCATTAGCTTGTATATACATATCATAGGGGCTTTTAACGCATGGAAAATAACAATCACCACGTAGTGAATCATTAGCTTATTTCCTTTTTCATCATGTCTCTTAAATATCACATTATTCCCATTTAATAGACAAGATGGCAATGCTCACTATATGGTGGTTATTGTTTGCCTTTAAAATACACCCAACCTTCTTTCTGATAAAAACCCTAGAAGGAAAAATGGTTTTTTCTCTTGTTTAGTTATAATATTTTCCCTGTGTTCAACCCAGGGACCTTATCCTTCTAATAATCAAAAGCTGAAAAATGTTCACATAGATCAATCTATTTTCTTTAGAAGATTAAAATAGACCTAAGAAAATCCTACATGGGAAAAAGACATAAGAAGCCTACCTTGTAAGGGGAGTGATTGATCTTCCTAGTCGACTTGCATGGAATTTTGACATTAGATGAGAAAATTCCCTCACTTCCAATAGGAGAAGCAGAGTAAGGAAAACTAGGATTGTTCCCCCATGGTCATTCTTAAATGTGAAAATATTCCTGCTCCGACTCATAGGTGACTTGATCGAGTCCCTGAGATTGCCATAGATTTCTATGGACTTATCTGAAGTGGAAAGAGTTGTTGGACCAACAATATCATCCACAAAGATGTTGTTTCTTAGAAATGTGTAGTATGCACAAATAGAGGATGAAGATACATCATCACGGCCCTTGGAAGTGGAGCAAGTGGGCGAAGGCAAAGGCTGAGGCTATTTTCGATGAGGGCAAATCCATTGAGCCCGGACCCTGTTCTGCTGGGAATGAACCTATCATCGTACGTTGTTGTGCGAGTTGGGGAGCAATTTCTAGGACAGGAATTTTCTCTCGAGAGGCCAGGAGAGCTCCCTATTTTTTATAAGTGCAAGGAGCTTAGATACATTTTAGGAGGCAACTTCAACCATAATTGCTTGCTTTCGGAATCCATTGCGCTGAGTAACACTATTGTTATGTCTTTGAAAAATGGAATCACAAGGATTTTGATTTCATGACATAATTAAAAAGACCATAAGGAATAATATAAATTCAAAAGAGCCTTTTGTTCGATGAATCGGAGGGTGATGGTACAACTCCGAGATTTACCCCTCCGGCGACGCCGTGCCTTTCCGAGATTCAAGTGGACTCCGCCCAACTCTGATGGCTGACAATGGCAGCAATACCTCCCGATAAATGACGAAGGTAGCAAACTCCTCTAGTGGACCCCGCACCCCTACCTCCACCACCTCTCTCCCTCTGCACTACTCCTCTCCCATCCGCCACCCCCATGACACCACCCCACGACGAGGAGCCACCTACCACAATCAATGCTAGACCACTCACGTTGAAACTTCCACGCATGAATTTTTTGTCCAATGTTTTCAGCTTCAGTCGTTCAATTCGGTCCTGTATCAAGCTACGCAGCGTGGAAGGAGTTTCGTCTTCACTTTCAGGTACTAATTCAGGTTTTTTCATGCTTCTCCCTTCTCCAATGGTTTATTCATAGCCGAAATGAGTTAATAGATTAAGAATACAGGAAAGAAAAACCTGGGCATTTGTAGTCAGAGAAATCTGCATATTGAGGACTTCCCATTCCATGGGTTTCTTTCCCAACATCATTGTAGAAATTCCATCCTTCAAGTGCCACCCTCACTAGTTTGCTCTTCATTCCAGGATCTCCTAGCACTGAAACATATTCCAATTTATCTTCTTCATTGTTATCAGCAACCACATACTGAGCTGATTGGCTACAATAAATCAATGCCAAAAGCCCAAACCAGCAAAATGGCCTTAGTGTCACCATACTTGGCTCTTCAATTGATGTAACCAGATGTCACAAACCCATTGAAGCATTGGCAACTTTGAACTATGGATACTGATAAACTTACTCTTAACCATGGAGACTATAAACAGTGTTTATCTCATTATGCAAGATGATATATGTGAGATATACACTTGCTTATTTTTTTCTTTGCGACTCTTAGCCCCTTAGAGGCCCGGAAGAATTTTGAAATCACCTCACTACTCAATATGGGGAAATTAAGAGAGGAGATGCACACCATAATCCAATCAACCACTTCCATTGATAGAATAATTTTGTTCAATACCAATATTAGGAAACCCCAATCTAAAAAAACATATGCCTTGTAAAGATATAATTTCAACACCAATGCATCCTTTTTCTTTACCTTCATAGAGTGTATACATTCCTAAGCAATTGCCACGACATCCTAGATTTATTTATTTTAAAAAAAACTAATTTTTTCAGAGGATATATGTTTCAACATGTTATCCTTAATGCAAAAATAAATAATATTCGAAATCATTTCATAAATGATATTCCATAATTAAATTAGACTATAATATGAATAATTTTTCCTTTGATACTTTAGTTGTTAGTGCAATAAAAGTGGTATTAAGTGCACCAAAAATATTGTAATTGACCCTTCATTATTTATCAATATGAATCATATTTGTGCCCATGAGATCCATAAAATGTATAAATTATTTTATTGGCTAGCGATCGGTCTCAGACTTTTTTCCTTAAAAAATGATTTCAAGACAAATACCAATTCAACATAAGAGATTAACCTCCATATTTTTGCATTAACCTCCGCATTATACATAACTTGATATGAATGCATTAATATTTGGTAATTGGATATTTGATATGCATTTAAAAAAAAATTCCTGTAGGCACTGGAAAATAATTTTCTAGCGCCTACAGGAAACAAAATTTATATGCATATCAAATATCTAGTTACTAGAATCCTTTTGGGGGGAAATTGATTTTGCTTCAATCAGTCTTACATAGCATCACAACGTACTGTATGCATCTACATATACTACCTCAATACATCATTAAATGGATTAACTCAACTATATGAAATTTCTTTTGGGCTGGAAAAATCAATCTTAAAAGTTTCATCTTGTTAGGACTATGCTTGACAGAGAAGGGGTGAAAAATAGTATTTGGAATCTGTAGGATGTAGCGGGCAAGAAAATATTTTTGTTGAATGGTAACTAGAAAATACTATTTGGAATCTGTAGGATATGCATACAATTTTTTTTTCCTGTAGGCGCTGGAAAATTTTCCAGCGCCTACAGGAAATAAATTTCATGCTTCCATTAAAGTATTTTCTATGGGTTCTTTTGATTCCATAGGATTTATCAAAGGCAAGGATCAAATTTCAATCCAAATTCTCAGATACAACTATGGCCAATGTTAATAAGGATAGATCTATTTTATCCACCCAAACAGCTAAAATGAATCAGTTACTTTCGATATGGATCTCTGTGATATTTTTGTTTTATTTTTTTCAATCTATGTAATTATTTTCCCTTCTTAATTATCTTATATGATTTTTATTTTTAGTAATAAAGGAGTGGTCAATTTGTTTTTCTATTTTATGTGACACCTCTATTTCACTTGGCTGGAGAGTGTACCTAGTTTCTCTTGGTACAACCATATTTCAATTTTCCTTCTGCATTCCTATCACACATATGAATACATTGTATGGTGGTCTCCAAAGCCCCCAGTGATTTTTGTGTTGGCTTTATCATAGTAGCAAGTGCTTCAATTAGGGAAAACTTAGTGCACCCATCAAAGGAACATCCAATATCCTATATGGGGATAATTACACATCCTTTTATTTTAAGAGTTTCCTGAATTCAATACAGAGCATATCTATTCGGATCTCAAATTTGTCAAACTTAATGCATTATCTGGTAATAGAAATCTCAATTGTGTGAATACTTGTTACATTTATCATGCCACTATTCGATTCACTTGGTTTCGTATGTGTTGTTTACTTTATGGTTTCATAACCCTCATTTGAGTTAGTTTGCTGCCATCATCTTATGGGTACTCGTTTATGGGATATGTGCAGTGTGTGATGCTTGTTATTCCAAGTAAATGTTTAGAACTCATTTCAACCACTTTATGCTTTTGAGGCTTAAGTTGGCACTATGGTGACACTACTTTTAAACAACTCTTCCATGAAAAAATAATTTAACTAAAAAGATAAAATATATTTTCTTTTATTTTATCACAAATCCCAAACTTTAAAGATAATATACATGAACCTTAATGTAGTCACTATAATGTTTTTGTATAATTAACTGATCTTATACTAACCCAAATTTTGAAATTCTTCCAACATTATGAATATAAGTGCAATAATTTGATGGGATGGGACATTAATAGATTGATTGGAAGAATACCAACCATCATGAACCAGATCCATAATGTATTTTCACAGGAAACCATAGTATAAGATCTATGGACATAAATTGTAGACCATGAGGTATATAGGTTATTTTTTGTTAAACATTGCAGATGAGATGGACTATTCAAGTAGCTCAAAGGCACACAGGTGGATCAATAGGATTATATTGCTTGAAATTACTCTGCCTCGTGGCTAGATCACCTAGTGAGCTTTTGCTTTTCTAGTGTATTTTTTAGATCCTTGCCTCGTGGTTAGATCACCTAGTAAGCTTTTGTTGTTTGTAATATCCCAAAATGGGAATGCATAACAAAGCCTGCTGGAATAATGCAAGCTTCACAAATTGGTGTAATACAATTATTTTTCAGCTCTTGGATCCCTTAGATCAGTGGATCTAGGATCTAAATCCAAAAGGATAGCAAAAAAAAATCAAACTAGGTGAGTTAAACAGACCTCCCACCACCTAGTATGGCTGGAAAACACCCAATGAAGGGGCTACAGCTATATGCAACAAACTACTTCAGAAATAATGCGATTCCACTGAAGTAAAGTAGGAGGCCAATATGGAGGCTCAAAGATCATATGTAAAACAGAAAATCATATTTACATTACATTCCATACAGTGTACAAGAGAAAGTAAAAGACTATACAGGAATAAACCCTCAGAAATGAGGTGCTACAACCACACGAAATGTCTACATAAACTTGAAAACATTATTTTAATGGGCTGAAGCAGCAGTATATTACAACTCAGATCTAGAGAAGATCTGTACACAAAAATATAGATCTAATTCATATTTTTATACAAGAAAATCTCATCTATACATTCCCCTTGGGGTTTTGTGAAAAACATGAGAGTACAAGAGTAGATCTGAGATCTAGAGTTAAAGATCTGCAGTAATATTTAGAAATCTTTGAATCATATGATAGAACAGCAGATCAGATCTGAAACAAACATGTATTGGATGGCCAATCCATGGATCACCACAGTGAGAGGAAGGATCCTATCACCAGAGATCTCTCCTCCAAAATGTAGACAAAACACCCTACAATTACAAACTTGAAAATAATGCAGTTAGGGAAGGGAAATTACACTGTAAGCTCTGAGAATGATTTGGCATGATGCCAAGGTCTGGATCTATAGCTCCAATGGTCTAGGACACTCTTTCCAATGGGATAGAAGACTTTCCTAGTGAAAAGGGGTGCTAGATGTGCATAGATCTAAAGAGATCTATCCTCCACTTGTTGCAGCTCACAAGCACAACCCAACCCTCAACAGGATCAGCGTTGTAGGTGTAAGATGAAGCTTTTCCCAAGCCTAATAGTGGACAAGACAAGCAAAACTCCTCCAAGAGCTGCTCTAGGAAGGAGGTGGGATTCCCGCTCAGGAACACTCAATGCTAAACAACATTATTCTCAGCTAAACAGCTAGAGAATGAGAAATGTATAAACGGACAAATTCTTCTGAAATAATATCTTCAACAACCCCTCTCATGCTTCTCTCCTCTTCCTTTTATAAGATGAGAGTCTTGTCAAACCCTAAACCACTTCATCAATTTAGCTCCTTTCACATGTAGAGCCTCCATCTAGAACTATGTTGTGCCTCAAGGAGGTTCGATGCATCTAGACTGTGTTGTAGATATGGTCATGGTTGAGTTGGTCAAGTGATCAACCTCTTTCACACTCAAGTGTGTTTATAAAATGGCCCAGATTTAGCCTTGTTTACATTGGGCATTGATTTATTTTTATTTTTTTAGGAGTTCTACATGTCCTCCTTACACTTTATTCATTAACATGAAAAGAAAAACAAAACAAAGAAAAATTGAATATTCCCATTAGCTTGGGCTAAGTGGGAATATTACAGTCCTCCCCTCCAAAATTTTGCTTGTCCTCAAGTAACGGATAAGGTGAGTCCTACAAAATCTCCCCTTCTTCTCTTGTGGCCTCCTCATCCAATAGTCTCCATCATTGCTTTAGATTTTCTGCAATAGCTATGCCTCCCAATGGTTCCTCCCAAGTGTGCAAGTTGGCCTTTGGTGAATAAACCCAATGGCTCTCATCATGAAGGACTAGAAGGTCTATATGGAAACCTTCTTGCTGATCCATGGCCTCCTCAAGATAGAAGTGATGACAAACATGGGGGATTTCATCATCGATGAGATACTCCCATCTCCATGCTATCATCCAAATGAAATGAATCACCTCCCAGCTTGAAAATTCATAGAAAAACTCTTCCCCAATACTTATGAGAGGCATGTCCCAAACAAAAATATGGCTCACCTCACAAAGAAATGAGTGGTCTACCATAGTGGCCATATAATATCCCATGCTCCCTTTGAAACATGTGGTGCAAAAAGTGTGGGAAACTCCTTTCCCCAAGGACGCATCCAACCAATGTGTCTTCCCTCCATCCATGTTCCAAACAAGAACAAGAACAATTTCAGCATATGGAATCATAATTAGAGTCATGCTAGCTACCATATGAAATAATGGAGAAGGATAATGGTCCCTCAAGTGCAACCAGCGCAGTTTTACTCCTAACTGCCTTAGAATATGATATGACAAGTGTTTTCCCCAACACTTGTTTGCTGCCCCATCCTTCTTGCATGCTTGGAGAAAGTGCATACTAGTTGGTGTAAAGGAAGCACACCATGAAGCGTATATCATCTCTCCAAGACCTTTCAAGGAATAGCCAAAATCACCATTGTTCATAACCCCAAGTGGCATATGAAACCCATCAGAAATAATGCTCCCTCTTGGAGCAAAGCCCTTCACATGAGTGGTAGAAAAATACAAGCATATAGTAGATACATCAATATATTCATAAATACAATTTCTTCCATATAATTTTTTTACATTAGGGAGGTAACTCATGGATGAGTTCCTTCTCATACTTAATGAATAAGGAGGTGTTGAGGATATCTTTTTCCAAGAGATATGTTCCTCCTCAACTAGCAAATGATCCATGCACTTCCTCATATGAGAGTGCATCTCCTTATTGAGAACTTCCCACATGAATCCCTCCAATATAGTATGGCATGTTTTAATGAAGCTAGTGGGTTTAGAAATCAAGATCTCATAAGTTGCATTAAGTAGTTTGTCCTTGAGTTTGGAGCTTTTAGATAAGTAGATCTAATCATAGAAATAAATGACTCCATTAACTACTTTATACCTCTTATCTATAATTTTCTCATCAATAACCTTACATGTGAAGAGGTCCTTGGAATATTCCATCAAGAGTAGGGACTCCCAATAAGGATCTAGGCTTCCCAACATTGACAACGTTGTAGAAGTCTGAAATGAAGTATTTTTCACATGATGGCTCTCCTCCTTGACATGCTTAATGTCAAGGTCACATGTTGGAGTATTTCCAACTTTATTTTGCTACCCCTCTTGCAGCTGATCTTGCTCAAGAAAATATTGAAGTTTAGGAGAGTCATCCTTCTTTTGAAAGGTTCTCCTCCTCCAAAACTCCCACAGTTTTTCTCCTGCATACAAGAATGGAAATACCTTCTTTTCATATTCAGAAATTTTCATTATATATTGGAGTATATTTTTCTACTCCAAGGCTATGGAGTGGCCTTTGATACCATGCTCATATCAACACATATTTCTGAATCCCTTCTTTCTAGCACAAATAGATGAATGGAAGATGTTGACACCTAATCCTATGGGATGGGTGTGAATATTCAATATTGCATATTATTTAATATTAGGAAATAAGGAAGGCCAAGAGTCATTGGGAGATGAATCCCAATAGCCTCACCTCCATGTATAAATGCATGTTCATTCTTCATTCAATAACACATTCTAATTTGAGGAGTTACCTCATGGTTTGACATGGTATCAGAGCCAGTCCCACTATTGGCATTTCTGCCTATGGTGTAACTCCCTCTCCTTTGCTCAGTCAGTTTTTAATAGTTTTTTTGCTGCTCCTACTTATTGCTATACTATTATTCTGCATTTTTTTATCTCTGCATAGCTCTGACATTTGCAGCTCCTGCAGCCCCTGAAGATTCTGCAAGCCTGCAGTTCCTGAAACACTGCAAATTGCAGCCTCCCTCTGCAGTCCTGCAAAGATCCTATTCCAGATTTTTTGTAACGTTTTAATTCCTCTACGTCCCTTTCTTCCTCCCTACAATACTTAACGCCCTCACCAGCGCCCTCAATTCACGCGTTCACCAATATACAACTCACTATTCAAAGCTGTGCACTCCCCAACCTGGCCTCTCGACCCTCCCCACGCCCTAACTCCCCATTCGACTGTGCTACACTCCTTCATTCCTCATCGACCTGAGCTACACTACGCTATCTCCCTCACTCGCTCACTCCACATTACATAACACTGTTTTAACACTCACTACTGCCCACCATTCATAACAGTGTTACCGCCTCCAGGCACAGTTTTACTGCAAATATCGAACTCAGCCCTCTGTCCATTACGCTACATCTTACCCGCCTGCACATACCTGCCTCGACTCATACATATTGTCACCCGCCTCTGTCCACCATTATATCACGCCCTCCATGACTACATATATAGCACCGACCCGTCGCTCATTCATATGCTCCACAACAGAGTACAACGCTGTCTGGCATTTTTAATACGCCCTCAACTCCTGGTTTGGCTCCATTTAGCTGTCGACTGCATAAATTGTGATATATAACGCTCCGTCCACGCATGTTCCAAATCACTATCCCATATACACCGCCCCTCCTCCATATTGAATACAGCCATCCATCCATTTAATACGCCATCCATATATAAAACCGCCCTTCATCATATATAATACGTTGTCTTTGTGATATAATACGCGGTCTTTGTGATACATTCACGCTCCCTTCCATACGTTAATACAACCATTATATACCGCCCCTCCTCTACTATATACCACTCTATCTCCATATATACGATGTCCAATATACAACGCTCCCACTGCATATAATATCACTGTGGTACGCCCCTCCCACCATACCATTTACGCCCTCATAAAACGCTGTCTGTCGATATATTTTCGCCCACTCCACTTTTATTTAATACCATTCCACATTATTATAATACCGCCCTCCTCCAGCGCTATCACATAATATTCCACCTTTTAATTCCGCCCCCTCCCATCTTTTAATACCATATTACCGCCCTTCCATTTCATAAAAATACCGCCCTTCCATATCGCCCTCCCATTTCATACAAATACCGCCCTTCCATATCGCCTCCCATACAAAAAAAAAATTCCAAAAAAAAATAAAAAAATATACATATATTTTTTTGTGCAGAATTCAGTATTTGCAGCAAAGAGTTTTTGTCTTTTTGAATTCAGTGTCTTTTTAGCAATGTTTCTGTCCTTTTAAACTGAGTATATTTTCCAGCAAAGAGTTTTTTTGTTTTCTCTCCTTCAAAAGAGATTCTCTAGCAAAGTTTTTTTTTCTCTCCTCCTTCAATAGAAGATGACAGTCCCTTCATCTTCTAAAGAGGCTGCATACTTGGCACAGAGAGAAAAGAGACATGCTTCAGATTCATCCAGAGAAAGAGATGGCAGAAGACGAAGAAGAAACTTCAGAGAAAAGGGGGGCAGACAATCTAAAATTCAGCAGCAAAGAAGTCAAGACAAAGGTAAAACTAATGACAAATACAAAGGTAAAGCACCTGAATCAGCTCATTCTGTTCTAGCACATTGTAACAATGGAGTAACTGAAAACCTATTTGATGTTTCATTTACTTCATGGAGAGATGATTGGTTGCTAGATTCAGGAGCAACATGTCACATGAAATTTAGAAAATATTTTTTTGAAGAATTCACTACAAAGTTGATGGAGCAGTATATTTCGCAGATAAATCCAAACTCAAGCCATCAGGGCTTGGCACAGTCAGGCTTAAACTGCCTGGTCTTCCTGATCATATCCTACATGAGGTTCTATACCTCCCAGAGTTGAAGAGAAACTTGTTGTCCCTGGTCGAAATCCGGCAGCAAGGACACTCAATTCACTTGTTTGATGGCAAGGCAGAGGTTAGAAAAGCATCAGATCACTCACTTGTCATGGAGGGAATAGAAGAAGGGAGACTCTTGAAGCTGAAAGGTTCATCCGCTCATGCTCAAAACTTTGCATTCAGTTCACATCATGATGAAGGTACATTTCCATCAAGTCTTTTATGGCATGCTAGATTTGGACACTTAAACTATGACAGCCTTCGTTTGTTGAAGAAAAATGGTGTTGATGGACTGCCTACAATTCCTAGAAAACCTAAGGAATGTGATGCTTGTATTCTAGGAAAGCATAGCAAACAACCATTTCATGATTCACACTCCAAAGCACATAGAAAACTTGAACTTGTTCATTCAGATTTACGTGGCCCTATGCCTATTTCTTCTGCAAATGGAAACAAATACATGATGACATTTATTGATGACTACACCAGAATGTGTTGGATTTACTTACTGAAGAATAAGTCTGATGCTTTTCAAACTTTCAAGAATTTTCATGCATGGATTGAAAATGATGCACAAGCACATATTGGCTCTCTACGTACTGATAATGGAAAAGAATACACTTCAAACGAATTTGAAAATTATCTTCGTCAACATGGAATCAAACATCAAACAACTGTGCCATATAATCCCCAACAGAACGGTGTAGCTGAAAGAATGAACAGAACTATTTTAAATATGGTTCACTCCATGTTATTTTTCAAGAATGTAAAATTGATGTTTTGGGTTGATGCAGTTCTATGTGATGTTTACATAAATAATAGGTGTCCTTAAAGTTCAATTAGAAACAAAACTCCTTTTGAAATGTGGCATGGCCACATTCCTTCGGTAAAGCATTTCAGGGTCTTTGGGTCCACCTGTTATGCCTTGATACCCAAGGGTCAAAGGAACAAACTTGGTGCTAGAAGCGGAAAATGTATCTTCTTGGGGTACTCCAATACCTCCAAAGGATATCGTCTCTATGATGAAGCAAATAAGAAGTTTGTGATAGCAAGATATGTCATATTTCTTGAATCATCCAAGAGTGACAAGGTTGTTGAGCGGCAACTTGATCGCCTGGATAGATTCACACATGCAAAGTCTTTCCAAGAATTTGATAATGTGATTCCACATCTTGAAGGGGGGATTCCGATATTGAATCAAACTGTGGAATCATGTCTTGAAGCACTCTCTCCCCCACATGAAGAAACAACCACGGATGACACATTGGATGATGTGATTGACAGAATTGGGAGATTGAATCTTGAATCAATCCCAACTCAGTCAAGTGAACAACCTGGGCCATCTCAGAAAGGTCCTCCCAAATGGCTGACAAAGACACTAGAGAATGTTCATCCTGATGAGGTTGGAAAAACAGGAACAAGAAGTTCCACTCAACAAATCGAAGGTGATGTAGATAATTCTGATTCTCCTGTTGATATGGATATTGCTTATAACTATGAATTGATTTTGTCTACAGATCGTGAACCAACTTCCTTCAAAGAAGCCGCTTCTCATGATGAATGGAAAGAAGCGATGCAGAAGGAGTATGATGCCTTGATAAAGAATGGCACTTGGAAGCTGGTTGATCCACCTTTGGGAACAAAACCAATTGGATGTAAGTGGGTCTACAAGAACAAGTATAAAGCAGATGGCTCACTTGACAAGCACAAGGCCAGGCTTGTGGCAAAAGGTTTTGCACAAAAAGAAGGAATCGATTATGAAGAAACTTTTTCTCCCACAACAAAATGGACCACCATCCGGACTCTCTTTGCCCTAGCAGCTCAGAATGGATGGAAATTCCATCAGATGGATGTAAAAACAACTTTTTTGAATGGAGATCTAAAGGAGAAAGTTTATATGTCCCAGCCAGAAGGATTTGTTGTAAAGGGTCAAGAACACAAAGTTTGCAATCTTATAAAATCCTTGTATGGCCTCAAGCAAGCACCACGAGCCTGGTATGAGAAATTAACCGAGCATCTTCTGAAACTTGACTTCAAACATTTTGATCTTGATGATGCAACTTTGTTTGTTAAGAAAGTTGGAAAAACATTTGTATATCTTGTGGTATATGTAGATGATCTTTTGATAACAGGAAACAATGAGAGCTATATTGCATCCATGAAGAAAGAGTTGAAGAAAGGTTTTGAAATTACTGATTTGGGTCATGTTCATTACTATTTGGGTATTGAAGTAATTCAACATCCTAAATTAATATTTCTTTCTCAAAAGAAGTACATTGGAGATCTCTTGAATAAATTTGGCATGGATGAATGTAATCCCTTAACCACTCCAATGGAACAAAACTTGAAGCTCACATCTATTGAAGGGAAGGAATTTAAGGATGCAACTAAGTATAGACAGCTTGTAGGAAGTCTTATCTACCTGACCACCACCAGACCTGACATTTCATTTGCTGTTGGAATCCTCTCAAGGTTCATGCAAAAACCTTGTGAAGGAAATTGGTCTGCTACAAAAAGAGTGTTAAGGTACTTGAAGGGGACTCAAGACTTTGGACTCAAATATACACAGGTAGGCGACTTCAGCTTGATTGGATACTCTGATTCAGAATTTGATGGTGAAAAAGAAACAGGGGTGTCTACTACAGGTTACACCATGAGTCTTGGATTAGGAGCAGTCTCATGGAGATCACGCAAACAGTCAGTTCCAGCAGATTCCACGACCGAGGCAGAATATGTGGAAGCAGCTGAAGCGACAAGGGAAATTGTGTGGCTCCGGAAAATCCTGGAATATTTGCAGATGAAACAAATGTACTCCACACCACTCATGATCGACAACACTTCTGCAATAAATTTGGCCAAGAACCCAAAATTCCATGATCGAACAAAGCACATCAATACAAAGTACCATCTAATTCGACATCATGTTCAAGCCAAAACCATTCATCTACATCATTGTTCCACAAATGAGCAAACTGCTGACATCTTCACCAAAGCACTTGGAAGAGAAAAGTTTGAAAAGTTCAGATCGATGCTTGGACTCACCAACATCCCTTCGGATTAAAGGGGGGAATGTTGACACCTAATCCTATGGATGGGTGTGCATATTCAATATTGTATATTATTTAATATTAGGAAATAAGGAAGGCCAAGAGTCATTGGGAGATGAATCCCAATAGCCTCACCTCCATGTATAAATGCATGTTCATTATTCATTCAATAACACATTCTGATTTGAGGAGTTACCTCCTAGTTTGACAGAAGATAGTAAAGTCAATTTCAGAAAATTTCTTAGCTCCCCATCAATGATTCTCAGCGCTGTAGTAGCTCCTCTCAAGGTTCCCTCTTTAGAAAAATATGTTTTTGTTGCATATAGTTGAGAGAACATGTTAGCTTTCTTCCAATCGGGGGGTCTTCCTAGTGGAATGCCTCCATGCAAAGAGACATCAATGCATAGAGCAGGATACATAGATGTATGGAATGATTTGTCCTTGCCTTCATTGCATAGATCCTCATGCCTTCTTTGTGAATCAATATTTTGAAATAAAGAGGGGTGTATACTCCTCATCATATGGTGCCTGCCCTCCCCTTTATCTTCTGCAATATTCAGATTCTCACCATTTGATAATGATGGCACATGTTGCACATGGATTGCGCCACAATATCCATATGTGAGATTCTTTGGAGCTTCATGCAATAGTGCAAGGGTTTCTCTCCTTGGAGCCATTTCTCCCTCTTTCTCTCCATGAGGGTCTAGGTGTGCCCTTTTCATGACTGTGTTTTTATTCCCAGTCTTCTCTTCCTTGATCTTGCAAGACCCTTGGAAGTTCAAGTGATTCTCTCTCTTTGGCACGTCTCCTTCCTTCCTCTTCATGAAGAAGTTGCTGACAGAACGTTGTAGATTTGATGATATGGCTGAGTTCTTATATCCATGAGATGAGGACTTAGAACCTTCCTCATGTATAGATCTTGTAGATCTTGTTGAGGGATCTCCATGTTTTTCCCTCCTCATTTCTTTGATATCCTTGTTGATACCCTGTAGATCTTAGGATAGAATTTTTTTGAACCTTTTTTCTCCAAACAACAAGGGTTTTCTTTGATTTCTCTTTCAGATATCTTCCTTCCCATAAGAAGACTCCATAATTCTTGAAGCTCACAGGCTGAGCCAAGAAATTTTCTTTGATACCATTGTAATATCCCAAAATGGAAATGCACAACAAAGCATGTTGGAATAACGCACGCTTCACAAATTGGTGCAATGAAATGAGTTTGCAGCTCTTGGATCCCTTAGATTAGTGGATCTAGGATCTGAATCCAAAAGGAGAGAAGAAACAAATCAAACTAGGTGAGGTAAACAGACCTCCCACAACCTAGTATGGCTAGAAAATACCCAATGAAGGGGTTGCAGCTATATACAACAAACTGCTTCAGAAATAACGTAGTTCCATTGAAGTAAAGTAGGAGGCCAATATGGAGGCTCAAATATCATATGTATAATAGCAAATCAGATTTACATTACAGTCATATAGTGTACAAGATAAAGTAAAAGACTATACAGGAATAAACCCTCAGAAATGAGGTGCCACAACCATAAGAAATGTATGCATAAAATTGACAGCATTATTTTAATGGGCTGAAGCAGTAGTATGTTAAAAATTAGATCTAGAGAAGATTTGTAAACAAAAATATAGATCTAATTTAGATATGTATACAATAAAATCTCATCTATACATTCCCCTTAGGGTTTTGTGCAAAACATGAGAGTACAAGAGTAGATCTGAGATCTAGAGTTGCAGATCTGCAGTAATATTAGAAATATCTGAATCATATGATAGAACAGTAGATCAGTTATGAAACAAACATGGATTGGATGGCCAATCCATGGATCACCATAGTGAGAGGAAGGATCCTATCACCAGAGATCTCTCCTCCAAAATGTAACAAAACACCCTGAAATTGCAAAATTGAAAATAACGCAGTTAGGGAAGGGAAACTACGTTGTAAGCTCTGAGAATGATTTGTCCTGATACCAAGGTCCGGATCTGTAACTCCAATTATCTAGGACTCTCTTGCCAATGAGATAGAAGACTTTCCTAGTGAAAAGCGATGCTAGATGTGCATAGATCTAAATATATCTATCCTCCACTTGTTGTAGCTCACAGGGACAACCCAACCCTCAACAGGATCAGTGTTGTAGGTGTAAGGTGAAGCTTGGCCCAAGCCTGATAGTGGACAAGACAAGAAAAACTCCTCTAAGAGCTGCTCTAGGAAGGAGGTGGGATTCCCACTCCAGAACACCCAATGCTAAACAACATTATTCTTAGCTAAACAGCTAGAGAATGAGAAATGTCTAAGACAACAAATTCTTCTAAAATAATATCTTCAACAACCCCTCTCATGCTTCTCTCCTCTTCCTTTTATAAGATAAGTATCTTGTCAAACCCTAAACAACTTCATCAATTTAGCTCCTTTCACATGTAGAGCCTCCATCTAGAACTGTGTTGTGCCTCATGGGGGTTCAATGCATCTAGACTGCGTTGTAGATATGGTCATGGTTGACTTGGTCAAGTGATCAACCTCTTTCACACTCAAGTGTGTTTATAAAATGGCCCAGATTTAGCCTTTTTTACATTGGGAGTTGATTTATTTTGATGTTTTTAGGAGTTTTACATGTCATACTTTACACTTTATTCATTAACATGAAAAGAAAAACAAAACAAAGAGAAATTAAATATTCCCATTAGCTTGGGCTAAGTGGGAATATTACATTGTTTTAGTGGATTTGTTAGATCCTTGTTAAGAGGGTGATTTTAATAGTGAATTTTTTAGATCCTTGTCAAAAGGGTGATTTTAATAGTGAATTGGTTCAATGAACTAACCTAAGTGGAAGGTCAACGAAACCTACAACATAGCTAGAACCAAATTATCAGAGTATCCCCAACTTGCTTTGAATCAAATACAACTCTTCCTACCCAAATTTAGAAGTGGGTATTGCTTGACTTTCCCTCAACTAATTAGGTTTTATGACCAACTCAATTAATTGAGCCAGAGGCATAGGCGTTCGGTTTTTGGTTTAGTCTAGAAACTTGGTGGATTTCAATTGTCAAGCACTGGTCACAAGTTCAAATCACGATATCACACATTCAATTATAAGAAATATGAATTTATAAGCAAGCAACATAGGAAGTTGAAAACTGACCTGTAGCAAGCCAAATATCACAAGCCTGGAGCCGAGACCAACTCATAGTGCTCCAAATATACACAGAAGGCGTTGCATACTCTCAAAGCTCAACCATTTAGACTTTCAGATCAGGATATTGGAGGTCAGTTTTCGGCTTCCTGTGTATCTGATCAGTTGCAACTTGTAAGGCTTTGTGTGCTAACATAACTGTACTCTATTCTATGCTTGGATTCCTTAGTGTCATGTGAGTGTGACAATTGAGTCCTTGTTAGTACCAGTATTGTGGTTATATTCTGCTCAGAGTTGTTACTTTCACATACTAGAGTGACGATTGGGTTTTTGGTAGTGGAGATGGAGATGAGTGTATGTTAAACTTGTTGAGTTTCTCCCAACCCTCTATTTAGGGCTTGTGTTAGGTGGTGAATTTATATGAATGCACGAGATTTAACCTAGATGGGATATATAACAACCATTCTGCCCAAATACCCCAGATAACCCCAGTTGACCACAACCTCTCAATAGATTATTAATAGAGAATGGTGGGAGATTATTTATGTATATTTTCTACCACCCTGTTTCAATGTGTACCCTTCTCTTTTAGTTCCCAAAGGATCACTTGTTCAGTGATATGCAGTTATTTATGATACATGAAGTGGTTGTATGAAGCTTCGGGTATAAAATCATCCACACAACTCTTATTCGCCCTTTACTTGCCTATTTTGGAGGGATCAGCTTTAAATTATGATTTTATTCCATTTCATATAATAATCACGTTAATATAAGAAAGACCTGTATGTATGTATTATATCTAACTACAACAGAATATCTCTCTAGCTCATAACTATATTCCATCTGGTTTCTAAAGATTGATGTTAAATATTTTCCAATCATGTGGTCCAGTCAGGCATTGTTGATGACATACATTGAACTATTAGGTGTTCTTACCAAAGATTATAGTGTTAGAACTATTACTAACTGTATTAGGGTTCCCAGTAGAATTTAGTTTCATCAATGGTCTCTCAATTATGGCTATGAAGTATACATCCAACAAATACCCATGCATGTAATTCACAGAAACAAGAAATAATTGAAGTGAGTGGCAGTAGCACTTTTGTGGCGATGAGCAATCTAAGTGGCAAGGGCATGAAATTTGATACATTATGAAAAACATGAACCAAGAGCATGTAAGACAAACATACACAAGCTTCCAATATATTAGATTGTTTTGGGAAGTTGGTACACCAAAACATAACATTAGAAGAACCATAACATTAGCATTAATAAAGGTTATAAAACTCCAATCTTCACATATTTCAGATTTTAGCAAGATGTGCTACTTTTGCAAGGATTTTGAGGGGTTTGTTGTTGGCCACTGCCCTCCTCACTCTTTTACCCTTTTTCTGAACTGTTTGAAATTATTTTTCAATTTCTACTGGAAGCCCATGCTCATCTCTAGAAGACACTTCTTCTTGCTCATCACTAACCAAAATTGGATCCTTCAGTTTGGGATTTAAGTTATCTTTCAACCCCAGCCTCAATTTGGTTGTAGGCCTTGTTCGTGGCCTCTTAGAGTATTATGTTGCATGTTGAATTTCTCCAATTGTTTCATCTTTGTTGTTATCTTGGAATTATGTTTGTTGCCCTCTATGCCTCCTGGTATTTAGCCTAGGGATTTTCCTCATGTTAGGGTTTTTAGCGGCTTTTGTAGCAGCTTGATGATTACTCTTGGCCTCTGCAGGTAAATCCCTTTCCTTCTTCTGTTTTCTAGGAAGTGGTTGTCTCATTACCCTCTTCCTTGATTTTTTTTCTTGCTTCTTTAATGCATGCAGGTATAGGATTTGAATGAGGCCATGGTGGTAGACATCATGGGGATATAAAATCTTCCTTTTTCTTGCACAGGCAATGATTTTTATTAAGCTCTAATGCAAGAAATAAGGGAGATTCATCTTATTGAACCCAACAATGTGTACCAGAAATCTCATGTGATACAGAAAGACCTTAGAGAAACGGCCATCTCATGTGAAATAAAGTTGAATTTGTCACATTGGTTTATCCCACTCTAGTTTTAAAATGTTAGAGTGGACCCCAACGCTCCAACAAGGGTCATGAAAATTGTATTTTAGGAAAAATTCAGGTTTACCCCTTGTACTGGTTTCCTTTTGAACCACCTTTCTCCCTCAGTTGGTGTGTTTGTTGCTTCTACTTCCTCTGTTATAGGAAACAATAGCCCCTCAACCTTAACATTTTTACCATCAAAAGTATCAACGAAATCAGAAGAGAGTTTCATTTTATGCCCGTTGAACAACTTAATGACGGGAAACCAGCCCACTTCAATGAAAAATGGAAATTCATCAGCACCATAAATCTTGAATGCACAAGCTCCATCTGGCTCATAACGATATAGGTGCCCACTCTTTCCCATATGTCACAAAAACATGAGGAGTTATCAGAAATATAGTTTAACTAATGCAACAAGAAAGTCATAATATGCATGAACTCTACCCAATGATGTTACATTCCAAACAAACTAACTAAAACAAATAAACACCTAACAATCTTGATTTCTACGAAGTTTGTCTAGGCCACTATATTCAATAAGTAAATAAATAAAAGGAAACAGTGAAGCAGAGGCTAAATTGATTTGATAGCAGGGGATTAATAGTCTGCAGGCATACTTTATGTCACATTCATAAATGACAATCATACATGTTCTTGCAATAATCAAATGTAAATTGATAAAAATAGTCTAGTTAAACTAAAATACATTACACTTATATAGCTCTCGAACTGATGAATGGTCAAGAAGAACAAGCGTATTGTCACATGCATGAGCAATAAGATTTAGTGACTAGTTATCTTATGAATATTTCACAACTTCATGATGAACTTGTTGCTATTGGGTGAAGGTCGAGAATGAGGAGTTGGTGCCCATTGCTTTAAATAGTTTCTCTCCATCTCGGGATCTATTTGTTTGGGAATTCAATGCTTATGAGAAACTCTACATTTTTTAGAAACTTTGGGATGATTTCATCCAAGAGGAGACTACATTGGAGATTGTTTTAGTAAGTGTTGAGGAGAGTTATATTTCAGCCCTCATTAGAAATATGAGGAGAAGAGGTAAGGACTTGGGAGGGGTTAGAACTTAGAAGGACAAGGTGGAAGAGTTGGGTTATTTGGACTAGGGGAAGAAAGACTTGATTCATGTGAAGTGTCACAACATCACCCAATTATATATCAGTGTCTTCGGGGGAAGAAACCCAAGCAACAACACGTGTTTTCAAGGAGTGCAATGACCAATTGGTCTTGGGTGATCTAACATCCAAACTTGAGACCATTGTCTCAATGGTATCATGCCTTTCCACCAATACTATATCTACTGTATGTTGGCATGTGGACAGTGGAGCATATAAGCACATCACATTGAATAATAATGCATTCAACAAAGTTCCAAAATATGGGGATATCATGATGGTGGAATTGGGAAATGATGCCACTTGTCCAGTTATTGGATTGGGCTGTATCTCTTTCTGCATGCCTTTAGGTAAAATTATTGAGTTAGATGATGTCTTGTATGTTTCTAGTTCAACATAGAGTCTTCTTTCAGTTTCTTGCATGACATATCTATAGTGTATTACTAATTTTGATGGTTTTTAGGTGATCACTAGAAGGAACTTGGTTGAGTTTTAGCTTAGAGGAGTTCAAATAAAAACCTTTACTAGTTACTTGTTGATCTAGTAGAGCAGGTATGGCAGGATGACATGATGGAGGAGTGCCCTTCTAGCTTTGTGGAGACAATTTCAAAACTTACCCTGGACTTTATGATTTATTCATTTTTGCAAATAATGAGAGTATTGAAGAATACTTGGATAGGTTTCTTGTCAAGGATTCTCTTAGAAAGAGGGAGTTGAATCTTGCTCCAATTACCAAGGAATTCTCTCAAAGAGAGGAATTTGATCTTGTGAAATTGTTTGCTTCAGTTGTCGAAGGTTCTGAGTTGAACGGGAAAGTTACCTATGGATTCAAATTGAAGATGGCCCTGCATGGGCCAATGCATGCACTAGGAGTTTGGAATTTTAGGATTGATATTATTCAAGTTGGGCTTCCCCAAGTTTAGTGAAGATTTTAATTCTTTATTTGATAAATCTGATCCATTTATCTTGGCCTTGTATTTATCATGGAAATAAGTCTAGAACAACTTATGTTGTAGTGTAACATTATTTTTACTAGTGAAGTTGACATGAAGAAAGTTCAAGGTTGGTTGGTAAGTGATAAAATTTTCTCTGTACAAGGGATTTATACATTGAAGATGATGATGATGATGATGCCCCTAGTAGAGGGAAGGTTCAAGATGTGTTGATAGTATCTTGGCTTGGTGGAGAACCCTATCCTAGCGAAGAGGGAGTATTAAGAGTTATACCAATGTTTCTCTAAAATTGTTCATCCTTCAGCAGTATAACATCACATTATAGTTTCCTCTGAGAAAAGAAGAATACATAGCAGTAGCCTTGGTCTGTGTGCAGGCAGGTTGAAGGCACAGTCAAGACTCGAGCAACATCATCATGGTGCAACAGTGATGGTGTTCACCTGTTTTCATGAAGGTGTTTATCCTTCAACAGTGCTTCAGCTCAGCAGATCCATATAGCCAGCACCTTCAGAAGATCCATACAATGTTTGAATCCATAAACAGATTGAAGTTTTTGTGTGAAGGTGTAGCAATATTAAAAGAAGCACATCAGTTATAGGAATGTTATGGTTGATGTATAAATTCATGCTTGCCTTAAGTTGAGACTGTTTTCCTAACATAGATAGAGCCATGTTTATCATGTTTTTCTAGTTTAGGATAGATGTTGGCTTCTATAAAAGTAGAATTTATTTTATCAGTTCTGTTCAAGGCACAGATCTATCCTTTTAAGAAAAGTGCATAGTAGAGATAGTTTCAAATAATTAAAGCACAGTGCACTTTCCTAGGAGGCACTTTATTCCAGGCAGATTCTCTCATGCAAGTTAGGCAGATTTAGGGCTAGGGTTATGTAACCTAAGTTAGGTGTTGTGCATGGGATTGCTTTATTTTGTAAATCCCGACCAATATTCCTCTATGAAAAAAAATAAAGGTGTAGGTTGTCAACCATTTTGTGAGTGTGTTTGCTTAGGACTCAGGAGTTGAGCTAATTACATTGTATTTCTCAATTTTTAATTAATAAAATAGTGATGCAGTATTGAAAGTTCAAACCTGTGTGTACTTGTTTATACTTTTTCTAGAGGGATGTGTTATAGTTTAACATACCTAGAATCTGCAGTTTTGATTGAAGTTTAGCATTTATGTTTCATAACTTTTAGGTTGATTTTTCTGAGATGACCTAATTGCATTGTATTTCCTATTTTTTTAATTAATAAAATAGTGATGCAGTATTGACAGTTCAAACTTCAGATATGTGTACTAGTTGTTTGTACTTATTCTAGAGTGACATGTTTGTAATTTAGTGATCTGAGTATCCTCAGTTTTAATTGAAGTTTAGTATTTATGTTTCCTAGCTATTAGGTTAATTTTCCTAAGTGCAGAATCTACATATCATGATCTGAAAATTTAATGTGAATATGTGCCTCTTTATGGATAAATTTTTTAGTTGCCACTAAAATGTTTTCTATAGACATTCACATGGTTTGTTTGCATCCTCCATGGATCTATGCATGGAAATCCATATTCTTGTTTTGACATCATAATTAATGAGGTCCATGGGTGAATATATTGGTGTGGATGCAAGTTGCAACATTCAAGAGAAACAAAGGAGAACTATTGATGCAAATTTCAATTTATTCAACAGGGATAATTCACAGTTGTGTCCTTTTGGAGATTTCTTATAAATTTGGTTAGATGTACCTAATTTTTTCAATGACATGTATAAATTTTACTGAGTTCCAATATGATGCTCACAAAAAAGAAACAGATAAATCTAATGCAACCTTGCACCAATAAGTAAACTATGTAAAATTTTAATTTAAAACAACAGCACTGGTCCACAGTAAAAAAGTATGAGTATCACTGAAACTGACCCTACCGTTGTTTACTGGTAGAGTATGACAGAGTAGAGAGAAACTGGAAACTCCTAATGTTGTTTTCTGAGGATTTGGAAAACCGAGAGAAAGAAACAGAGTATGAACTTGCAACTCTTCCTATGAAATGAAATATATCATACCACTTGCACACATAAATTGCTTGCTAAGGCGGTGAAAAACATCGGCAGTTGGGAGCGGAGTTCCCAAAGAGGAATTGATGTGGACCTCAATAAGAATCGGTCCCACCCACATGGACAAAAACTTATCACCGTGGACAAGAACTGGTCCCACCCACATCTTTTACTATGAACTCTAATAATTTGGATTTTGTAACCTTTCATAAAATCTAGAGACACTCTTCTCTCATTTATATTAGATAAAAGGTCCAAATTCAGTCATTATTTTTGTTCTAAATCCCTCTTTTGACCTTGATCTATGTTTGGATTATGACCTTGGCTAGCAACCCCCTCTTTAAGACAATAGATGATTTCTCCTAGATAACATAGTATGGTTTGATCAACTAGAGTTATAATCTCAAGGAAAACTTATGGTTGCCTTCAATACTTAGGGCTTATAGGTAGCCTTGACAGATTCAAAGTCAAATTATCAATTCTAAGTTTGAATGGACAAAGCTTCATACTATTTATGATTGGTAATTAAGAAATCAAATTATTCATTAATCACATACTATGTAGATGTTTATGCAACATATATTTTATATGTACTCACTATTGCATGTGTCTCAAAATGCTAAGCCTATGGTATGAATTTTGGGATTTTATAATGAAGACAATAAATCTCATTGTATAAGTTTGTATATATTTTAACAAACAAACATGAATGTGCATATGTGTAATCTAATTTATTTCCTACCGCTAGTGTGGAAACAAAGAAGAGAGAGGAGAAGAAGAAAATATGCATCCTATGGAGGTCCAAGGAAATAAGTTCCAAATATCCCTTCCTCATGCATCACTATTTCAAATGCACTCTTCTTATGGTTTTTATACTTTCCTTTGTTGAACACCAAAGGCTATACTAGGTCAAGTGTATTAAACCCAGACTATTCATGATGATGACCTTGATGCCTCTAGTAGCTCACCAAATTGCACCCAAATGGCAGGTGATCTTAGTATTAGAAAGCTTCATCCAATATAAAATGAAATGAGGAAAAATAAAAATCTTCTATATAGCTAGAAACAGCCACAAAACTATTCCATCATTTCTAATAATTCACATTGAAAGAGAAAACAAAATAGTACGTAGTATATAGTTTTGTGAAAAAAAAGGTAGAGTAAAATATCATCTATCAGTTGTTCACGTGTATTTATCACCTATAGCATAGATGGGCAATAAATTGTTAGATTAGATTCAAAACATCTGAGCATGGATAGAATTTATATATGATTAAAATAGGTCATGGATAGAATTTATATATGATTAAAATAGGTAGACTTCTTCAGAGAAGTGATATAAGTATTGCATTTAAATTCAATGACAAATGTCTTTGATTTATTAATCCTTCCCAGAAAAATAATTGGCAATTGAGAATACAAAAAACAATGAAACTAAACTAAATTTTATACAAAACTTTAAGTACACTATTTTCAAGAAGCAATATATTGGTATTGTAGAAATTTGAATAACTGATATATTATTCACCTAGATTCTCCTGATCACACACTATTTTAACTTCATGCACAATACAAAATCTCTTCTACCATTGATCATTAATTGCGGAAATAAAATCAATTGCATTCGCACATTAAAACCATAAGCAATCACACATATGAACACAGTATTTCATGGGAAAGCTTAAAGCTGAAAACCCCCAACTATCTATATATTATATGTCATGGAGATCATGTAACAATCATTGTACAAATCTCCTCACAAGCTCTCAGCACAACCTCCAATTGCTACACACTAATCAAGCTAGATCTAGCAAAACACATGCTCCAATCTCTGCCACCTGATAGCCAGCCTCTATTGCGTAATTAATGTTATAGGATGGCTCATTAAATAACTTGAACCATCTGGCTTGTACTGCGCAATCCTCATGGGCTTCTCCAATCACTGGTTGTTGCAAATATGCAACAGTATAGTCACAACTGATAGTTAACCTGCTCTTTCACCTATCTCTGCACTGGTCTCCACTGAAACTGTCCATGCACTGAAGTTAACTGATGTATTCTTTAGTTGATTAATGAGTTTATAATTATTGAATTAACTAATAATTAATTCATACCCCTCTCACTAATTTTATCAATTAGTTAAACTAGATACAAATATCTCAACTATGTTTAGATTAGTTAAACTGAACACAACTCCATTAACTCCTCAATCAACTCCACCAAACTCTGTCACATGAGTTCTAACTGAAGTATCCATGCAATAGCTCCACTTAACCCTCAGGAATAGTGTAATTCCTTCTGTCAGCTCCTGTGCCACATCTGTGCACTTAACTGAAGTGCTCCAAGATAATAAGATAATGTTTATAGTCCAAATATTATTAAGAGCTAATAATATTCGACATATCTATTTTTAGACTGGCAATCTAAAAATAGATTCCACCCAATATGTCTAAAAATATAAGTCCATCTATTTTTTCCAACTTGATCAACCATCCACAAATAGCATCCTGCAACTCATAGAACATGATCCATATGTCTAAAAATAGACTTTGCGCCAAAAATAGCATGCGGGCCCACTTAGTGAAGGCGACTTCTTTCCACTAAGCTCATCATCTTGTTGCAATCTCAACACTCCCTCTCAACAAGATAAGGATTATCTGCAACCCCTATCCTGCCCCTGTGGTATTCGAATTTTCTCCTGGTGAGCGCCTTCGTCAAGATATCAGCATCCTGATCCTTCGTGGGAATGTATGAAAGTAACATGATCTTCCGCTGCACACAATCTCTGATATGATGATACCGAATGTCAATGTGTTTAGATCTATCATGAAATACTGGATTAACCGAGAGTTTGATGCAACTCTGATTATCACAATAAATCACAATAGGATCTAACTGTGAATCGAACAACCCGACCAGGATCTTCCTCATCCATATAGCCTCGCATGTAGCCAAACTCGCTGCCATATACTCGGCCTTTGCTGAACTGAGTGCCACAGATCTCTGCTTCCTACTGTACCAAGAAACTGTTGTTGACCCGATACTGAAAATCCCTCCAGATGTGCTCTTTCTGTCAGTTGGGCTCCCTGCCCAATCTGCATCCGTGAAGCCACATAGCCTCACCTCATCCGACTGTCTGTACCATAATCCATATCCTGATGTGCCTTTGAGATATCTCAATACATGCTTTCCTGCCTTCCAGTAGAGCTTGGTAGGCTTAACCATAGCTTGTGAAATCTGTTTAATATCATAGCATATGTCGGGTCATGTATTGACCAGATACATGAGCGACCCCACCAACTGTCGATAAACAGTGGCATCCACTACCTCCGCTGAAGTAGAATCCTCCTTCCTCCATCCACCAGGAAGAGGAGTATCAACAGGCTTTTAGCCATGCATGTTGAACTTCTCCAGCATCTCTCGAGCATACTTGCCTTGAGAAACAAACAGTCCATCACTGCACTGCCAAATTTCCAATCCCAGGAAATAATGAAGGAGGCCCAAGTCCTTCATCTCAAACTCCTTTGCAAGATCAGCCTTGCATGAGTGTATCAACAGTTCATCACCTGTCAAAATCAAATAATCTACATAAAGTACAATGATTAGCAACTTACCCTCCACCACAATCTGGTATAGGTTAGGATCCGCCTCACTCTTGGAGAATCCAAGTTCGGTGAAATAACTATCTATCCGTGTGTACCAAGCACGAGGTGCTTGTTTCAACCCATACAGCACTCTCTTGAGCCTGCAAACATGCGACTCACTGCTGAAGATCTCAAAACCTTAGGGCTGCTCTATGTACACCTCCTCCTCAATCACCCCGTTGAGGAACGCAGTCTTCACATCCATCTGATGAATGTGCCACCCCATCTACATTGAGAGAGCAAGAATCGTTTGTATGGAAGAATACCTTGCGACAGGTGCAAAGGTTTCCTCATAATCGATCCCCTCAATCTATGAAAAGCCTCGGGCAACAAATCTTGCCTTGTACTTCTCCACAATCCTGCCAGTTTCTTGCTTCACTTTGTAGATCCATCTCGAACCCACCACTGATTTCCCCTCCAGCCTTGGGACAATCTCCCATGCACTATTTCTGAAAATCAAATCATACTCTTCCACCATGGCATCTACCCATGCGGGATCCTCCACAGCTTCCTCGAAAGAGGATGGCTCTGCCACGATACACTTACTCATAAGAGCCATGTATCCAGTATACCAGTCAGGTGATTGTCTATGTCTGCGCTGTGATGTAGGTGCTCCTACAACCTTCTCTGCATCTTGAGCCAGTCGCTCAGCTTCTGTAGTGTGCTTCCGCCCTCTGATGGTTGGCGTTGTTTGAGTGGTCTCTTCCACTCCATGAACCTCATCTTGTGGATGATCCACAGCCTAAGACTCATCCTTAGGAACTAATAGCTCCTCATCTGCATGCAAGTGTGGCTCCCTCTTAAGCGAACACTTCATGGCTTTCTCTTCATGAAATTTGATATCCCGTCGCACTACAGTCTTGTGAATGTCTGGAAAATACACATGATAGTTGTGGGGTGTATCAGTGTACCCCATAAATATCCCAACCTCTGTGGTCGACTCCAGCTTCTTCCTAGCATCCTTCGTCACATGAATGTAAACAGGTGAACCAAAAATCCTCAAATGGGAAATATCAGGCTTCTTACCAGAAAATTCCTCCTCAGGTGTACTCATGCCAAGTATCCTGTGAGGACAACGATTCTGCACATATACTTCAGTATTGCATGCCTCAGCCCACAAGTGTATGGGAAGGCCCTGATCATGCAACATCACCTGTGTAGCACCCACGATCTTTCTATTCTTCCGCTGAGCAACCCCATTCTGTTGTGGGTTATGAGGTGCTATGAGCTCTCTTAGAATTCCTTCTACGCTGCAAAAGTCCTTGAACTCGCCAGAGATGAATTCACCACCATTGTCGCTCCTAAGAGCCTTCACCTGCTTCCCCGATTCTTTCTCAACCAGTGCCTTGAACTCACAGAAATTTGAGTATGTCTCGCTCTTATTCTACATGAAGAAGATCCGGCGCCAGAAAAATCATCAACAAATATCACATAGTACACAGTAGCACACGTCGAAGCTATTTGAGAAGGTCCACACATACCCACTTGAACTCTCTCAAGGATCGTCGTGGCGCGACTATCCTTCTCGTGAAGGTGGCTTTCACATACTTCCCTAAAGTACACCCCTTGCACTGATCTGACTGCGCAAGGGTGCCCTTAGGAAGCCCAGTAGAAATCTGCTGCAGAATCTTCAAAGCTCCATGGTGAAGGTGGCCCAATCTCCTGTGCCTGATTCACCATCATCCGACTCACAACTCCTTCCTTTCTGCCATTGTTTAACAACGCAACCATCTACCTACAATTGATAAAGGTTCTTAACTTGAACCCCTATCCTCAGGGTCTCTGATTGCCTTACTGCGTAGAAAGCCTTTCCCTCGCTAAAGACAACATCATATCCCTTGTCTTCTAACATCACCACAGAGATAAGATTCTTCTTCAATCCTGGAACATGCATCACTTCCTTCAATATGAAGGGTTTACCAGAATCCCTCTCAAAGGAAATGGTACCGATATCGTTCGCACTGTATCTACCATCATCGCCCATCTTGATGTGCACTCCAAGATCTTTCTCATCTAGATCAGTAAACAAATCTCGATCTCCTATCATGTGAAAAGACACACCACTGTCAAGAAACTACACTGAACCCATCACACTTGAGACCAAGCATGCGACCAGAAAAAAATCCATCTCAAACTGCGAGGCTAAGGCCTCTCCAGCTGCAGATCTAGCAGCCTGCTTATTTTTCTTCTTCTGTGGACAATTAGTGGCATAATGTTCGTGTTGGTGACAGTGAAAGCACTTCACCTTGGACATGTCCTACTTCTTGCCTTTCACACTAGATTGAGAAGCTTTATTTCTCTTCCCCTTCTTTGCTTTGGCAGCCAAAGCGCAATTCTCTTCATCAAATTTCTTTGATGAAGATCCATCCCTGGTACTCCGCCTTATCTCCTCTTGCACAAGATCCGACCAAAGTCGCTCCCATCCTGGCAATTTCTCTCGACCATTAGCGAATTACATTAGAATGCCAACTCTTCGGAAGCCCAAGGAGAGCCAAGCTCACCAAGTCCTTGTCATCAACAGTAACCCCCACACTTCCCATCTCATCCCTGCACTGGACAAACTTCGTGAGGTACTTGGGCATACTGTCGCCTTTCTCCATTTTTATGTTTATGAGTTTATCCTTGAGCGCCAACTTCCTCTGGTCGCTCTTGCTTTGGAATAAGTTTGTCAACGCTTTCCACATCAAGAATGGAGAAACCTTACCATGAAGGCTAGGCACTATGTGATCCCTCACACCTTCCAACAGAATCCTTCGACACTTTGCTATCTTCTTTTTCCATGCGTCAAGTAAGACAACATCACTAGAAGTAGGTTATGGAATTTTTGCATCTATGAACTCCTTGACCCCATTGTCATCCAACCACTTGCCTCCATCCTGTCCTTCCATGCAATATAATTCGAGTTTCCCTCAAGGGCATACTCCAATCGTGTCATTGAAAGACATCTCAGCCGACACAGAAAACACTACGCAGGTCCAAATTCTGACTCAAAACTCAACCACTTGATGTTTCTGGTGCTCCAGTCACCTTACGCTACGATACCATGTAGAAATTTGAATAACTGATATATTATTCACCGAGATTCTTCTGATCACACACTATTTTAACTTCATGCACAATACATAATCTCTTCTACCATTGATCATTAATTGCGGAAATAAAATCAATTGCATGCGCACATTAAAACCATAAACAATCACACATATGAACACAGTATTTCATGGGAAAGCTTAAAGCTGAAAACCCCCAACTATCTGTATATTATATGTCATGAATATCATGTAACAATCATTGTACAAAGCTCCTCACAAGCTCTCAGCACAACCTTCAATTGCTACACACTAATCAAGCTAGATCTAGCAAAACACATGCTCCAATATCTGCCACCTGATAGCCAGCCTCTATTGCATAATCAATGTTGTAGGATGGCTCATTAAATAACTTGAACCACCTGGCTTGTACTGCGCAATCCTCATGGGCTTCTCCAATCACTGGGTTCTAACTTAAGTATCCATGCAATAGCTCCACTTAACCCTCAGGAATAGTGTAATTCCTTCTGTCAGCTCCTGTGCCACATCTGTGCACTTAACTGAAGTGCTCCAAGAGAATAAGATAATGTTTATAGTCCAAATATTATTAAGAGATAATAATATTCAACATATCGATTTTTAGACTGGTAATCTAAAAATAGATTCCGCCCAATATGTCAAAAATAGAATTCCATCTAATAGCATCCTGCAACTCATAGAATATGATCCATATGTCTAAAAATAGACATAGTCTAAAAATAAACTTTGCGCCAAAAATAGCCTGTGGGCCCACTTAGTGAAGGCGACTCCTTTCCACTAAGCTCATCATCTTTTTGCAATCTCAACAGGTATTTCACAAAATTTAAGTACACTCTCAATGGAAGCCTTCGAAGTTGTGTGTTCTCCATCTTTTTTTTTCAGCCATGGGAAGGGAAAAGCTTTAGAGTTAAAAAAATGTTTTAGGGAACGTTCTTGTTTTGCCTCATCCTCAACTGATTTATTTGAAGTCCTTTAGGATAAAATAATAATCTGAAACAAATGGATCTATGTGTCTTATAATATCTGCAATCTTGTCTATGAAACTTTAGTTCATATGTAGCACTGGAATTCACAAATTATGGAATTAAGTTCATAGTTATTGTTGCTCAATAAAGTTTAGTTTTATCAATGTTGTATTTAAAGTAGAGTAGTTTTTTGTATCACTTCTCATCTAACAGAAGTGCACATAAGGTTCCAGAAATACTTACAGTGGGATTAGTAATGACTGAAAGTGTAGTTAGGATTTAATATATACTAGTTTGGGATTAGGATGACTCAAAGTGCAGTAATGATCTACTATATAATTGAAGGGTTCATTTATGATAGAAATTCTATCCAATTTGTTGATCAACAAAAGCCTCTCATACCTCAGGAACTGTGCATTTATATACTATCATTTGTTATTTCTTTGGATGTGAAAATATGATGCCCACTACTTGGTGTATTCTGTTAGAGATCTATAACTTTTGCAAGTATTAACAGTTGAGTTTCCTAGAATGGGGATACAAAAGATGAAATAGGGCTGGCGAAAATTTTTAAAAACTGGAAAAGTAGTATGTGTTTAATAGTTCTGTAAATGCATCTTTCTATATTTTCTTCTCCAACACTCATAGAATAAGGTCAACAACCATCATGATGAAAATAAGGAAGGCCTAATCTTAATCTGATCATTGTGCCACATGGATTGATCGCCAGAGTATTTCTTATTATTTTTCAAGTGGACTGGAAGAGTCATTTAGTTTTGGGTTATAGCTCCAAAATTCAGTAAGTAAATTTCTTATGGAATTCAGTTGATTGATAAGAGAATGACACAACTGATGACCAAGAAGTCACACTGTTTTTTGAAGAAAACCATATTGTATAGTAGATGACTTCAAACATATAAACTATTCATAGATGATTGCACTAGTTGCCGTAATATTCCCCAGATTAAGCCTGCTACACAAAATTTAAAATTCTCTATACATTTTTTTTTGGTCATAAAGAACATAAAATTCAAATCTTCAAAGTTCCAAAACACATTACATTCACATTACCTTTTTACTCAGTAGCTTTTCCATTTTTAATCAATAGCTTTCACCTTTTCCATAACTATTGATTATGCTGGAAAATGATTTCTAGTGCTTCTGTAGGTGCTGGAAAATGATTTTCCAGCACCTAGAGGAGTACTAGAAATCATTTTCCACTACATAATTTCATGGAGATGCAATTACTATATTTCCTGTTGTATATGTACAAATCACCTTCTGGGCCAAATTGCTTATTTCACAATTTAGGAATAGTAGAAGAAATATTGTTGTTAACACCTTTTACTCATGATTTGGTTCTATTCGAAGTTGTTATTATTTAAGGTTATACTCTAGATTTCTTTTGTTGAACAAAATATGCAGTATTCAGCCCTTATGAAGACCTTATGCATGACTTGAAGCATATTAAGACATATGTATAATTATATCTCTGTGCACTAACTGCACAGGATATCAGAAACAACAAAACACAGCACTAATGGATACTCTACTCTCCCTACTACCTAGCTAATGTGTCAACCTCTACTATTCAATTTCATCTAATTATACTGCTAAATGTGTCATCATTTCGAGCTCCCTAATATGTTTTCACATATTTTTGTAGACAGTCATCCAGCATGGAAAATAAATGGAAGTCAGTCATGGCTCTTGAGGTGCAAGACCCTAAATACAAAGTCCTTTTTTCTAGTAAAGATTTAGTTTGGGATGAAGTCTACAAACAAGACATGAATATTGACAATGTTGCAAAAATTCCCAAAGAAAGAGTTGATGATTTTAAAAAAGGAGAGGAATCGAATCCAGATGCTCCTTGTTCCTTCCTACGTCTACAAAGAAAATGCCCGAGCACAAGAACCTTACAGTATGAGCTGTAAGTATTTTAGAACTACATTGTTTAGATGTTGATATTAAATATGCTTTATATTTACCAAATTTGGTGACATTTCGTAATTTATTTTCTATTTTTCATTTCTCATATGGTCCATCTGACAGGAGAGAAGAATGGAAAATAAAAGCAAGGAAGTCATATGCCAAAAAGAGGGGATGTCAATGCCATTTTATTGTAAATATTATGGTTCAGGATCCCAACATAGCAGTAATAACATACAATCAGTATGATCATGAAGATGGGAAAGGATGGCCTTGTCATGGAAAAGACAACACTTTAACTGATGATGTTACTCAGAGAAAGCTAAGATTTTCAAAGGACATGATTTCTTATTTAGAAAGTTTTTATTTTCTTCAACTGTCAATTGACTCTATTTGTAAAATACATATAAAGAAATATCTTGACATAGATGCTACATCCAGAGATATGGATTTTTTCTTACGTAGAAAATACGTTGTAAACATCTATAATCGTATGATGAAAGAAAGTTATAAATTGCATAGAAAAGATGAAATGAGTGAGAATCTTTGGTATAAAAGAAACCAAAATGATTTCTTCTTCTACCAGAAGCCCAATGGTGCATACATCCCTTTTATAGATGGAATACAAACAAAATGGATGTTGGAAACTATGGTCAAGTTATCCCATAATATCTTGATAGCCATGGGCTCAACATTCAGTACAAAAAAATATGGGGTGATTTTTTTTCCAATGATTGCTTCAATAAAATCATTTATGTTAAAATTAACTTCATTTCATTTAATATGACAGTATCAGTTGTACACGCTTGTGGTGTTTGATGAGAAAAAAAGTGGGGTACCAATTGCCTGGGTGGTGATGTCGCGTAATACACCACAAGATATAGCAGTATGGATGGAGAGCCTCATGATTATGTGTTTTTAGGTTCGTCCTGATTGGAGGGTCAATGCCTTCATGGTTGATGATGTTATGGCTGAAATCATTGCTTTGAGGTAACATTAATATTCTTATTTGACATTTTGAATTTCATTCATTTTAAAAAATTCTCACTTAAAATGAATTAAATGTCGCGGGAGAATCATGAAATATGAAGTGATCTTGTGTATCTAGCACGTAAGGAGGGCATGGCTCAAGAATGTTGATCAGTTGGTTAGCAGCTTAGAGAAAGAAAATGATATGTTCAATGAACTTGGCCATATCATGAAAGATTGATGTACTAATGAAGTGGATGATGCAGTCAATGCTTTTTTCACCAAATATGCAACTGAGCAGAAGTTTTTGGACTATTTCTACAAGACTTGGGTTGCTAGTGACAAGATTCGTAAGTTTGTATAATATTCCTTCTGTGTCGTATGTTTTTTTTATGTTGGACAACTTATATTTACTAATTGAGTCTTTCCATGTAGGGATGTGGGTTAAAGGTTGCATATATTTTCCTCACACAAACAAGGAGACAATTAATGTTGTGGAATCCTACCATAGTTATCTGAAGACAATATTTCTATGTGATAAAAAAAAGAATTTTTCTAATAGAATGGATTGGATATTCTACACTCTCCTAAAAAATGTTGAGCCATGTTATCGATTCAAGGCAATTTTGAAAAAAGAAGGATATTATAACAACCACAAGAAAGAGATGTAGCTTGAATCATCAATGGAAAAGGCTAGAATAATTCCAGACAATGATTTCAAGCCTCGTGAGAGCATATCTCATGCTTATGGGTAAGGAGTCAAATCAAAGCCGATAAGGAATATCTTATCATTTTTCATCGCAAAAAAATTATCACTTGCAATTACCCATGGTCTATTCGGGGGAACATTTGCAAGCATTCTATAACGATAGAGTGGTTTCATTCCTCCTTGATGGATTTAGACCCTTTATAAGATATTCATACCACACCCAATGCATTGAATTCCCCTTTTGAGATAAGTACAAAGGCACCAAAATTCATGCAGATACTATCACAACCAATATTTAAGATGACAATGTTGAAGAACTTAGTGTGTTGAGAGAGGAGTTGTTTGGATATCTAGACCTGTTTCAGAATAGTCCTCTTTCTACTGTGAGGAAGACAAAAAAATTTATTGATCTGACTAAAAAAATTGTGGATGATGCTAATAATCTTAATGTTATGGATTATGACTTCACCCTTGGTTTGGGTGCTTATGAGTCATCCTTGAAGAGGAAGAAGAGTTTCCTTAGTCCAAAAAAAAAAATACAAGGAAAAGGAATGTCACCTTGAATATTGATTTAAATGTCTCTACATCCGAAGATGAATCAATCTAGATCCCACACCTCAACAAGCGTGGTCATCCTTCCTCCAACAATGCATCCTCTATTGTTCCAAGTAAGTTCTATAGGGAGACGATATCAGTATGTTTAGATCAAATTGGTGATCTTCCAAGTTTGTTGCTATGTTTAGATTTCTTTGTCGATTTTTCAAGTTTGTTGCAATGTATTTTATCTTTGCTATTTATTTTAGCTTAATGTAGTGTTGTAACATTTGCAGGGCCGTGACATCCAATTAATGTGATTACAAATGAAGGATGTACACAGACCCACCATCAACCTTTTGATCACATGAGTCAAGGTGCATTTGACGAGATTCCTAATTGATCTACTATGTATTATAATGCATCTATTACTTGACATGTTATTTTTTTCTCTGATGGAAAATTTGTTGTCATCTTACAAACACATTTGGTTCATCATTGGGTCCCCCTCGACCAGAATAGGATTAGGCCACTGACATCACGGAAATTGGTGAATTTTCATGTTTTTTTGCATTGTCTTCACTCCTAACGTTTAGCACTGGTTGTTGTTCATGTTGTTAATGTAGCACTGGAATGTTTGTAGGGCTGCAGCATCCAATTAATGTGTTTACAGTTGAAGGATGTACACAGACCCACCATCAACCTTTTGATCACATGAGTCAAGGTACATTTTATTAGATTCCTAATTGATATACTATGTCTTATGATGCATCTATTTCTTGAAATGTTATTTTTTTTATCTGATGGAAACTATGTTGTCATCTTACAAACATATTTGATTAGTCAATGGGTCCCCCTCGACCAGAGCAAGATTGGGGCACTGACATCACGAAAATTGGTGAATTTCCATGTTTGTTGCATTGTCTTTGCTCTTAACTTTTAGCACTATTTGTTGTTCATGTTGTTAATGTAGTGTTGGAATGTTTGTAGGGATGGAGCATCCAATTAATGTGATTTTTGATGAAGGATGTACAAAGACACACTATAAATATTTTTATCAGATGAGTCAAGGTGCTTAAGACGAGACTTTTAACTGATCTAATCTGTATTCTGATGCATGTATTACTTCACATCTTATTCTTTTCTCTGATGAAAAATGCATTGTCATGTTACAGACACAAAAAATTCTTCAATGGGTCCCCCTCTATCCGAATATGATTGGGTCACTAACATCACAGAACTTGGAGACAACACACAAGTCGGCTTCAGAAAAAAGTTGTGATAGAAACTGCAGCTTTTTGTTTATTGTCCGACATACTGACATTCATGCGATGAATTTCATTCCGGTTGTGATGCTATGTTGGTGAGGATTCATGGTGGAGTGGCCATCTTTGGTTACATGTGATTCCTAGCATGGAGGACTTTTTTGTTAGGGTTATATTGGTTTCCCTAGCTAGGGTTAGGAGAGATTAAAATTATTCCAGCTTATGATAAGCTTCAAGTATGTACATGTACTTCATATTTTCTATATAAATGAAGTGCTTCAACAGTCCAATAATTGAGTACTTGGAGAATTCAGTCCAATAATTGATTACTTGAGTAATGATTTTTCTTAATGTATAAAACTTATATTGTCACTATGCGGTATTATTTCCCAATTCAATAGGAGGGTGTATAATCATTCCTAATATAGAGTGTCAAATTTTTTTTCAAGTTTTATTTTTACTATTTTGAAAAATATCCATGTTAATCTATCATGTATTAGATCCCAAGGAAGTAAAAACAAAAACAAATATTCATGCACAGAAATAATGGTGTACTACCTGCATCGTCATTATGACAACATTGCATAATATAATTCCTAGTGGAAAATATTTGTACTTTGAACAACAATAATCAATTGTGGGTTGAAAAGGTTCATGATACATGGAAAAATAACACAACAGAAAATAATTATACCCTCAAAAAGATTCATCTATTATATTGCGAACCATCCAAAAATTACAATGGGTCCTTCTCTAGTGAAAGAACCATGCCATCATAGCCCCAACGAAAATGATAATAATAACACATTCACATATTTGAGAGTTATCATGATGATGATTGATGACTTCACTTGCAATAACCCGTGATCCGGTGTCATCTCTGACACTTTCATCTACACTTGACATTCCTGCCACCATTATATCAGTGGAAATCCTATGAATGTCTGCAATCCATTGTCTGTTGAAAGATTTAAACTGAGAGCTCCACATTATTGCTTCCTTGTATAGGGGTTTTAAATTAGCTTTTCGAACTTCAAAGATATCATTGAGTTGATTACAGATGAGTTGTGAGTTCATGTAAACTGCAATATCACTGGCAACATTTTTTTTTCCTCTTTTAAGCCCTCAATAAGGGCAATATAGTAGGCTTCCTTATTAGTTATCCTCCTATGTAGATCTATGTTTCTGTGCACAACGTAATTTCGCGCCGGATTATAAAGCACGTATTTAACTATGGCTTGTCTAGGATTTTGACGAGAGGAAACTTCAATACACAATGTCCACTTTTCCACCATTGTCCACACTTAAAAAACATACAACACAAAAAAAACAATAAATTAATATCATATAGGTAGGCATTTATATCATATTCAATCTATAAAATCAAGGCACCTTGCACTGTTAGGATATTCCTACATGGTATCAGAGAAATTTTGAGGGTTGCATTTGTTGTTGATCAAAATTTGAAGCCATATTGACTGCATGCGAATGTCATTTTGTAGATCTACTATTTCTTAACTATTTCCTATGTGTCAAAATATCCTAACCTGCACACATGAAATCCATAACTTTACCAAAGTTTCAAAACACCTCACTTCCTTGAATACAATCAAAATTAGGTTTATTAAAATGTCCAATCAAGGTTTGGAAAAGACAGGTTTGTTTGGAAAATAAAAGCATGAGATACTTGGAATGATGCACAATCAAAATTTAGAGCAGATGAGATCAAAAGTTTGAGTAGAGGATTTCATCTGTCATTTCATCTGTTCTTCCTTTTCGTTCTAGCCATTCCAAGCTTTTCATTCTAGCCATTCCAACCATTCATTTCAGGTGTTCCTTTGTTTTTTTCTTAGAACTGAGATGAGATGTTTTGTTTTCTGTTTTGTTCAACTCGTGTGCAATTTTCCTCCTTAACAACACCCTTTTGTAGCTAAACATCATGCAAGTCTTCTTCTAAGAATGTTTCTATCTCTGTAAGCATTTTTCTTTCCCCCTATTCTACATCTATAGCATGCAATCATTTGACAATGTTCCTTGAATCAATGTGAGGCATATTCAACTTGAAGGAAAGGAAGATGGGAAGGTTGAAAAATGTCTAATCTTCAAAGTAGACACTGGATGCAAATGACCTAAACATATATATTGTGATAATGTGCACAATGCATGTCTACTATTAAAGAAATAAGAAATAATTGGTTATGAGCATAACTCCTATTCAACTTAGTTTTAACTAAGTCGCAATCTCTTTTCCTATTGGACAAGTAGACCCTCTACCATAATCTAGGTATTTTTGTCTCCAATTTATATTTTAAAACTTTAAATCTAGTTATATATATTTTATCAAAGAAACCTTCTCCAATCCCAAAATCACCTATGGCATGCCTCCTATATCCCTTCCCATTCTACCATATTGTAATCATAAATAATGTTCCATTCTACATCAAGTAAGGTGTTAGAAATCCACTACCATTGATAAATCCTATGAAATCAAAGACAAGGCACATAGATGTTACATAATCAAATTTAAATATGGTAGATGTCCTTAAAAGTTCATTCGATATAACAAAGGTTCAAAATATTAGGAATCCCTACTGGCAGATATGATAGATGCCCCTAAATGGTCATTGGATATAACAAAGGTTCAAAAGATTAGAAGACTCTACTTCTAATCAGCTTTTCTGCAGATAAGTAGAAGAATCATAGTTGCTATCAATACATGTTTCTCCTCAAATGATAAGTAATGGCTCAATTTCATTTCATGAAACTGTCATTTACTAGTTTACTTAGATGAGCACACCACTAGCTAGTTTTTCATTCAATAAACTATTTCAGATACAATGTTCAGCAAATTTAGTAACATTATCTTTCTGAAAGGGAAAAAAATGAATGCAATATGTGCTTTTCATTTTCCATCAGTGTATCCCTTTCCCTTCTACATATGAATTTTAGATTCAATCACCTCTGTCTATTAGGAGATAATGGAACCAATTCACATTGGGCCCAAACATTCATCTTAAGTGCTCCTTGAATAATCTGGGAAATGATCCCCTTCCATGTTTTCCCAGATCTAAATAGGCACATGAAACTAAAAATGTTTTTCTAAACAGGTATGACATTAAATTAAAAACGTTCTGCACCAATATTGAGAAATAAATCACATTTTCAATCTCCACTACAAGGGCATGATCTTTGTATGTATTTAATACCAAAATTTCACTCTCCATTATAAGGGTATGATCTTTGTATGTCAAGGTTGTTCATAAGCCTTCAGTTACATAGGATTGATTTTCACTCTGATCAAGCAGAGATCGGATAAATTATAGGTCAAGGAGCCATCATTCATGAAATAATGAGGGAATCAAGTTGTGAGCTCCTACAATTGAATTTACATATTGAATTAACTTCCAAGATTTTTCGGGCATCCAGCAAAAGTGCATACAACCCGAATGTCAACAAGTAGTTTAATCAATGATTCCTCACAAATTTACTAATCTTCTTTCATCAATGTAGATTAAAAAAATGGCAGAGAACACTGACATGATGAAAAATTAATGTGATTTCTACATATGGAAAACTCTAATAGTTAGTATGATTAAATTACATACACATTACGTTTCAGTTCAAAGTTTTCATTGGCATAATAAATTCCATAAACAAACACAATATTTAACCAGTTACTTTTCCCAATACCAGTCAAAAAACAAAAGAATGACTGACAACGATTAGTAAATATTACTATTTCTTCATTCATGTTTGGAAAATGCCAAAAGCTCAGTTACAAGTCATTTCAGCTTTACATGACCTATTCTCCTAGAGAAGTTGCAGATCATATTCGCTTCAAAATACCAGAGGAAGTGTTTTGCACATATGGACAGTTAGGAAAAACACATGGCATGGACTAGATGAAAGTAGAAAGATCTGGCAAGAACCACTAACCAATCCTTAAAGATAGAAAGACAAGATGAGAGCACTCCAAGCTTTTTGAATAGATAAAGACCAGGTTACACACTATCAAAACAAGTATGAAAAGTACCAAAAAATCTTGTGCATTCGTATAAATTCACCACCTAACAGAAGCCCTAAATAGAGGGTTGGGAAAAAGTCTACAAGTATAACATACACTCATATCCATCTCCATTATCAAAAACCATAAATAGACGATTCTGGTAACTGAATATTTGATATGCATATAATTTTTTTTTCATGTAGGCGCTGGAAAATCATTTTCCAGCACCTATAGGAAAAAAAATTTAAATGCATATCAAATATCAAGTTACCAGAATCCAATTACATTTAAACAAAAATTAGAAAGATCTGGAAAGGACCACTGACTAATCCTTAAAGATAGAAAGACAAGATGAGGGCACTCCAAGCTTTTTGAATAGATAAGACCAAGTTACACACTATCAAAACAAGTATGAAAAGTACCAGAAAATCTCGTGCATTGATATAAATTCACCACCTAACATAAGCCCTAAATATAGGGTTGGATGAAACTCAAAAATCATAACATACACTCATCTCCATCTCCACGACAAAAACCCTAAATAGAGGATTCTGGTAACTTAATATTTGATATGCATATATTTTTTTTCTTGTAGGCGCTAGAAAAAAAATTAAATGCATATCAAATATCCAATTAGGCGTTGGAAAATCAACCCCAAAATTAAAAAAAGCCCAAAACACTTAAATGGTATAAACTAAAACATAACTCCATCTAATTTTCCATATAAGTTATAAAGGGATTAATGAAATATTCCACTATTTCATTCAATAAATTGTCTAAATTTCAATGGAAGTTTATGTGACTGATAACATTTTATATACTTGAAATATGTCCATGTCAATATAATATTCAACATTTTTTATGTTCATTTACTAAACACCCCTACAGCCTTAAAAATTTATGAAAGAAGTCATGTTTCTTGGCATATCTAATGTTATTCCCTTCATATTATTGTGATAAACCATTAATTTTTCAGACCACATGGATCAAACCTGTCAAACGAAATAATCACTGCACATTGTAACCAGTTGTGATAATCTCCATTAAAAAAACCTTCAAGGATGTCTTACTAAAAAATCACTCATTAATCTTTAATCTTTTAAAGGATAACTTATAAGGATAATCTGGCTATGGTTTAAGTTGCGTTGTGAGCTTGTAAAAGATAACTTTATTAGGATAACAATCCAGTGCTATTAGAGGGTATTATCCTAAGCATAGACTCATTTGATCTTGAAATTTCATATAACTGACATATACAATCTCCCCTCAGGGAATTCCTATTAAAAATCACCCGTTACTACAAAACTTTAATCCCTTCATGGTAACTGGATATTTGATATGCATTTAAATTTTTTAATCCCTTAATCAGCAAACAACAAATCTATTTACCAACGTTTTTTTGAATCCTTCAGCATGACTATGATTCTCCCTGGATTGTTGAATCTAGGACAGGTTGAGCACTTTCCCTGGACTATTGAATTTGGGACGGGCTAAGCACTTTCGGAGGCGTGAATGAACCAGAATGACGGGCAGCCCCTCTTATTATCGGCACGAATACTCTCCGTTCAAATTTCAAATCACCAACCATGCGGGAGTGGTGGCATCATGGGGGTGGCAGATGGGAGAGGAGCGGCACGGAGGGAGAGAAGTGGTGGAGGCAGGGGCACGGGGTCCACCAAAGGAGTTTGATATTATCGTTGTTCGCCGAGAGGTTTTACCATCGCCGTCATCCATCGGAGTTGGGTGAGGTCCACCTGAATCTCGAAAAAGCATGGGGATCATTAGAGGGGCAAGTCCCAGAGCTGTCCCATCACCCTTTGATTCGTCAAACAAAATACTCTTCATATAAATTCAAGCGTAATTTCCTATTTTGGGAATCCCGCCGAGTAAAATTTTTGTTCAGTCCCTTACAAATGGAATCATCGAATCGCAAAGGACTTTGTGACGAAATTAAAAAGACTATAAAGTAAAATATAAATCTTCTTTGGGATATTTTAGGCTCCATCTAGGATGATTCCATTACGATGTTTTCCATATCATAGAGGGAATTAGGGTTTATATCTTGGTTAAGGATTGCAAAACAAGTTCATTAACAAAATATGAGAATGGTAATATGGGCACAATTATTACGTATTATTGTAGAATAAGAATGGGTTTAATGGCTTCTATTATGGATGGGGAAGGAAAACAAGATTCTTAGTCCCTAAACAAAATTTCTCTAGTTTAATGGACGTGAATAAGGCCTGAAATCACCACAAATATCCTATCTAAGATATATTTATCCTTCAAGTGTGTTACAGGTGCTATTTGAATATTTTTTGTGCCATAGTTGGGACTTGGGGCCTCTAAGTTTGGCCTCAATATCATTATGAGGTTTTTTGCGCCATGTATGGCACTTGGGACCTTAACCATGGTGAAGGAAGGATCATAAGGTGCTTGAGTCATATTTGAATCTTCCCATGATCAATCTTTTTCAACAAGTATTTGAATTACCACACGGGACATATCTATGGGATATTTGGCCTCTATGGGGGATGTTTATCACCATTTTTATTATTTACATGATAAGAATGGGTATTTGGGAATGTACTATCTCAAGGGAAGGCGAAAAGAGGGCCTTAGGTCCTAAATAAAGCTTATAGAGTTCAAGGAACATGAATCAGCCATAAAAAAAAACACAAAGATCCTCTTCAAGGGATATTCAGATTTCAACTTAGATATGGGAGCCATGACATGTTATTCTATATAAAGAGCCACAAAAATTTTTAGTATGTATGATTTTTTAATAAAAGTGTGTGCACATTCTAAGAATGTGAATGCGCTATTATAATTTGTCCAAATGTTTCTAACGCGTGCATCTATAGAATTTTTTATAGAATAATATGGTTTTAGAGTAATCTAGATTTATATTAATTAACCATGTTTAAATCAACATACTTTGAATTCAAATTAATAAAATCATTGTCTCTATGAATCTAGTGCAATAATCAACCACGGTATGTAACAACATCTCTAAAACCCCACAAATTCATAATGTACTCGACTCAGTTTTAAGCCTTTGAATTTAATTCCTTGTGAATGTGATCGAAGGATATAACTTTGAAGGTTCTAATCAACTCTGTAACTCTAATCATCTATTAATCCAATAAAGAAATATTCAAGGAAGTATAACCTTTCAGCGGTGGCTAACAACTCCTTATTGTAGTACTTTTTAGGTAGTCGTATTTTTGTTCCTAAACTAAATTAGTCATTCATGTTAGTCATTTTTAGTTGCATTACTTATTATCTAGTCATACATTTTAACCCGAGACTAAATTAGTCACTTATGTTAGTCGTTTTTAGTTGGGTCACTTAATATTGGTCATTTTTGGTAGTATTTCACTTGGAAAAGTTGTGGTGACTAAAATTTTTAGTCACATGTGTTGAGCCCCAAAGATGTCCTTTTCTTTCACCAAATTTCACTTCATTTCCTTTGTCCTTTATCAATTATAGGCTTAAAAGATCAATAGGATTGATTAAAGTCACTTTAGGAATGCATACAATAACTGACTTACTAAACTTTTGTGGTCTTGTTGTTGTAGTAATTTTTTACTAGACTTAGCTACAGAATGCAGCCATTTTGTAGCTAGTCGCCTATTCCGCAGATATCTTCATGTTCACACAGGTTACAGGTGTCACTGAAAGGAAAAACACATATGGTTGAATTCCATAACTCACCTACATCATTCCTTGCTCTCTACGAAGTCTGAGCAAAAATCTGCAAGTGGTTATGCACGTGGAGGAAACCCAAACTAAGAAGTAGATTCCTACCAGGACAAGGACTCTACAGATGTCTTCAGCAAAGTACGAGGCCTCCACAAGAGTTCTAATTTGATTTTAATTGAAAAATAGACTTATCCCTATTTCTTCTCCAGGGCAGTTATGTATTTCTCTTATAAGAATAACTTGGGAAACCGAGAGACAGATAGTTAATTATTGTTTTATTGTTAAGTTGTCCAAGACCGTAATACTCTATTTTTGAAGCATTTTCCTTTAATGAAAGAAGAACAACTTTAATACATGATCTGAAGCAATCTTGAAGGAATTCATGTGCTGATCTGGTGGTAGAGGGCCCCTACTGCCTGAGAGGCTCTGTGCATGTTGTTTAGATAAGTAACTTTAGCTCCGTTTCGTTTCTAATTTAGGCAGTTTTCTGTACTTTATGTTTTATGCTCACTTACATCGAATGTTACAGCCAGTCTTTTTCTTATGAATTGTTCCAAAATATCACTAACACTGAATGAGATAGAACTGTAGTATTTCAGAGATTAATTGCATTTTAGTTCAGTTGTAGTATTTCGGAGGTTAATTGCATATTAGTTCGGTTTTTTTTAATGTATTTTAAGTTTTATTAGCTAGTTGTATTATAGTTCTGTTACATTAGACTTAAAGGCCTTCATTATTTACAAACTTCTCTTGTTCTTAATCTCTTCTAATACATCATTATCATAGGAACAAGAATTGGTAATGTCATTTTGAAGTCTTGATTGTTCTGCAATTTCTCATAATTTTACAAACTTTCCTTTTTCCAAAACTATTCCAAAAGATTTCTAACCCTTGAATGAGGCTTAATAGTGACATTTTGAGTTGGAGAATGGATTAATTTTAGTGTCATAAGTTAATTTAGAGTAGGGTTCCTTACTATGTTGCAGATAATCTTTTCCAAATGTGTTCCAACAAATTTCTAACCATGGATGAGATTTTCTCTGTGATATTGTAAGTTTTTGTTTATTTAGAAGAACCTCATTGCATTAAAATTATCCTTTTCTCAAGTTGTTCCAACATACTTCTAATGAAATGAATTGGACTGAGTTCATGTTATGAGTTATTTTTTTTCTTGTCAAGTTTTGCAATCTGTGAATTAGCATTTTCTGCTCTTAGGTGCTATACATAGTTTAGAATAGATTTTTCTCTGTTTTAGTGTGACCAATAACTTCCCTTTGCCAAAAACTTAGTTCTTTTCCTCTTAGCATAAAAACACAAAACCAAAAACACTAGAAAAACACTAAACACAACGAAGTAGGAAGCAGATACCTAGGCACATATAGTGCACTTCACTTCAATAGTTTACTAGCCCTGGTTGACAATTTATGACATCAATTTAGGAACACTAAGTTGATAAGACATTTTGGCGCCATTGCCGGGGAAGTGTAACTAGCTAGCCTTGTTTCTTACCTGCCAAAAACAATGATATGCGTAGAGAAAGAGACTCAAGGGGTAGATTCATAAAAAGCAGAAGCTTGATTCCTAGAACACCACTTGTTCCACCAAGACCAAGAGGCAGCACACCTCCAACTCAAACCCACATCCCATCCTATACTGATCACAAACTTCTAGAAGGCTTAAGATCAGATATTCCATCAGAGAGACCTTCCACTTCATCCACTAAACCTGTCCTAGAAGAAGATTCAAGAATCCCTGCTAGAGACATAAACTTTTCCACTTCCACAGGAGAATCAACCATGGCAGAAGAAGGGGGAGGAGGAGTCTTTAATGGAGAACATACACTATTTGGAGGGGGTAGAGGTAGAGGTAGAGGAGAAGTTGATAGCAGAGGTGAAGAATAAAGTGCGCAGGAAGAGGCATAGACCTCCCTTGGAAGTTTTGGGTTTCCTATAGTAGATGAAGAAACCAATACAACCATGAAAAACATTTCACCCTCTGTCCTTCCAAACTTCTATGGACTTAAAACTGAAGATCCCGAAACCTTCCTATTTGAATTTGAAGTTCTATGTAGAACTTATGACTACTTACAAGATGCTCAAAAACTTAAATTATTTCCTTCAACATTGAAAGGAGCAGCATTGAAGTGGTTTATGAGTTTGATCAACAGTTCTATTAGGACATGGGAAGACATGAAACAAGCATTTCTAGAGAGGTATTTCGATTATTGTATGCCAATCAATCATAAGGAGGAAGTGTTTAAGATGTTACAAAAAGAAGATGAAAACTTGGAAGATTTGTTGGAGAGATTTCAGTACAACGTCAAAAGAGAAAAAATGGAAAACTCAGATCAAGACACTTTGAAAGCTCTCTTGTTGAAGACAATTAGGGATGAATGGTTAGATATCCTTAACATGATGGGAAAAGGGGATATATCTCAGCTCACATTACCTGAAATAGCTGAATTATGTATCAACCTTTCAAGAGGGAAATCTAAAAATGTAAAAGGACCAAGAGACCCTGCTCTTGCAAGGGCAAGTAAGTTAGCTTCTGGGACAATAAGTAGGGTAGAAATAGGACATATGCTTGATGAATTCAACGACTGTTTAGAGTTTTATGAGAAAATAGACAATTTCACATAGCCTACAAAATCGAACCGATGCTCTTTAGCGTTTGTCCCAAATGTAGTGTTAGCATGCCCTTGAGAGAGCAGTTTTTTTGACGGGGGAAATTAAAGACCGTGTAATTTGTTTTGGGAAAACAGATGAGAGACCAAGAGTTGTCCTTCACTGTGTCTTTGTGTTGTTTTTCAAGAAGAAACTTTTCACCCCTACAGACCCCACTTCCCCTTTAGGAGGCTCATAAGGACTCTCAAACACAAGGATTTATGATTTCACCGTATAATCAATTCTCACCAAATTGAATTTTAAGAACCTTGGCCCCAATTTCAAAATCAATCACAAACTTGGGCGCAATGAGCACAAAATCCCTATGGAAGATACTCTTAGTATTACCAATATCCACCATCCTATTCATTATATCCACATTTCTCTCCTCAACAAAATCCTCAAAATCCACAACATCAAAATCAACCACTTCCATTACCATTTCCTTAGAAAACAAATCAGTTGCCTGCCCAACCCATACCAAACCCCAACAATAAAAATCCTCAGAACACATACATGATAGAAGGCCAACAGTTTCCAACCTATTTGATCACTCCTTTAGACCTTAATGATGTTCAACTTAGGTCTAGAAGAATACTTGAAAAGAAGAAACATTCTGTAATCATACAAGAACAAAACAACTCTGAGGAAGATTCTCTACGGGTAAATAAAATTCTTGAAGAAGACATATCTTTTCAAGACCCGAATATTGAAAAATTAAAACAAAAAGAGCCAATAATTTCAACTCCTATATTAGAGTAGCCATCAACATCCATCTCTACACCTCCCTTTCTAAAAAGATTACAAATTGATAGGGATGTAGAAAAACAAATTATGGTGCCTAATTATGATTTCCTAGATGAGCTGAGAAATTTTTGTATTAATATTCCACTATTACAAGCTATCAAGGAAATTCCAATTCTAGAAAAAACAATAAAGGAGTTGAGCATGAAAAAAATAGGAAAAAGAATCAAAGAGACAAAGAAAATTCAACTGGCAGGAAAAATAGCAGATATCATGATGGGTAAGATTGCCATTCCAAAGTATCTAGACCCAGGAAATCCAGTTGTTAAAATACACATCAATGGAACTGAGATTCAAAACACACTTATTGATTTAGGAGCAGCAATCAATATCATGAGTAGACAAATCATGGATAAACTAAAACTTCCTAATCTTCTTTTTACACCCACATTATTACAATTAGCAGACAGATCTGTGATCAAACCTGATGGGGTAATAGAAGACATTCCAATGTCCCTAGATTCTTGGGAGTATCCTATGGATTTTATGATCCTAACTCCTAAGAATAATCTAGGAGGACATCCTATTATACTAGGAAGACCTTGGTTAGCTACAGCTGATTCTTTCATTAGTTGTAGATCCAGTGATATGTACATCTCTGATGGTAGTTCAACCAAGAAATTTACCTTGTATCCTCCAGCAAAAACAATTATAGAATTAGATGATACTCAATGGATTGAGGATGAAGAAGACATACAACCTCTCTTCACAATTTCAGAAATTAGTGAAGATAGCCAGATTCTGAATACCTTAGAAAATTTTGAATCCTCTTCGGAATACAAACATGAACAATTTCAAGAAGAATCCAACATTGAGTTTTTATCATCAAGATAGATGTCTCTTTACTCCATGGATAAATTTGGCAGCTCTACAATTGAGATATTTCCAGGTAAAACTTTAAACATAAACAAGAACCTAGAGAAATTTCAACAAGAAAAGCTAGTCAAAATATTATAGAGACATTCTTCTGCATATGCATGGGAGTACACTGATATGAAAGGGATAAGCCCTAAGACTTGCACTCATCACATCTACATAGAGGAAAATTGTAAACCAATCAGACAACCTCAAAGACGGATGAATCCAAATTTTAGGGAGATTGTTAAAGAAGAATTGCAGAAATTGTTAAATGTCAACTTTATCTATCCCATTTCAGATAGTCAGTGGGTTTCTCCTTTGGTAATTGTGCCAAAGAAAAATGGTAAATGGAGGGTATGTATTGACTACCGGGAATTAAACAAAGCTACTCTTAAAGATCATTTTTCCCTACCTTTCATAGATCAGGTGTTAGATACATTAGCTGGCAAAAAGTACTTCTCATTTTTAGATGGGTTTAGTGGTTATAATCAAATTCAAGTAGCACTTGAAGATCAAGACAAAACCACATTTACCTGTCCTTGGGGTACCTATGCTTACCGATTATTGCCATTTGGACTATGCAATGCACCTGCAACATTTCAAAGGAAACACTAGGAATATTTTCGTACTAATTAAGGATTGTGTAGAGTGTAATAAGTATGATGATTTTCATGAAGCCTCATGGAACAAATTTAGTTGCTTTAGCAAACTTGGAAAGTTTTGAAGAGATGTAAAAGAAAATTCTACTAAGTCATGAGAACTGCTTTATGGATAAGCGATCGAAGGGGAATTGTTTGGGGGCACTCTATTTTAGCGTGATGGGGATTAGAGTTGATGGAGTCAAGTTGAAGCTGGCCTCAACTTAGTCCGTTCCAAGTTGTCAAAAAGATGTTAGGAGTTTTTCTAGATTTCCTGTGATATTATCGAAGGTTTTGAGAAAACTTCACTAAAGATAGCATCTCATTTTTCAAATTACTTGCCAAGGGTCAGAATTATGCAACCCCCGATTTCCGGCCAGCCTGAGACTTAAAACAAAAATATCTGAAGCACATATTTTAAGGGGACCTAACTGGAATTTACCTTTTCATATTTCAACAGATGCCTTAGATACAACTTTAGGAGCAGTATTGGGACAAAAAGACCTGATTCCTTATGCCATCTACTATACAAGTAAAAATTTGACTCCTTCAGAGTTAAATTATACTGTAACTGAAAAAGATTTCTTAGCTGTTGTTCATGCCATAAACAAATTCAGACACTATATAATAGGCTATGAAACTTTTGTTCACACAGATCACTTTGCAATTAAATATCTAATGAAAAAATCAATTACTAATGGCAGAGTCATAAGATGGTTATTTCTTTTACAAGAATTCAACATTACCATTCTAGATAGGCTTGGGAAACAAAACACAGTAGCTGATTTCCTATCTAGACTCCAAAACATCAAAGACAATACTCTAGTTGAAGATCAATTCCCTGATGAATATCTTTTTGAAATTTCTACTCAAACTCCTTGGTTTGCTGACATTGCTAATTATTTAGTTTCAGGGAAATTTCCTTCAATAATGAATGCAAAAGAAAAAAGAAAGATCATTTATGACAGTGCAAAATATTCATGGGTTGCTAATGAGTTATACAAAACAGGTCCATATTTTGTCATTAGGAGATGTGTTCGGGAAGATGAGATGCCTGAGATCCTCAAGGCATGTCATGATGAACCTTGTGGCGGACACTTTGCTAATAAAAGGATAGCTTATAAGGTCCTTAATTTAGGATACTATTGGCCATCCCTTTTTAAACATGCTAAAGAGTATGTCAAAAGGTGTAACAGTTGCCAAAGGGTAAGGAAACCTTCTCCTTCAGGTGAGATGCCATTGCAGCCTCAGGTACATACTGAACCTTTTGAGAAATGGGCTTTAGATTTTGTAGGACCTATTAGTCCTCCATCAAGACAAAAGAAATGTATATTAGTTTGCATTGATTATGTTACCAAATGGGTAGAGGCCAAGCCATTACTTTTTGCTACTGAATTATCTGTAGTTAATTTTCTTTTTGAGGATATTTTTACTCGTTTTGGTGTCCCAAGAGAAATTGTTACAGATCAAGGATTTCAATTCACATCAAGGCTAGTGGAACAAATGATGGAGAGGTACAAAATCAGACACAGAAAATCTACTCCCTATCATCCATAAGAAAATGGTCAAGTGGAATCTACTAATAAGGTCATTGAAGGGATCCTAACAAAGACTATTCATTTACATAGAAGATATTGGGCAGACATGCTTCCTGAAGCTTTGTGGGCCTATAGAACTACATGGAGAAGCACAACAGGTCATACTCCTTATGAACTTGTTTATGGAAAACAAGTTTTGTTTCCCATAGAGTTTCAGATTCAAACTTTTAAAATGGTCGTTCAGCTAGGACTTGATCTAATAGAGGCACAAAAGCACAGATTGGATCAGATTAATGAATTGGATGAGATCATATAAGATGCAGTCCAGAAAAAAAGTATAGTCCAACAACAAAGGACTAGATAGCATGATAAGTACATCAAGGAAAAGAAATTCAAAGAAGTTGATTGGGCCCTCTTGTTTGAATCAAAGTTCAAATATTTTCAAGGTAAATTCCAAACACATTGGCTTGGGCCATATGAAATTATGAAATTTTTTGACAATGGAGCAATAAAAATCAGGACAATAGATGAAGAGAAGGTCACTTTTCTTGTAAATGGTCATAGATTGAAGTTGTATCATAAGCCACTTTCAAGAGAATAATTTGTCAAGGGATTCCAAGAAAATAGTGATGTGAAGTTAATGAAGAAGAATTCTTCTTATTCATCAACTTAATTGAATTTTCTGAATTCAAATGCATGAAAAAAAAAAAAGTATAAACATGAAAACTAATCACTAATTAGCATGTTTATACAGAAAATATAAAGTGAAAATTAGAATCCTTCTGACACTTTAGCTTTTCAAATTTGTTCTTTTCCTGCAAGCAGCTATCACAAAATCATAAGTGCAGACCCATTTTATATATCATATTCCACTTATGATCCATTTCACTCCATCATGTCTCACTTCATTCATATTTCATTCACTCCATTCATCCATACTTCATTCACTCCATTCCATGGTCCACTTCATTTTCATTTCAGATTTTTAAATTTGATCTCTTCCTGTAATTGAGTATTACAAATCATAAGTTGCAGGCCACTTTTCATATTTCATTCCACTTTACACCTATGATCCATTTCATTCCATTATATTTCACTTCACTCATGCTCCATTCCACCATATTTCATGATCCAGTTTATTTCATTTCATACTACACTCCATCCATGTTTCAAATCATTTCATTTCATGTTTCAAAGCTTCTACAGGTATATTCTGCAGCCAGATATTCTACATCCAGACATTCTGCAGCCAGCCAAACATTCTGCAGCCATATATCCTGCAAGAAATTATCCAGCAGCCACTTGTTTAGCAGCAAATTGATCCTGCACACCTATGTCAACAAGAAAAATCAAAGGGATTATGAAAACTGAAGGATCAATGATTTTCAAAGGAAGACAAAGCATATTAAAACCACAAAAATTAAAGGAAAGGCTAAGGTAAAGTTTTGAAATTATTATGATAACAGATTATGAAAGTTATAGTATGGTTAAGTTATATGTATGTTTCATAAAGTTATTTTAATTATTCATATTGATAGAGCTTATCATAAAATCCTTGGACAAAATCCCTTCCATTCCGCCATACAAATCATCATTTATTAAAAATTAACGGTTAGTACTGAAGTAACCTATTAGGTCACGACACTAATCCGAAATATTCAGTGATGATTTTGAAATTCACACGAGATTTTTCCGCGGTATTTTCCTCCATGATAGCTCTCAAACTCATTAATTCATGTGAATCACCCTCACTATATTCCACTCATCCCATAACCACTTCATGTCATCTTTCCGTAGCCAATTCCTATTGCATAAACAAAGAAGTCATCTTTGGGGTGAAAACAACTCTCTACAGCCATTTTTACCGTGAATAGAAGAGCAGTAACGGAGCAATAAATTGAAGGTTGAGAAAAAAGCCATGGGTCTCATTGTAAGGTCCAAACCAGTCGGAACCAAATACTTAGAGGGTTACCCACAGATTAGAGAGATGCTACAGCAGGTTGGGTGGTTACAGTTTTTGGAAAAGTTCAATGGTTTTCATAAGGAGGTAACCAAGACATTTTCACGGTCCTTCAACGGGTCAGAAGTTGAAATAGGAGATGTCAAGTTCACTATTACAGAATCCTTCATTGCAGAAGCAGCAGAATTACCAAGGCCAGGTGAACGATGGTTCAAAAACAAGGAATTTCACAATGAGGCATAGAGGCAGATGCTCAAAACACCAGGTATGGATATTTTAGTTTTCAAGAAGGGCATTCCTAGCTCAGCACTGAAGAATAAATGGCGAAATATGTTTCTTATTTTGGAAAAGTTTATAACTTGTGAGGGAAGGTTTGGTACCCTATATATTTATCACATTCGGCTTATGATGCATCTCCTAGATGAAGAAATCTATTTACCCTTTTTCTTACTTCATAGCCTAAAGAGAATGGCTTCTAATGTCCAAAAGAAGGTTCAATTCTTGGAAACCACCTTGTATCACCATGGCCTAGTTAAAATCCTAATTGAGCATCATTTGAGAAAGGTGGGAGACAATTGGGATGAGTTCCTCTTGAGGAATCACTTTGAAGAACCCAAGGAATCTCCATCTGAAGGAAAACTTGCAAGAAGAAGCAGGAGAGAGAAAATTTCCAAATCTGTTGAACTTAAAAATGGTAAGTCCATACAAGAGGACAGTGAGGAGATTATCTCTGAGAAATTGGATGAAATTAAGAAACATCTTAAAAAGGAAAAGATAATAAGAAAGTATGCTAAGGAGAGAGGTGAGGGACCATCTAAACTAAGACGAAGCCATAGGCTTAGAGGCATATTGAAGAAGACAACAGTTAAGCAAACAGGCATCATAGGCATTGAAGATGAAGAGACACCAACTGATAGATCTCCTGAGTACCAGTATGAAGAGGATCTTGATGAAGGAACTCTAGAGATAGACCCAGCACAACAAAAAATCTATAATTATGTTGAGTCATTAGAAAAGAGAGCCTCACAAAGCAGAAGAAGAACTCCTAGTCCACCAGGATCTGCAATTGAAGTACTAAGAAGAGACAAATATGAATTAGAAGTACTCAATAGGAATATAAAGAATGAAAATGAAATTTTAAGGGAACAAGTCAAACTGAAGAGTAACATGAACACAACTCTCTCTCTCTGCAAATGGAAAAATTGTACAAGGCTAGTGAAAAGCTGAAGAAGAAAAACAAAAAGTTGAGCAAGGCACTTATAAATTTGAGATTCAAGTTGGTCATAAGGAAACCTAAGATGCCATTGAACACCAAGAAAAGCAGAAAAAGGAGGTTAGATGTCCTAGCAGAAGTTTCAGAATACATGGATTGATTGCATGAGGACATGCAAAAGTTTTGCAGTGGGGGTATGTTGAGCCCCAAAGATGTCCTTTTCTTTCACCAAATTTCACTTCATTTCCTTTGTCCTTTATCAATTATAGGCTTAAAATATCAATAGGATTGATTAAAGTCACTTTAGGAATGCATGCAATAACTGACTTACTAAACTTTTGTGGTCTTGTTGTAGTAATTTTTGACTAGACTTAGCTACAGAATGCAGCCATTCTGTAGCTAGTCACCTATTCCACAGCTATCTTCATTTTCACACAGGTTACAGGTGCCACTTAAAGGAAAAACGCATATGGTTGAATTCCATAACTCACCTACATCATTCCTTGCTCTCTACGAAGTCTGAGCAAAAATATGCACGTGCTTATGCACGTGGAGGAAACCCAAACTAAGAAGTAGATTCCTACCAGGACAAGGACTCTACATATGTCTTCAGCAAAGTACGAGGCCTCCACAAGAGTTCTAATTTGATTTTAATTGAAAAATACACTTATCCCTATTTCTTCTCCAGGGCAGTTATGTATTTCTCTTATAAGAATAACTTGGGAAACCGAGAGACAGATAGTTAGTTGATGTTTTATTGTTAATTTGTCCAAGACCGTAATACTCTGTTTTTGAAGCGTTCTCCTTTAATGAAAGAAGAACAACTTTAATACATGATCTGAAGCAATATTGAAGGGATTCGTGTGCTAATCTGGTGGTAGAGGTCCCCTACTGCTCGAGAGGCTCTGTGCATGTTGTTTAGATAAGTAACTTTAGCTTTGTTTCGTTTCTAATTTAGGCAGCTTTCTAAACTTTATGTTTTATGCTCACTTACATTGAATGTTACAACCAGTGTTGTTCTTATGAATTGTTCCAAAATATCACTAACACTGAATGAGATAGAACTGTAGTATTTCAGAGATTAATTGCATTTTAGTTCAACTGTAGTATTTCGGAGGTTAATTGCATATTAGTTCGGTTTTGTTTAATGTATTTTAAGTTTTATTAGCTAGTTGTATTCTAGTTCTGTTACATTAGACTTAAAGGCCTTCATTATTTACAAAATTCTCTTGTTCTTAATCTCTGCTAATACATCATTATCATAGGAACAAGAATTGGTAATGTCATTTTGAAGTCTTGACTGTTCTGCAATTTCTCATAATTTTACAAACTTTTCTTTTTCCAAAACTATTCCAAAAGATTTATAACCCTTGAATGAGGCTTAATAGTGACATTTTGAGTTGCAGAATGGATTAATTTTAGTGTCATGAGTTAATTTAGAGTAGGGTTCCTTACTATGTTGCAGATAATCTTTTCCAAATGTGTTCCAACAAATTTCTAACCATGGATGAGATTTTCTCTGTGATATTGTAAGTTGTTGTTTATTTAGAAGAACCTCATTGCATTAAACTTATCCTTTTCTCAAGTTGTTCCAACATACTTATAATGAAATGAATTGGATTGAGTTCATGTTATGAGTTATTTTTTTTCTTGTCAAGTTTTGCAATCTGTGAATTAGAATTTTCTGCTCTTAGGTGCTATACATAGTTTAGAATATATTTTTCTCTGTTTTAGTGTGACCAATAACTTCCCTTTGCCAACAACTTAGTTATTTTCCTCTTGGCATAAAAACACAAAACCAAAAACACTAGAAAAACACTAAACTCAACGAAGTAGGAAGCAGATACCTAGGCACATATAGTTCACTTCACTTCAACAGTTTACTAGCCCTGGTTGACAATTTATGACATCAATTTAGGAACACTAAATTGAGCAAACAACATGGTCACTAATTTCATCATTTTCTACTAGTGCTCACAACTGACCAACATTTGGACATGACCCCCTCGACTCAAAATTTACGAAAACCTTTCCCAAACACTTAAACACCATTTCATGTTTCTTAACCAGAGTTTTGACAACAAAACTCATGATGTCTTCCTATATAACATTAGGTAGAACCCATGACGGTAAGAGGTTTATGAGTTTCAACTCATTACATGAAAAAAAATTGTAGATTCGAAGATGTTCGAAAACTGACAAACTAACTGACTTTCACACAAACCACTTCTTCTCAGGGTTCGTTAAACATACTCAGAGGGATTAATCTGAAGGATGAACTTACAGATCAAGCATATGTTATCCTCCTCAAGCTTGTTAAAAAATAAATAGGTACTGACCAATATGGTTGGGGAAATTGGGAAAATAGGGTACTCCACTTGTTAATGGAAGTGAGATGCTCTTCAACATGAAACTCTTCCACTTCATCTTCGTGGTTGTTGAGTTGGGAAATATTGTTGTCTTTTGGTTCATCATACTATTTCAAAGGCTCCCTTTTCAGTTTTGAGCCAATGGTTCCAAATCCATTCAGTGTCACTTATATGTTCAAGAGAAGTCATTCAATTGATATGTGCTACAATACTATTAAGCCTTCATTAAATGTCTTTAGTTCCTCATCCAATTCTGTATTAGCATCATTCTGTCTCAAATCATGATACCCATTTCCATGTCATTGATGGTGGATACATCAAGGCTATCTTGTGATGGGTCACTTCCTGTTGACATCAATTCATTAACCAGGAAGTTGACATAGAAACACCCTTCGGTACCTTGGTGCTTGCATACATCAATAGAAATTTTCCTCACTCTCGGCGACAGGTTTTCATCAATGGCCTTCAAACGAAATATTCTATGTGGTGCTTGACTTCAACTCATTCATTCACACCATACGGATTGCATAAATATTAATACAATTATGTATTGTTGGATTCTACTGATCTAACAATTATATGCCACTGTTAAACACAGAATCCTTCTACTTAAATCTTTGCGGAAATTTAATCGCTAATTGCAAAAACATGAAGAAAAATCAATCACACATAACACAAGTGTTTTTATGGCAAAGCATAAAGCTAAAAACCCCACTATCGTATATTACATGTATATATCATGGATCATGAAAAAATCTCATACAAAACTCTACTCCAAGAGCTCTCAGTAAAATATACAATTCTCTCACACTGTCATACAAAAATTGGCATAAACATGCACCAATTTACTGCCTCCAGTACACAATCCCTGCTGATAAAGATCCCTGAATGAATTCGATCTTTCCTTGCCTTTACTAGGAAATCCTCATTGGTATCTCCAATGTGTGTTTGTGTTGTGTAACCAGCTCCAAAAATAGAAGAAAAGAGATATCAACGCCTTAGAAATAAGCCACTTCGAGGGGTCAACCTCCAATACATTACATAAATGAACAATTCTTGGATGATACAATTTACAAAACCTCCTTTCTATATATAGGAGTCGATGTGGCCATAATGTAATCCTAGTGGGCCACAATGTAATCCTAGCCGACCTAACAATAATAATTTAAGGGCACAATAATAACAAAATGGGAGTTACAAGGGTACAATAATAACAATAAGGGGGTTACACTAACAACAATAAGGGACTATACTAGTAATATAGGGACCTAACATGCCCCTCTCCTTCAAAAAAGTTTTGTCCTCAATGCTTGAGTAGCTCTGGGTGCTTCTGTATAAAATTCTCATCCTCCCATGTAGAATCTTCAGTGGGTAAGTTCTTCCACTTGATGAGATACTCTGAAATTGATCGATTCCGTAGCTGTCGAGTTCTTGTTTCCGTGACCGCTTCAGGTTCCAATATGATTTTTCCTTCCTCATCAAGTTCTGGCAATATTGTTTGAGCTGGAATATTTTCACCTATAACCTTCTTTAAGCATGAAACATGGAAAACTGGATGTACTCGCGAAGAAGCAGGAAGCTCCAATTTGTATGCCATAGTACCAATCTTTTGCAACACCTTGTAAGGACCATAGTACTTTGGCGATAATTTATTACCCTTCTTAGCTTGCTTGAGGGACATTTGTTTGTATGGTTGTAGCCAAAAAAATACCCAATCTCCTACATCAGAACTTCTCTCGTTGCGATGTTGATCTGCCTGTTGTTTCATTCGATTTTGTACCAAATTCAGGTTATCCGTTAAGAGTTGGAGAACTTCTTGCTAATGCTTGATGTGATATTCCACTTCTTGAACCTTCAAATTTTCCCTTAAAGATGATGTGATGGATGGTGGATGATATCCATAAAGTGCCATAAATGGGGTCATTTTTGCTGCGGTATGGAAGGAAGTGTTATACCACCATTTAGCAAGAGGTAACCACTTGACCCATTGTGTTTGTTTATCAGATACAAAACAACGAGGATATCCTTCTAAACATTTATTTACTATCTCAGTTTGACCATCAGATTGAGGATGATAAGATGAGCTATGAGCTAATTGAGTACCCAAACAAGAAAATAACTCCGTCCAAAAATTTCCAGTAAAAATGGGATCTCTGTCGCTCACAATAACCCTTGGGCTTCCATGTAGCTTTTGAATTCTTTCCATAAATGTAGTAGCAAATGTACTTGCTTTAAATGGATGAGATAATGCACAAAAGTGTGCATACTTGGTAAGTCTATCAACTACCACCATGATGACACTCTTTCCTTCGGACTTAGGTAAACCTGTGATAAAATCCATTGAAATCTCCTCCCAACGTTGACTTGGAATGGATAAAGGTTGTAGAAGTCTCGGGATCTTAATTGTCTCAACTTTATTCTGCTGGAAAACCAAAAATTCCGCCACAAACTTTTGAATATCAGATTTAAGGCCATCCCAAAAAAATTATTTCTTCACCCTGTGGTAAGTTTTTAAAAATCCTGAGTGTCCTCCTAAAGGAGAAGTGTGCAATTCCAAAAGAATCTTTTGTTTTAGTTAGGAATTCTTACAAAGATATAAGCGATCTTTGTACCATAAGGAATCATTTTTCCAACTAAATGTATCAGATGTACTAGGATCTTGCTGCAACTTTTGAATGAGTGTCCATATATCTTTGTCCTTCTTCCATTCATCTCTTGCTTTGGTTATCCAATCCGGTTGGATAATAGAAATGGCACAAAGCAATGCTTCCACCTCTTCATTCTTTCTTGAGAGTGCATCTGCAACAACATTAAGCTTTCCTTTTTTGTAGATTATTTCAAAGTCATAATCCAAAATCTTTGTCACCAATTTTTGTTGCTCTTCTGAAGATATTCTTTGTTCCAAAAAGTGTTTAAGACTATCATGATTGGTTTTTACCTTGAAGTGTCTTCCCATTAGCTAAGTTCTCCATTTCTTTAGTGCATGCAGTATTGCTAACATTTCCTTCTCATAAAAAGGTTTATGTAAATACTTTCCTTTGATTGAACGACTTTCAAAAGCAATGGGTCTTCCTTCCTGCATTAAAACATCACCAATTCCATTTCCCTGAGGCATCACATTCCACAATAAAGGTTTTTGTGAAGTCTAGCGTAGCTAAGACCGGTGCTAGGCACGTTTCCTCTTTAAGATGTTCAAAGGCCTTAGTTGCTTCAGGATTCCATGAAAATGCATCTTTCTTCAATAATGTTCTTAGAGGTGCTACTATTCTCCCATAATTCTTAAAAAACTTGCGATAATACCCTGTTAACCCAAGAAATCCTCACAACTACTTTATGGTTGTAGGGACTTTCCATTCCTTAATGGCTTTAATTTTGTTAGGGTCTACTTTAACACCCTCGTGAGATACAATATGACCCAGATATTCCACCTCTTGTACTCCAAAGAAGCATTTGGATGTTTTTTCATATAATTGTTTCTCCTGCAATACTATGAGCACCCTGTCAACATGTTCAACATGATCCTTCCAAGACCTGCTATAGATTAGTATATCATCAAAAAATACCAGCACAAATTTTCTAAGGAAGGGTTTGAAAATGTAATTCATCAACCCTTGAAATGTAGAAGGTGCATTGGTAAGGCCAAAAGGCATGACCAAAAATTCATAATGACCCTCACGAGTTCGAAATGTTGTTTTTGGAATATCTTCAGTCTTCATTCTAATTTGAGGATATCTATTCTACAATATGCCCTTGGAATCAATTAAAATTGATTCTTCAAACAAGACTTATGCAATTCGGAAAAAAATACACACCTTTTTCTTGCTTTTGAGGAGCTCGATATTGAAATTGGATTAGCTTTGTGATTGTAGCACTTCAATATTTGAATTTTGGTATCAACGTATCCCTCTGAATTATATTTCGAATGCCACAGGTCTGACCTGATTTGGATTCTCCAAGACAAAGTTGTGTCCAATCTCCCACAATGACCTAATTATAGATTGGTTCAGTAGAGCGAAATTTTATGACTTGCCACATTTAACTGTTTCATCCTTCGGCTCTGAAATTGATATCCAAAAAACTAAAATCTTTGTACTTATGACCACTTTTTACGGCACTCCAATCCGATGCTCAGAGAGAGGGTTATGAAGATTTTCCCACGATCAACTTTTTGAGATGAAATTCAAGAGCCTGAAAAGGCACTACATTCCACAGATCAAATCTTCGAAAATATTGTGAACCAAGCTTTGAATTTTTTTTACAATTTTCCTTAGGATTTCAGCTTCGCACCCTAAAAATTTTAGCTTCTGAAACTTCGTAGAGAAAAATTTATAGTGAAAATTCCACGATGACCTGTTTAGGAGCCTACAAAAAATACCTAACTTCCACAGATCATATCTCCAAAAATATTGTGAGAAAAGCTCTGAAATGTTTTGACGATGTTCCTCGAGATTTCAGCTTCGCACCCTAAAAATTTTAGCTTCTGAAACTTTGTATAAAAAAAGTTATAGCAGAAATTCCACGATGACCTGTTTGGAGCAGCGAAACCCTAAAATCCAAAGCTCTGATACCAAATGTTGTGTAACCAGCTCCAAAATAGAAGAAAAGATATATCAATGCCTTAGAAATAAGCAACTTCGAGGGGGCAACCTCCAATACATTACATAAATGAACAATTCTTGGATGATACAATTTACAAAACCTCCTTTCTATATATAGGAGTCCATGTGGCCATAATGTAATCCTAGTGGGCCACAATGTAATCCTAGCCGACCTAACAATAATAATTTAAGGGCAAAATAATAACAAAATGGGGGTTACAAGGGTACAATAATAACAATAAGGGGGTTACACTAATAACAATAAGGGACTATACTAGTAATATAGGGACCTAACAGTTTGGTTGCACTTGTGTGCCCACTATAGTCACAACTGATAGTCAAACAGACCTTTTCACCTATCTCTCAATTGGGTCTCCACTAGATCTAGCATGCATGTAGTTAACAGTGGTATTTATTTAGATTCATATGAGACCACTGCTTGTGAATTAATCAAATAATTAATTCGTTGATCTCTCACTAGTGTATCTTTAGTTACAACTAGTTACAAGTAGCATTATTGAGTTTAACTCACTTGACTGAGTCAAAATAATTGACAACTCACATAACTGCACATACAACTCTGTTACAATTTTGTATCACTCAGTTACAATGAATTCCACTAGCATGTCCCACCAACCAACCTTAGAACTCGTAATTCCTTCAGTCAATTGGTTTGCCACATCAGTTAATTGAAATCATGTGCTTCAAGATAATAGATTATTATTTATTGTCTAATTATTATTAAGGGCTAATAATAATTGACATGTGATCTATTTTTAGACATTCTATCTATAAATAGACTTCACCCATGCATCTAAAAATAGAATCTCATCTATAAATAGAATTTTCTCAACCATCTATAAATAGGCTCCTGCTATAAATAGAATATGCTCAGCATTCTAAAAATAGACATACACCTAAAAATAGCATGCAGGCCCCACCTATTGTGGGTGCTTAATTTTCACCAGGTTCATCATCTTGTTGAATCTCAACACTCCCTCTCAACAAGAAAGGGACTATCCTTCACCCCAATCCTATTTTTATGTAATTCAAATTTGTTCCTGCTGAGCGCCTTCGTCAGAGTATCTACATCTTGATATTATGTAGGAATGTATTGAAGTAACATGATCTTCCGCTGCACACAATCTCTTATATGATGATATCGGATATCTATATGTTTAGATCTATCATGACAAACAGGATTAATCGAGATTTTAATGCAACTCTGATTATCACAATGAATCATTGTGGGATCTAAATGAGAACCAAACAAACCAACCATGATCTTTCTCATCCAGATAGTCTCACATGTAGCTTGACTTTCTTCCATGTATTCCGCTTCCGCTGAACTGAGTGCCACGGATCTCTTTTTCCTGTTGTACCAAGAAACAACTGTAGATCCAATACTGAAGACCCCTCCTGATGTGCTCTTCTTTCCGTTGGGTTGCCTGCCCAATCTACATCCATGAAGCCATGCAACTTCACCTCATCCATCTGTCTGTACCATAAGCCATACTCATATGTGCCCCTGAGATATCTCAGGACATGCTTGCCTGCCTTCCAAAAGATCTTGGTAGTCTTAACCATCGCTTGACTAAGTTGGTTCATCGCACAACATATTTCCGGTCATGTATTAACTAAATACATGAGTGAACCCACCAACTGTCGATAGATAGTAGCATCCACTACCTCTCTAGATGTAGCGTCCTCTTTCCTCTAGTTTCCTAGAAGAGGAGTATCCATGGTTTTGGAGCCCTCCATGTGAAACTTACCAAGTATCTCCCTTGCATACTTGCCTTGAGACACAAACATTTCACCTTCTCACTGCCATATTTCCAATCCAAGGAAATAGTGAAGGAGGCCCATATCCTTCATCTCAAACTCCTTTGCAAGGTCCTCCTTGCATGAGTGTATCAGATGCTCGTCACCAGTCAGTATTAAATCATCAACATAAAGAAAAATGATTAAAATATTACCCTCCACCACAATCTGGTATAGGTTTGCATCCACCTCACTCTTGGTGAAGCCAAGTCTAGTGAAATAGCTGTCGATCCGAGTGTACCAAGAACGGGGTGCTTTCTTCAACCCATACAACGCTCTTTTGAGTCTGCACACATGTGACTCATTGTTGAAGATCTCAAATCCTTCAGGTTGCTCAATGTACACTTCTTCCTCAATGATCCCATTAAGGAACGCAGTCTTCACATCCATCTAATGAATGTGCCAACCCATCTACGCTAAGAGAGCAAGGATGGTCCTTATCGAAGATTTTAGGTCCCTATATTACTATTTTAGTCCCGTATTGTTATTAGTGTATCCCCCTTATTGCTATTATTGTACCCCTGTAACCCCAATATTGTTATTATTGTGTCCTTACATTATTATTGTCACGTCAACTAGGATTATATCATGGCCTCATGGACTCCTATATATAGAAGGAGGTTTTGGTCATTTGTATCATCCAATAATTGTTCATTTATGTAATGTATTGGAGGTTTCCCCCTTGAAGTGGCTGATTTCTAAGGCATTTATCTCTCTTTTCTTCTATTTTGGAGCTGGTTCCACAACATTTGGTATCAGAGGTTTAGATTATATGGTTTCGCTGCTCCAAACAGGTCATCGTGTAATTGTTGCTATAATTTTTTTTCTACGAAGGTTCAGAAGCTGAAATTTTTAGAGTGTGAAGCTGAAATCCTGAGGAACGTTGTCGCAAAAGTTTAGAGCTTGGTTCGTAACATTTTCAGAGATATGATCTATGGACGTTAGGGCTTTTTGCAGGCTCCTGAATTTGACCTAAACAAGTCATCACGTAATTTTCGCTATAAATTTTTTTCTACGAGGTTTCAGAAGCTGAAATTTTCACATAGAGAATCTAAAATCCTAAGGAATGTCGTGGAAAAATTTCAGAGATTTATTCGCATTATTTTGGGAGATAGGATCTATGGAAGTTAGGGCTTTTCAGGCTTCTGAATTTCATCTCAAAGAGGTGATCGTGGGAAAATATTCATAACTCTCTCTCTGAGCATCGGATTGCAATTCTGTAAAAGTGGCCATAGGTACACAGACTGTAGTTTCCTGTCTATCAATTTTAGAGCCGAAGGAGGAAACAATGACACGTGGAAAGTCATACAAGTTCTCTCTACTGAACTAGTCCATAATTAGGTCATTGTGGGAGATTAGACATAACTTTGTCTTGAAGAATCCAAATTAGGTTAGACCTGTGGCATTCTAAAGAGGATTCAAAGGGCTACATCAGGGCCAAATTTCAGATATTGAAGATCTGAAATCACAGAGATAATTCAGCTTCAATATCGAGCTCCTCAAAAGCAAGAAAAATGTGTGTATTTTTTTTTTCCCGAATTGCATAAGTATTGTGTAAAAAATCAGTTTGAAGTGATTCGAAGGGCCTTTGAGCATATATTTCAGTATTGGGTTCTAAAATTCCCCCTAAAAATAATTCAACACCTATTAAGCTTTCAGAAGGCTTTACTATGACTCATGAAGACGAAGAAATGCAACATGAGGTATCAAAATTACAAGAGCAAGTGCACCTATCGCAAAGAGCAACAAAAAATGAAATGGAAGTTTTGAAGAAAGGCGTGGAAACTAAGATGGATGGTTTGTAGAAAGGTGTGGAAGCTAAGATGAATGGTTTGGAAGTTAAAATGGATGGCATGGAAGCTAAGATCGATGAAAAATGGAAAACATGAAGAATGATCTAAAAGTAGACATCGAAGGTTTGGCAAAGTTGATACAAGAAATGTTCCCTAACGGTGAAAAGATAGTAGAGGAAACTCATGATGAGAAAAAAATAAATGTTAATTGTGATGTTATAAAATCTAATGTTGGATGGAAGAACCACCATATTCCAAAGATGGATATGAGGAATTTTTATGGCAAGAATCCCGTAACATGGATACTACAGATGGAGCAATATTTTGATCTCAATAATGTGCAAAACACACAAAAGGTACGCATTGCAACTTTACATTTAGAAAAAAATACATTTGTATGGTATCAATGACTTTTCTCCCATAAATAAATTGTCACTTGGTCAATTTTTATGAAGGAAATGATAGCACATCATGAGGATACAAAAAGAAACACCTTCTTTAGCCAATTGATAAATCTCAAACAAAAGGGTTCAGTGGTGGAGCACATTGACGACTTCCAAAAATTGAATATAAGGGTAACAGATATTCCAGAGGAACATAGGATTGATGTCTTCATAGGGAATTTAAAGGATAACATCCAACATGAATTTCGCGTTTGGGAACCTAATTCATTGAAAAAGGCATTTAGGTTGGCAAGAAAACTTGAATGTAAAATTATGGCGACAAGGAAGCCTACCACTCACATATATAAAGATGGAAGTGTTGCTACTCCTAGACTTCCACAACCTACAAGGTTGACACTACAACAATTGGAAGAAAAAATACCAAAAGGGATTTTCTACAGTTGTGATAGCAAATACACTAAAGGTCGTAAGTGCGCTGAGAAGAAATTATTTTACATAGATTGTGAAGAGGAAGAAGAAAATGAACAAGAATCTTCAAAAGAAGAGGATATACACTAGGAACCAACTCTAGAAGAGGAAGAAATGAGTCTGACCATATCGTGTAATGCATTGGCAGTAATTACCACTCCTCAAACTCTCAAGATAGAAGGACATATCAAGAAGAAAAAGGTAATAGTGTTGATTGATTTGGGTAGTACCCATAATTTTGTCTGTAAGGTAGCCAAGGAATTGAATTGCTTCCTGGCACCCAAAGACTAGAGTGTCAAAGTGATGGTTGCAAATGGAGGAAATATAAATTGCTTTGGAAAATTCCATAATATCAAGCTAACCATGGGGGAATATATATTGAATAGTCCAATGCTTTCCTTTCCAATGGGAGGTGTTTATGTTGTACTAGGAGTACAATGGTTATAATATTTGGGGATGGTAGCTTTTAATTTTCAAGAAATTTTCTTTAAAAAAAAATCGGAAGGAAAGGAAGTTGAATTATAGGGTATCGCAGGGAAGCCAGGAAAGATAATAAGCTCTAATGTCATGACAAAGCTTCTGAAGAAAGAAAAACGAGGTGTAATTGCACAATTATGCTCACTAGAAGTTCCAACATCAAAATCATCTATTTCTGCAGATCTCCAAAAAGTCTTGGACAATCATTCCAAGGTGTTTGAAACTCCTAAAGGAATCCCACCTATTCGTGATCATGATCATGCTATTCATTTGATTCTAGGAAGTGTTCCTCCAAACATCAGGCCTTATAGATATCCTTATGTCCAAAAGAACGAAACTGAATGTATGACTGTAGAAATGTTAGAGGCTGGTATAATTCAACCTAGTCAAAGTTATTTCTCTGCTTTAGTAGTATTGGTGCATAAGAAGGATGGATCATGGCGCATGTGTCCGGATTATAGGGAGCTCAATAAGCTCACCATTAAAGATAAATTTCCCATTCATGTGTGTTAGCCACTGATAAATGTTGTTATACCAAGAAGTGGTTAATTTTGTTGTTCAAAACTTCAAGAGATAATTCCCTTTGAAAACCTATCATCTTTGAAGTTTTTATGAAGATAACTAACATTTAAGTTAATCTTCACTGCTGTTTCCCTTTTATCCTGAAAAATCTACTATTTACCAAGAGAAAGACTGCTTAAAACCTCTACTTTCCACCATTTTCACCCCTTCTTTCACCCATTTTTTCCCCACAGAATTCCTTAAAAATACCTTCATCTAACCCCTGAAATCATCCCAAAGACCCTTTTAAACCATTTGATCCCCTTTCATTTTGTTTAAAAACTCCTATCTCCTCTATCGGAACCATGTTTTACTCTTTAAAAACTATGTTTTTTGGTAAAAAACACCCTTTTTTACACTATAAGGTTTTTTAGCCCCCAAGGGCTTAATACCTTTAAACCCCTTTCACCATATGCCCCAAAGCCCGCAATCGGGCAATTAGAACCTTTAGCCCTCATCCAAACCTCCTTTTTCTTTATATTTTCCTTTCCCCAACATTTTAATTTCAAATCAATGTCAACCATTGATCTATTCAGATCAACGGCCCTCTGGCCATTCTTCCCTCCACTGTTCATTCACCTTCCCTTTTTCCTTTTTCATAACCCGCCTCTTTGTTCAAATCTTTACCATTCGTTGCACAGATCTGACGATCGGGATTAAATCCGATCAACCATTCAACCAACCCGCTACACGACAAAAGTGCTGACATCATCATGGGTCCCACATTCATCTTCCGCATATCTCTGCATCCATCACGTGCAATCCGCACCGTCGGATTTGGGGCCTCTGATCCGACAGCGGACATTGAGTTTTGCAAAACTTTTCCGACTGCACGTTAACACCCGAAAAAAGTCCGAAACATGCAGTTTTGAAAAGGACGCATGTCAGCTAATGAACCGTATCGCATTTTTTTTGGCGAAACCATTTACCACCCAAAAATAACTCGAAAACCATTCCAGTTTTCTACATTTCCACTTTTCCCCATTGCATTAACTTCCTCCCTTCTAATCTTGGCCATCCATCGTTCTCATCCGACGGCTCATATTGGATCTCAAACTCAGTCTTAGGCCTGCATCGTTCTCCAAGTGATTTGATCGGAAGATCATAACCGTCCGTCAATCCAAATCAATGGTTCTGATTAATTTTCCCCAGCAAGTCATTCACCCTACCCCTTTGCTCGCAACTCTCCATTAAACAATCTCGACCGTTCATCTTTGTGATTGAACGGCTCTAATCGGATCATGATTCCAATTCATTACCCTCCACCTATTCTCCGAATATTTCATCGCTTAACCTTAACCATTCGTCATTGTAATCCAACAGCCCGAACTTAATCTTATCACTGTTTACCCAATCGCCTCCCAATTGACCCTATCAAGTCATCTTGACCACTGGTTGTTTTCATCCAATGGCCACGATCTAATCTCGCACCCGAAATCCCCAAAGTAGCCTTTTAACCTATTTTCCACGGATTTTCTTAATTTTTGTTCGTTTTTTGCAGGTTATAAATCTTTTTCCATTATTTTTAAATGAAACAAAGGGCCCTGGATGACGATCGACAAGAAATTATCCATGAAGAAAAAGGAATATGCAGGGTTCAAATTGCAATTTTACCCATGTATCATGAGCATTGGTAATATTATAAAACCCTTCGCGCACCTGCAACATAGCAATAACACAGTCAGAGTCCATTTATTGAAGAACATCAGCACTGAAGACAGGAGATCAAAGAATATCAGTGTCTAAAGGTTTTAAGCAGAGTTTAAAGGGATTGAGGCCTAAAACAATCAAAAATCAAGGCCTAATCCTTATATAAAGACAACATGAGAACCAGAAGACGAAAATTAGGCCCAATTAGGCCTAAAACACAGATCAAAGGCAGATTAAGGTGTGTTAAGATTAAACAAAGGAAAATATTAGCGAAGGAGATCTTTTACTGCCACATCAGGGGCTAATTGAACCCCCAACTATCAGAAGAGCCACCTGCAGCCTCACAGAAATCAAAGAACGCCTAATTATTACCAGAAAAAGAAGATATTTGCCTAAAGAGAGCTAAATAGTTATTTTTAACAAAGAAGATATTTCAAAACTTTCAGTGAGGTTATTTTAGAAGGTAAATAGGCCTCGAAGTTCACCTTTTTTCCCATTAAGCCTAAAATAGAAAAACAGAGTTAATGGAGAAGAGTTGTAAATGAGATGCATTCCTACCTTAGGCCTTGCATGGTTTTCAAGGCTAGGAGTTGAATTTAATGTATAATTCATTACAATCCAATCCTAAAACTCTTCCACCTCCTCATTTCATTTATAAATACTTCTAAAGAAGATGAGAAACAGGGTTGATTGTTCACTAGTTGTAATACTGAAACTCTCTGAAATAATACATAGTTTGTTTGAAGTTGAAGAAGAAATTGAAGTCTTGGAACCTTGATGATGTTATTGCATGCTTGTTCTTTAGAAGGCTCTATCACTGGATTCATGAGCTTGGTTGTTGGTGAAGTATTATGAACTATTTGATGTTTTCTCCTGTCTTCATTTTGTTCCATAAATTCTCACTACAGTAGGATGAAATTTTTAGGCTAAGAAATGACTCCTAGAAGCACCTTAGACCTATTCATCCTTCACTGTTTCATGTTCTCTTCTGCTGAGGTATTTTAGAGTCTTAAATCTCTCTCTTTAGTCCTCATGCTTGTTTATTTCTCTAATAGTTCAAATAGTTGGTTTCAGCATGATTTATGGTTTTCCCTGCTTGTCTGTTGCCACTTGAAAATTTTTATTGAAGTCTCCATTTGAAGTACTATTGTTGGAAGTTAGTCAAGGAGGTATATTTGATCATGCCCTTTGTCCTTGCTTGAATAATTGTTTTGAAGGTCTTTATAGTTGTGATCATAGATGTTTTCAGGTGTTCCCTCTTCTATGACTGCAATTATCAGTGAATCATTTATGTTTTCTAAGTCATTTGAAATAAAATCTTTGAGGAAATAGGATGTGCTCCTGAATCTTAGATTTCATTTTAAAAGTTGTTTTGAAGTCATCATTTGCTTAAAGTGTGATTTGTAGAATTCATGGTTATCCCTATCTATTAAATATCTCTTTATTGTCCAAGTCATGCTTTCAATTTCCCTTTGTTGAGAATTCAAACTCTCTTTCCAAATCATTAATGTCTATCTCATTCCAAAAAACCAAAGGATCCTATGGCCAAGTTAGATTTTCCCTTTGATATCCAATATCCATTGATAAGTTTGTCATAACTTTTTCTTGACTCCATTTCCCAATGAACCAGAAATTTCCCCTTTCTATCTATCTTTCTTATACCTTTCATGTTCTACTATGTCATTCAACCAAACAAACAAACAAACACTTCCACTTAATAACTAGTCTAAAACCCATACCCAAAGCAAACAAGATAAACCTTTGCAAAAAAGTAAATTTGTTAGATCCCTCTCTGAGAACATGAGGACTAGATCCTGGAACTCTAAAGATTGCTTTGATGTTGCTTTATCTTTTGATTTTCCATTCTATCAAAACACAGAACACCAACATAATGGCAATCACGGTGGAAATTCTTAAAACAAAACACTCATTTTCCAATACAAAATAAGTAGCCTTTTTCAAGCACTACCAAGACTAATGGTAATCATGATAGGACTTAATTGAATTAGTGACAAACTAAGTATACCTTAGGATACTCATAGAGCCTTATTAAACCTTGAAGAAACTGTTATCACTCTGTAATTAGCAAGATTGGCAAAGTCCAACTGCAGAGGTAACATCAAACCACTTTGGGATTCAAGGATCTAGCCCTCCTGAATCCAGAGAGGGATCTCTCTATAAATGAGTTCAAAGATGTGATCTTTAAAGACTGAAATTATGATATTAGGATAGTTATGAAGAGCATGGGTTTTTTTTGTTTGTTTTTGGTTGGGCGAAGACATGGGGAAGGTGAAAGAAGTTCAAAATAAAGGGTGAAGATGCCTGCAAATGAAGGAATGTTTCAGTTGATAGGAAAGGACAAAGACAACTTTAACCCATTGGGCTATGGAGTCATAGGAGGATTTAATTGGATAGCAAATTAAAGAAGGATCCATAGAGCAAGTCATTTACATCAAAGGATCTCTTAAGGTGATTAATGGAGTGAAACAAATAGGAAGTGAAAGACTTAAACAAATGAAAAAACAAAGCACAGTTTAAGATCAAGTAAGTACTTTTAAACTAGCTTGCTTTCGACATGTACTTAAGGAGAAACATAAAAGTATTTCTCTTGATCAGGTAAGTGCTTTTAAACTAGTCTGCATTGAAATACTTTCCATCAGAAACATCTAAAAAAAATAGTTCAAACAGCTTAAGATCAGTTAAGTGCTTTTAAACCAGCCTGCTTCAGCATATTCGATAAGGAAACACAGATGATAATCACAAAGAGCAATCTAGATCAGCTAAGTACTTTTAAACTGTGTTGCATTGATAAAATCCAAGGATACCATAGAAAAAATTCATCTCAAAGAGCTATCTAGATCAGGGAAGTACTTTTAAACTAACCTGCATTAATAAACTCTTGAAAGAGGACATTCAAATGAAGAAAACATAGAAGATAAAGCTTTCAGTAAGAGTAGGGTACCGTGGAGAGTATATCCTAACTCTATGTTTGCTGCTCTTTATCAGAGAAAGTGAACAGAGTGAAAACATTAAGTAAAATGACAATTGACAGTAAGGAATACATCACCATTGACATAGTTTTAGAATTCCATGAATCAACAGCTTGTATTGATGTTCAAACCAGTTACAATCAGCAAGCCCGGTGGGTCTCTATAGCTTTGAACTTCTAATATCAGCTTATGTATCTTTCAATTACAGAACAGGGCATCAGTGGCTTCAGATTGACTATTACATGCGTTCAGATGTCCCGAGACCAACCATTTGCTCATCTTTTACAGAGGTACTTATAGAAGAATGAGGCGATGGTCCACTATGAAAAGATCTGTTTGGATCAATTAATACAGAAGATGACTCTTCGGTGCTTTGAGGGCCTCGATCAAGAAATCTACAGGTGTTAACCTGCATTAATTGAGTTACACTTAAGATTAAAATCAGTGGGAAGTATGCTATCCTTTGAAGCTCAGTGTCATGCTGGAGTGACTTTATTTCTACTTCTCGAGATGAAATGCTCTAAATATCTGCTTCTGAATTGTTCTTTAATCTTCTCGAATGGTTCTGCCGACAATTAGAGATAAGATAGCTCAATTAGTATTAATTTTTCGGCGGTCTTTGATCTCAACGAGACTGCAGGTGTCTTTTGGAGCTGTAGAGGGTTCAATTAGCCTCTTCTTATAGCGGTGGGGAATTTCTCAGCTCGACAGATGTCTTCGCTCCTTCCCCAAACACTTTACTTTGCTTGAGATCTGTGTTTGGGTCTTCAATCTCCGGTTCTGATATGTTTTATCTTCGGCGCTGATACTTTTTAACTGTTTTTTGAATCAAAACAGTGTCTTGTTGATGTGCAGGGGCCGCGCAGGCCTTTATGTGCTATCAATGCTTATGAAATATTGATAAAACTTCGAATCAAAACCTACAAAATACAAACAATTTGTTATAAAATCCTGCGTATTTGGTTTTACTGCTTCAGAGGCATAGGAAGAGAGCAAGACCGTCGGATGGCATCATCCAACGGTGGAGATTAACTGAGAGGAATTTTAAATGACGCAGGAGGAAGAATAAAACAGAACCGTCGATCGTGCGATGAGCAACGGTGGGGGTGATCTGGGACCGTCCGATCTGGACACGTGGACGGCCCAGATTTAATTGGAGGATCGCAATCGGCAGGTCACAAAAAAACATGCGATTGAAACATTGCGATGTGATTGAGCGCAGGCCGTCCGATCATCAGGGAGACGGACGGCCCAGATTTGATCGGAGGATCGCAATCGGGGTGCGCGGAAGAGGGGATGCGATTGAAACATTGTGATTGAGACTTTGCGATTGAGCGCAGGCCGTCCGATCATCAGGGAGACGGACGGCCCAGATTTTATCGGAGGATCGCAATCGGGGTGCGCAGAATAGGGGATGCGATTGAAACATTGCGATTGAGACTTTGCGATTGAGCGCAGGCCGTCGATCTGAGAACAAGATCAACGGTCGGGATTTAATCGGGGATCGGCAATCGGGAGGGCAGCAAAGAGCATGCGATTGAAATATTGCGATTGTGCACGGGTCGTTAGATCGGGTCTAGATCAACGGTCCAGATCCTTTAATTTTTTGCACCAGCGGGACCCTTATACTTTGTGAGAAAACCTACGAATTTCAATAAAAACCAAGGTTTTGAGTGGGATCGGGCGGAATATATATGATAGGCTGGCGCCCGATTGCGGGGCCACTGGGTGTATGGAGTACCATGGGCCCGAGGCTTTATATAACTAGGGCCAATCGCAATCGGAACATTCGGGCCCAGTCTTTCAATCAACCCATTTGTAACTTCTCCGATGCAATTGCGCATCGGTCTTTTTGATCAACCCATTGTGAATTCTCCGATCGCGATTGCGCGATCGGTCTTTTTGATCAACCCATTTTATTTAAACACGCGATTTTGGCATTTTAAAACAAACTTTGGAAAAATGGGTTTTCAAGTTTTACACAGAAAAATATTGATCAGAAAGGGATTTTTCAATGGTTTAGCGCCCGATTGCGGGCTTATTGGTAAATGAAATAACAATATGATCTGCGGTTTAGGACAAAGGGGTTGATCGCAATCGGCATTTTGAAATGGCTCACAAACATGTACGCTTTGAATCTTTCCGATGCGATTAGCGCTTCATGGGTTTGGCGCTTAGTTTTTATGATGAGGGCGTATTGGGGAAGTGGTTTGGAAACTCAGGCCAAGGGGCTTAAACCCTTAATAGAGAAATGGGGTTTTTTACACAGATTTTCAATGATTTTCAAAGGTTTCTGAGGGTTTCAACAGAGTTCGAAAGAAGTTTGGAACTCCTCAAAGGAAAATTTATATGAAAAGAGGGTGAGGAAAATGGAGAACAAAGGAAAATAATGAAAATATGAAGGTTAGTCTCTGAGAGGAAAAAGGGGAAAAGGAGGAGGATATTGCCGCAGTCTTCTCATGGAATTTTTAGTAGAATTTTGAGTTTATGAGAAATAACAGTGAAAACCTTGAGACATGAGCATGAGGTCGTCTACAGGCTTCAAGAGATAACATTTTGGCCAGGAAAGTGTTTCTTGAAGGCTGAAAACATGTTTTGGTCGCCTTTTGATAGACCAAAATTTACAGGTGGCCAACAGTGGCTCCACTTGGGGATGGTGCCTTCTTGAAGGCATCAAGAACTTCAGAACCGCATCCTCTGGGAGGTTGATCAATGCCTCGTTCTTTGGGCTGTTGTCTTTGCTAAAATGATATTATTCTGGCTTAAAAAAGGTTAGCAACATTGAAAAACAATGAATCTTCATCAACACAGGCTTTCTACCTACCCAATCCTACTGATCTAACATTTTTTCTTCATTTAGAGTGCACTTGGACTGGCAAAATCTTTTTCAACATTTTATTATTTTGAAAACAGGAAATCTAATCTAATTCTACCTCTTATTTTTCCCTGAACTCAGATTAAACAGTTGAGCTCAGATGTTTCTCTACCTAATCTACTATCTGTTGGGATTAAACTGTCCAACAGATTTCATTCTCTAGATTCTAAGACAGAAATTCAAAAACAGTCAAGTCAAGATTGAACTGTTTGACTTGTTGTGATCTATGGCATAAAAACAAGCTGCACATAGACTATTAAAAATCAAAAATTGAAGGTTTGAAATATGAAAATTTTTTGAAGCATCCTTCTTCTTATTTGTGGCTCAAGTTTTGAGCTTGTTAGAGCCACTTTCTTTCCTTGATTTCAGCTCTGGTTCGAATTTGTTTGAGCTGTTATTTCTTTCTTTCTGGTTCAGATTTTGAGTTGATTAGAACCAGATTTACAACTTTATGACTTAGAAAAATAAAACAGATTTGAGTCATCTCTTGCTTGGAAACTTTAGGTTCAGGTTTTGGGCTTGTTTGAACCTTTCTTTTCTAGCCTAATCTATCTACTGATAAGCCAAGTTTAAACAGTTTGGAAAATCCAATTCACTATCCTATCAGCAGAAAAATTTAAAGCTAATTAGTCAAGGTTTAAACAGTTTGACTAACTAGAAGCGTGTTTTTTGAGGAGTGGCATTTGAGCTTGCACACTTTCAGATTTATTTCTCTTTTTTGGCATGGGGCTTTGCCTTTCTTTTTTTTTATTTCTGCCCTCTTTTCTATCTTTTATTGTTTTTGTATTTTTTCTTTTTGTTTTTATGAAACTGACGAAGCAATGATATTTACAATGGAAATGAAACTTGAAAATTGAACTCAGCAGTAGTAATGCTTAAGGACCCTGCCATTGACAGGACCCCCAAACAGATCTGTGCCATCTAACTCTTGCAGAAAAAAGGCATTTGGACCAATGGTGGACTGAATGATATAAGGGCCTTGCCACAAACTGTCAAATTTGCCATGTTTACCCTTTTCCTCTCTTCTAGAATCCCATTTGAGTACCTTATCTCCAATGTTGAAGTCACAAGCCTTAGCTCTCTTGTCAAACAACTTCTTGATGTTTTCTTGCACTTTTTGAGCTCTGTTGTAAACTTCTTCCCTCGTCTGCTGGAGATGTATTGTCTCATGAATCCTTCTTATCATACTGTCTTCTTCTGACTGAATTTCTTGGACTAATTTTATTACTGGTACACCCAGGCTGGTAGGAAACACTGCATCTGCTCCATAAACAAGTTGGTAGGGGGAGGTTCCAATGGATTTCTTTGTGGTCAACCTATCTTCCCACAATGCATGCACCAGCTTGTTATGCCATGACTTTTTATTCTCTTCAAGTAGCTTCTTGATGATGGTCACCAAGATTTTATTTGATGATTCAGCTAGCCCATTACCTTGAGGGTAATAAGTAGTAGAATGACCCAATGTAATCTGATACTTGTGACAAAAATCAATCATCTTTTTGGAACCAAAAGCAGCAGCATTATCAGTAATGATTTTCCTAGGGCATCCAAATCTAGAAAGGATATGGTCTTCAAGAAATTTTATAATGACAGAATCTGTGGCATTCTTGGTAGGGATGGACTCTATCCACTTTGTGAAGTAGTCAGTGGCTGTAAGAATCCATTTATGTTGGGCAGATGAAGCAGGATGGATTTCTCCTATGAAATCTAGGCCCCATTGTTGAAAAGGAGCTTCAACAATGATAGGTTTTAATGGTAAGGGAAGGAGTTTTATTTTTCCCTCAAAAATTTGGCACTTGTGACAGGCAACTATCATTTTATGGACATATTGGAAGAGGGTGGGCCAATAATAGCCATCTCTAAGGATTTTGTTGGCTGTGGTTTTCCAGTAGAGATGACCTCCACACTCTCCTTCATGGAATTCATGGTTGATCTTCTCTGCATCAACTTCAGGCAAACATTTTAGCAATAAACCATTAGCATTTTTCCAGTATAAACATTCATTCAAAATGCAATAATTCTTAGCTTTCAACTTTAAAAACCTTGCCTTAGTTTTTGATAAATCAGGAGGAGCATTAAGATTTGTAAGTACATACAAGATGTTGGCGTACCAAGGTGAGTTTTGGAACTGCTCTTCCATAGTGGGAGGGGGTAATTCTTCCTGCTCATCCAAGGCATCTATCATGTTAATGTCTAGGGCTTGTAGATTAGATTCATCCATTAATTGAGCCAAGCCCTGACCTTTGATGAGTTTGGTGGGTTTGATCTCCAAATCATATTCTAATATTACGGCTATCCATTTGCCTCTCTTTCCATCAGGGTCTTGTGACAAGATGTCTTTTACCACAATGCTGGGTACATAGGCAATGGTGTGGGAATGAAGAATATACACCCTGAAATCCTTTAAGGCCTTTACTAAAGCATAGGCTTGTTTTTCCATTATGTTATATTTCAAGGGTGCATCCCTTAAAGCCTTACTAAAAAAAGCAATAGGATGTTCCTGTCCTTCTGAGTTTTTCTGCAACAGAACTGCAACTATTGTATGTTCTGAGGCAAAGGAAAAAATAAGAAAATCTTTTGAAAAGTCTGGGCTGATCAAGACGGGTGCTTGGGTGAGTGCATGTTTTACTAATTCAAAGGATTTTCTGGCCTCTACAGTCCATTTCACTCCTACTTCCTTTTTGAGCATATTATTCATGTTTCTAAGGAGCTCTGCTAAGTTGGGAATAAACCTCCTTAAGAAATTAATATTTCCAATAAAGGACTGTAGTTCTTTTATGTTCCTAGGGTGGCTAATCTGTAGTATTCCCTCAACTATTTTTGGATCTATTTTAATCCCCTTTTCTGATATAAAGTGGCCAAGGAGCTTACCCTCTTGCAAGCCAAACACTGTCTTTTTGGGATTTAAAGATAGCCCAAATCTCCTGCATTTCTCAAAGACCTTTCTTAGATGTTTGAGGTGATCTTCATCGGTTTTGGAATAAACTGTTATATCATCAAGGTAAATTACAATGAATTGTCCTATTTCCTCTGAAAATGCAATGTCCATGGCCCTTTGAAAAGTGGCCCCAGCATTCATTAGTCCAAAAGGCATTTTCACATACATGAAGGTGCCCCAAGGAGTGGTAAAGGCTGTCTTGAGTTGATCTTCTGGGAGTACTAAAAGTTGGTTATATCCTAAGAAACCATCTAACAGAGAAATCCTCTTTGAACCAACTACCTTTTGTAGGATGTGCTCCATTTTGGGTAAAGGGTAATTGTCTTTTAGGGAAGCTCTGTTAAGGTTTATGAAATCAATGCACAGTCTGATTTCTCCTGTCTTTTTCCTCACCGCTACAAGGTTAGAAACCCAATCTGAAAACCTTACAGGCACAATGATTCCTGCCTCGTACATTTTCTTAATTTCCTTTTCGACTAGAGGCAGTTGTATTGGGTTGATTCGACGCAGTTTCTGCTTAAAAGGTTTTTGTTTTTCTCTCAAAGGGATCTTGTGCTGGATGATTTCTGTATTGTAAGCTTTTAAATCTTCATAGCTCCAGGCAAACACATCGGCAAACTCTTTAAACAAGTCAATGTATTTCTTTTTCATGTCTGGTGGCAAGGACCTAGCTAATTTAATCATTTTAGGTTGATCCTTTGTGCCTATGTTTCATTCTTCAACGTCAGACTCTGTATATTCTACTGCAGGTTTCTTAGCCACGTCATTAAAATCAAACAGGTCTTCTAACGGTGCTAGCCCCCTGGGTATGTTCTTGTCTCTCGGTGTTAATACCTCAATGTCTTCATTTTCTGAGTCTTCATATTCCTCAGCATGAGTTTCAAGTTTTAGAGTTAACATGTTGATATCTGTAGGACTAGATGGTTGTTCTTGTTCAGGGGGTTCTTCGTTTAGACAGTTTTCATCGGATGTAGAATCTGAATTGGATGATTCAAACTCATTCTTACCGAGCAGGAAATCCTCTATCTGTTTATCATTCTCAAAGACCTGCCAATATTTTTGATTATCTGGTATGGCTGGCCTAAATTTTACCTGAACGATGCTGTCCTCGTTTTCATATGGTGCTAAACACGTTCTAGCTGTAAAAGCTAAATTGTGAGCGGCAATATTCTGTTTTCTTGGGACAAAAATCAATTTTGGATACTCAAAAATGTTTAACAGATCCAGGACGTCATTTCGGTAGGCTCTAAGTCTGGGATGATTAGCAGTGTATTCCCCATTAACTTGCCTAATGATTAATTCCGAATCGCCATATATGTGGATTCTTTTGGCTCCTAGCTTTTCTAACAGATGCAAGCCCAAAATGAGAGCTTCATACTCGGCAATGTTATTAGAGCATCGAAAATTCAATTTGCACGAAACACTTTCTGTATGGCCGTTTTCGGTGTTTGTTAACCAAACACCGGCGCCAGCACTATTCTTAGTACATGACCCATCGAAGAACATGGTCCATAGAGGATTATTTTTGGTTTCGCCTTGGTTGGTAATCTCGCTAACTATCATGCTATCTGATTGTGGTGGTATTTCAGCACTTAGTCGAATTTGTGTCTCATTTTCAAGTTCCTCGCCATATTGAAGGTTGTTTTCCTGAGTTTCAAGTTTCGAGAACCGTGGGCACATGACTTTTGGGTCGAGACTTTCATTTGTTTCGTTAATATCTTCAAATGCATCAAACTGTTTTGATACTTGTGAGTTAGGTGTTTCTTGAGCTTCGTCGGCGATTAATCTTGTTGTAGTGACTTGCTCGCCAACTGTTTCAGCGTCATGTTCTGTTTTAAGGTCAACAAGTTGTTGTACTGGGCCTCGTTCCTCAGGACTTTCATGGAGATGAACTCGATGAGGCGTTTGTTGTTGGCCATCTTGGCCATATTCATTTTGGTTTGTCATTTCAATACATTGTTCGAAAGTTTCCCTTTCGTTTTCATCCATGTCTAGAACTGCATTCATTTCTAGATTTGGAGCCTCTAACAGGTTATCTGCGTTACTGTCTTCTGGTTCTGACTTATTCGAAGGTTCATCATGGTAAAGGATAAAAGAGTTCAGGTCAGTATGGACAGAGTAGATGGGACAGTTTTCAGGTTTTTCTGGGCTACTAACCATGAATTTCATGTGTGCCTCTCTGTATAGTCTTCTAGGCTGGTTAAAAACAGGAATAGTGGCATATGTCCCGTCCATCTTCATTGTACCTTGCAGCTTGGCACCCCACGATCTAGACAACAACATGCCATACTTAGGAGGGACATCGGCCACCACTACATCCATAACTAGGCACTTGGCTGGGATTTGAGTCAAATTCACACAGAGGTCCTTAATTAGGCCAAGACATTTGACCCTGCTTGACTCAAAGGAATATAAATCCTTGTAAGGTCTGGTTATTTCTAGTCCTAGCCTTTCCATTATCACCTTTGGCATAAGATTATGTGAGGCTCCGGAATCATGCATAGCATTGTGTAGAATTTTGTCATGAACATTCAGATTGACGTAGAATGGAGGTACTATCCCTTCTTGAAATTTCCCTTCAACTTTAGGACCAAAAATGAGCTCTGGCTGGTCATCGTTATAATTTATTGTGTCATTCTGGTCCTCTATGTTTAAAGCCTTCAGAATTTGGGTCCTGTACACATTATGGGAAGCTAACTCAGTAAGGGGAACAGAGATTTTAATCTTTGAAAGTTCTTGTTCTAGGCTGAAAGGAATTTGGTTTTTTAAAGAACTTGCCTCAGCCTTACTAGCTGCTAGTCTTTCAGCAACATCACCTTGCTGATTTGTTCTATTTACATTTGATAACATGGTTTTGATAGGAGTACTAGCTGAGGTGTTAGTACTGCTAAGATCTGCATCCTGCTTTTCAAAATTTGGATTGCCTTTCTCTTTACCTTTACCAGAATCAACAGCCATTGTTTTATCCTTTTGATTGACATTTTTACATTTGGTTGTGGTGCTATTTTGTGAAGATTTATCAGAGGTTTTAGTGTTGGGAGTTTTTTGACTGGCTTTGCTTCTAAGGTCATATTCTCTGTGAGGCTCTATGATGACATTTTCAATATCTTGATAACAATGTCGATCATCATCCCTGTTGTCATCATAAGGTGTGTATAGACCTCGTTTCTTTTCATAATGAATCTCAAAGCCATCGTTATCTACCCCTAGCATGTTGATATCATTTTCCTCTGCTATCTCACCTGTTTCCTCTGTCTCACTTATATAGTTTTGATGAAAGGGAGGAATGATCTGTTGATCATCTTCTCTAGGTCTATTTGGAAGTTGGTTTCTTCTTAAATTTTGATTCTGGTTATGGTTTCTATTCTGAGAAGCAGTTTGGTTTAGGCTTGCTTGTGTTCTCTTAATTATGCTCATCTCTTCCATCATTCTTTCCATCTTTGAGTTTGAAGTGGAAGGTGTGGATTCCTCTCTAAAAGATACTCTCTTTTCAGCTTTCATTCTTGCTCTCTTCTCTATTAGATTGACTTCGATAGAAAGAGCACCCCTTTGCATATCTTCAAGAGTTGCAAAGTCTCTCTCTCTTAGCGAATAGGTCATGTCAGAGTCAAAACCTTCAGGAAATTTGTTCAAAGCTGAGCCTTGCGGAGGTTTTAGTTCTGGGGGAAGTGCATTATAGATACTGTTAAATCTAGTACAATAAGCCTGTACACTTTCCCCTGGGTTCCTGTGGAGATTGTTGTAGTCAGCCAAGATTTGGAGAGAATTCTTCCTCACTTCCCATTTGTTTAAGAAAGATTGGTGGAAACCTTGAAGGTCATTAATACTATGAGGGGCTAAGCCTTTGAACCATTTTCTTACTTCTCCTCCCAAACTTTGAGAAAATAATCTCATTTTGACAGAATCATCAGCAATCTCATTTCTTTCAAAGCAGTCATTCATCTTATCCACATGTTGTGATGCAGTAGTGGCACCACTATCATCATACAATGGAATTTTGGACAGATAGTCCTGTGGCAGATTGACTAAAGGTACATGAAGAACTAAGGGGGCATACCATGCAGCCATGGCAGGAGGTGGAGGTAGATTAACAAGAGTGAAAGTGGGTTGGAGGGGAGTGGTTGGAACAGTGGATACAGGGTGAGCAGAAATGGATGGACCAGGGATAGATTGCTGAGCGGATCTTGGATGAGAGACACCTAGATTGTGGAGGAAGTGTAAATTAGGTGGTGTAGTCTCTCTACTACCAAGATGTGTACTTGTCTCAGGAGAAGAAGGAAAAGGCTCAGAATCTGACTGATCTAAATCACCAAGAGACCTAGTTCTAAAAGGATTTACTAAGTCTTCTTGTGATTGTTGTAGAGCTGAAAGATTTTCTGGGACAGAATTAGCTCTCAAGGGTGATCTGAAAACAGTTGATAATTTAATCTTAGGAGACTTCCAAAGGATGCTTTCTGGGTCATCAACTATTTCAGGTGGATCCGGGTCAGGATGGGCTCTAGTGTGAATCTTTCTAGGAGCCACTATGCTGTAATTTTTTAGACCCAAATAACAAAAAAAGTTCAACCAGGTATGACAATCTTTGAGAGGTTAACTAATCATTTTTACACAAATTTCAATCCTACAGTCCTCTGATTGAGTTTGAAGGATAGTATAGTAATGAGGGTTCTTCCCAGTGGAGTCTTAAGGTCTGTTCAGGATTATGGAGTCGCCAAGTGGAAGTTTTTAGCTCCTTTTCAGAGGTAAGAGGTGTTATGGTCCACTACCATGTTTATTAAATACCAATCTGAAATATTTTTGGGTTTTTCTGAGTTAATTTTCAGTTAGCAAGGGATATCTAGTATCCTATGATTTTCTTCTAATCGAAGAAATACTCAGGAGAGTCCCCAGTGGAGTCGCCATTATGTTATCACTCTGTAATTAGCAATATTGGCAAAGTTCAACTGCAGAGGTAACATCAAACCGCTTTGGGATTCAGGGATCTAGCCCTCCTGAATCCAGAGAGGGATCTCTCTATAAATGAGTTCAAAGATGTGATCTTTAAAGACTGGAATTATGATATTAGGCTAGTTATGAAGAGCATGGGTGTGTTTTGTTTGTTTTTGGTTGGGCGAAGACATGGTGAAGGTGAAAGCAGTTCAAAAGGGTGAAGAGCCTGCAAATGAAGGAATGTTTCAGTTGATAGCAAAGGACAAAGACAGCTTTAACCCATTGGGCTATGGAGTCATAGGAGGATTTAATTGGATAGAAAATTCAAGAAGGATCCATGGAGCAAGTCATTTACATCAAAGGATCTCTTAACGTGATTAATGGGGTGAAACAAATAGGCAGTGAAAGACTTAAAAAAATGAAAAAACAAAGCACAGTCTAAGATCAAGTAAGTACTTTTAAACTAGCTTTCTTTCAACATGTACTTAAGGAGAAACATAAAAGTATTTCTGTTGATCAGGTAAGTGCTTTTAAACTAGCCTGCATTGAAGTACTTTCCATCAGAAACATTTAAAAACAGTTCAAACAGCTTAAGATCAGGTAAGTGCTTTTAAACCAGCCTGCTTCAGCATATTCGATAAGGGAACACAGATGATAATCACAAAGAAAAATCTAGATCGGCTAAGTACTTTTAAACTACGCTGCATTGATAAACTCCAAGGATAACATAGAAAACATTCATCTCAAAGAGCTATCTAGATCAGGGAAGTACTTTTAAACTAACCTGCATTAATAAACTCTTCAAAGAGGACATTCAAATGAAGAAAACATAGAAGATAAAGCTTTCAGTAAGAGTAGGGTACCGTGGAGAGTATATCCTAACTCTATGTTTGCTGCTCTTTATCGAAGAAAGTGAACAGAGTGAAAAAATTAAGTAAAACGACAATTGACAGTAAGGAACACATCACTCGGCGGTCTTTGATCTCAACGAGACTGCAGGTGTCTTTGGAACTGTAGAGGGTTCAATTAGCCTCTTCTTATAGCAGTGGGGAATTTCTCAGCTCGACAGATGTCTTCGCTCCTTCCCCAAACACTTTACTTTGCTTGAGATCTGTGTTTGGGTCTTCAATCTCCGGTTCTGATATGTTTTGTCTTCGGCGCTGATACTCTTTAACTGTTTTTTGAATCAAAACAGTGTCTTGTTGATGTGCAGGGGCCGCGCAGGCCTTTATGTGCTATCAATGCTTATGAAATATTGATAAAACTTCGAATCAAAACCTGCAAAATACAAACAATTTGTTATAAAATCCTGCGTATTTGGTTTTACTGCTTCAGAGGCGTAGGAAGAGAGCAGGACCGTCGGATGGCATCATCCAACGGTGGAGATTAACTGAGAGGAATTTGAAATGACGCGGGAGGAAGAATAAAACAGAACCGTCGATCGCACGATGAGCAACGGTGGGGGTGATCTGGGACCGTCCGATCTGGACACGTGGACGGCCCAGATTTAATCGGAGGATCGCAATCGGCAGGTCACAACAAAACATGTGATTGAAACATTGTGATGCGATTGAGTGCAGGCCGTCCGATCATCAGGGAGACGGACGGCCCAGATTTGATCGGAGGATCGCAATCGGGGTGCGCGGAAGAGGGGATGCGATTGAAACATTGCGATTGAGCGCAGGCCGTCCGATCATCAGGGAGACGGACGGCCCAGATTTGATCGGAGGATCGCAATCGGGGTGCGCGGAAGAGGGGATGCGATTGAAACTTTGCGATTGAGACTTTGCGATTGAGCGCAGGCCGTCGATCTGAGAACAAGATCAACGGTCGGGATTTAATCGGGGATCGGAAATCGGGAGGGCAGCAAAGAGCATGCGATTGAAATATTGCGATTGTGCGCGGGTCGTTAGATCAGGTCTAGATCAACGGTCCAGATCCTTTAATTTTTTGCACCAGCGGGACCCTTATACTTTGTGAGAAAACCTACGAATTTCAATAAAAACCAAGGTTTTGAGTGGGATCGGGCGGAATATATATGATAGGATGGCGCCCGATTGCGGGGCCACTGGGTGTATGGAGTACCATGGGCCCGAGGCTTTATATAACTAGGGCCAATCGCAATTGGAACATTCGGGCCCGGTCTTTCAATAAACCCATTTGTAACTTCTCCGATGCGATTGTGCATCAGTCTTTTTGATCAACCCATTGTGAATTCTCCGATCACGATTGCGCGATCGGTCTTTTTGATCAACCCATTTTATTTAAACACGCGATTTTGGCATTTTAATACAAACTTTGGAAAAATGGGTTTTCAAGTTTTACACAGAAAAATATTGATCAGAAAGGGATTTTTCAATGGTTTAGCACCCGATTGCGGGCTTATTGGTAAATGAAATAACAATATGATCTGCGGTTTAGGAAAAAGGGGCTGATCGCAATCGGCATTTTGAAATGGTTCACAAACATGTACGCTTTGAATCTTTCCGATGTGATTAGCGCTTCATGGGTTTGGCGCTTGGTTTTTATGATGAGGGCGTATTGGGGAAGTGGTTTGAAAACTCAGGCCAAGGGGCTTAAACCCTTAATAGAGAAATGGGGTTTTTTACACAGATTTTCAATGATTTTCAAAGGTTTCTGAGGGTTTCAACAGAGTTCGAAAGAAGTTTGGAACTCTGCAAAGGAAAATTTATATGAAAAGAGGGTGAGGAAAATGGAGAACAAAGGAAAATGATGAAAATATGAAGGTTAGTCTCTGAGAGGAAAAAGGGGAAAAGGAGGAGGATATTGCAGCAGTCTTCTCATGGAATTTTTAGCAGAATTTTGAGTTTATGAGAAATAACAGTGAAAACCTTGAGACATGAGCATGAGGTCGTCTACAGGCTTCAAGAGATAACATTTTGGCCAGGAAAGTGTTTCTTGAAGGCTGAAAACATGTTTTGGCCACCTTTTGATAGACCAAAATTTACAGGTGGCCAACAGAAACCAGCTAGTAAGCCATAAGAGTGAACTTTCTTTGTTTTAAACACCCTAGCTAAAGTGTTGAATCAGATTAGGACACTCTCCTAACCCAAAAAACATAGAAAACCCAAAAATAATTCAGATTGGCTTCATAATAAACATGGTGGTGGAACCATCCAATATTTTACCTTCATAGAAGCTAAAAAGTTTCCACCTGGCGACTCCACTAGCCCCAGTAGGCCTATTACTCATATAGGTCTCCAGATCTCTTTAGGACTGTGTTAACTAGCCTTGAAGAAGTTTAGAAACCTAGTCCAATACTAGATAAGACACTGTGAGAGGCAATACTTTCAAAAACAGTCCCAAAAAGCTTCAGCCTTTCTCATTTTTTGAAAAAGCAGTCTGGCTTCACATAGGATCAACACTAGATCCCATCTAGACCCTAACCCTCCTATAATAGTTGACAATCCAAAGAGAATTTTGTGGTAGAATTCTAAGTCTGGAAAATCAGTTGCCTATAGGAGCCTCTTAAGAACAAAATCTGTCCCTGAAAATCTTGTTGTCTTAGAGGATTTACACTTTGATTTACATCATACAAAGAACATATTTAGAACTAGATCTCAAAGTGATTTAAACCAAAATGATCTTGAAATTGAAGATTTGCAACAAAGCTTTAGTAGAGAAGCCTCACCTTCCACTCCTCCTAATTCCCAGCTTCTTCATCACTTTAGTCTTTTTCATAACAAATTTTCTCAAAACCAGTTTGCTGGCCCAATTGTTTCTTCCACTCCAATCCATACTACCACTGTGAAAAACACTCCATTTTAGCCCACTTTCCCCCTTGTAAATCCACCTTTCTTTCCAGCCATGGCAACATGGTACGCCCCATTAGTGTTACCACGACCTTTGCTTCCCTTACCAAATGAATACCAATCCAAAATTCCCCATTTCACTGTAAAAGAATCTACCACAGCTCAGCATCATGTAGATAGAATGGAAGATGCATTTGATTACATGGAGATAAAAGAAGAGACCATTAAGATGATAATTTTTGCCCAAATTTTAGGAGGAGATGTGAAGAAGTGGTTTAAAAACTTACCTCCTAATAGCATCAATGATCTCCCTGCTTTGCATCAAAAATTCATAAACAAATGGGAAACCAAAAAGAATCCTCTCCAAATATTAGCAGAATATAGCAGTCTCAAAAGAAATCCAGGGGAGAGTGTTCATGACTGCTCCACTAGATTCAATAGTGTTTACAATGCTCTTCCACCTCATATGAAACCTCCCCAAGGCATGGCCTTAGTTAGATACCCTGAAAGCTTTGATGCTGAAATGGCCTATCAATTAAGAGAGAGAGATTATGTAACTCTAGAAGACATGTAGAAGGGGGTTGTGAGTGTAGAAGCAAACATAATTGAGAAAAGAAATAGGTTAAGATCAGAGAAGAGGGTAACTTATAAAGATGACATTGCACCCTCAACCTCAACCTTTGACACCAAAATTGACAACTTAGTGAAAGTAATGGAGAGGATGCTTGAAAAGATCAAATTGAATGATAAAGTGCCACCAAGAGAACCTCAAAACAATCAAAATAGAAATAGAAATCAGAATTATAGAAGAGAAAACAATCAAGACAGGCCAAAAGAAAATTACCAACAGATTAGAGCTCCCTTCCAACAAAACTATGTAGATCAATATGAGGAAGATAGGGAGATTGAAAGGTTGGGAGAAGGTCATGTAAACTTGATTGGATCAGACAGTGGGGATGGTGTTTTCCTCACTGAAGAAGAACAAGGTTTCTTTTCCTCTGATAAAAATACAAACACCTATGAAGATTCTGATGATTATAGGTTGGGGTTTGAAAATGAAATCATGGAGGTGCACAAAAAATATGATCTTAGGAGCAAAGGGAACGTAGAAAATTCAAAAGATAAAAACACTAGTACTGCTGTCAACAAAAACGCAGAAACTCAGCCTAAGAAGACAGTAGAGAAAACTAACATTTTGGATAGAAAACAATATTTAAACAAAGAGAAGAATATTCGGCCAAATGTTGAACAAAGCAGCCCTAGCACTTCAGCTAGTGGTTCCAATAAAATTATCCTAGTTACCAGTCCAAATAAATTTCAGCAAATCAAAATTTCTTAAAGGAATTCAGCTGAAAAAATATATGTAAATATGACCAAATCAATTGTTCCTTTCAGCCTTGAGGGAGATATTGCAAAGAATAAAATTACTATCCCTCTAGCTGAACTAGTAACCCAAGAAGTGTATAAAAACCAAGTTTTGAATGCTTTGAACTTAGGAAGTGATACTGATACATTAATATTGACAGATGACAAGCTTGAGTTGTTATTTGGTCCAGAAGTTGAAGGAAAATACCAAGAAGGAGTTGTCCCTCCCTTCTATGTTAGTTTGAATATACATGAGAAAATCCTACACAATGCCATGTTAGACTCTGGAGCTTCACATAATCTTATGCCCAAGGTAGTAATGGAAAGCTTAGGCTTAGAAATTACTAAACCATACAAGGATTTGTATTCCTTTGACTCAAGTAGAGTAAAATGCTTGGGTTTAATCAAATATTTATGTGTTAACTTATCTCAAATCCCTGCTAAGAGTCTGGTTATGGACACAGTTGTAGCAGACATTCCCCCTAAGTATGGCATGCTTTTATCAAGATCATGGGGAGCCAAACTTCAGGGAAGCCTTCAAATGGACATGTCTTATGCCACCATCCCTGTTTTTAACCAAAACAGAATATTATACATAGAATCCCACATGAAGTACATGGTGAGCAACATAGATAAACCAAACAAATCTCCAATCTATTCCATTCAGTCAAGTCTAGATTCTTTTATCTTGTACAATGAAGATGAAATCACTCAACAAGATAAAGAAAACATAGACCCAATCAATTTACCAGAACAATCAAAACTTCCCTCAAATCAGATTCAAAACATTGAAAATCAATAGCAACAAGAAAATGAAAATGAGGCAAATACACTTTGGACAATAAACTTTGATGGGTCTTGTAATAAAAAAAGTGCAGGGGTAGGTGTGTGGATTCAAAATACAAATCAGAGTTTTTCATATAAGCTATATTTTCCATGCACCAATAATATTGTTGAATATGAAGCACTTCTCCTTGGCTTACAATTGCTTAAACAATCAGAAGCCCAAAGGATATCAATCCTAGGAGATTCTGAACTCATCATAAGACAAATTAAAGGATAATATTCAACTAGAAACCCAAGACTTAGAGAATATCGAAATGCTACCCTTGATTTACTAAAGACCTTTGAAAAATATGAACTTATTTTTATTCCTAGAGCACAAATCATCTAGCAAATGAACTTGCTTTCAATGCCAGCAACTGCCAAACACCTGAGATAAATGATCAGCTTAGTGTAAAGGTGAAACACAGGCCTGCAGTGCCTAATAATGAGGATCACTGGCAAGTGTTTGATTCTGACAAACACATAGATGATTTCTTAAAATCAGAAAATGATTTTACCATACCAATATCAGAAACCAACCATAAAGAAAACTGTTTGTATATTGAACAAATCCCAGAAGTAGAAATAACACATTTGTCGATATAAATCACTGTGAAAATCATTTTGAAGAAGAAATAATTGACAACACAGACCAGAAAGATTTGGAAGTCTTACAATGCAAAAGTGATACAATTCTAAGAGGTCTCACACCTTTAGAACACCTTTTTTACTTCAATGATGTAGCCAGAGAACCAAGAATAGAGCCTGTGGAAACAAATGTAGAAGAACATAACATAGGTGGCCTAGCAGAACCCAAGATGATTAAACTATCCAGCACTCTCCCAGCTCACATAAAATTGCAATACATAGAGTTGTTTAAAGAATCTAGAGATGTGTTTGCTTGGGGATACAAAGATCTGAAATCTTATGATAATAGCATCATTCAGCATAAGATTCCTTTGAAGGAAAATAAAAAACCTTTCAAACAAAATCTAAGGAGGATAAACCCTATTTTATTACCCTTAGTTAAGGCGGAAATTGAAAAAATTCATGATGCTAAGATTATAGTACCAATTAGATATTCAGAGTGGGTTTCAAAATTAGTTTTTGTTAGGAAAAAGACAGGGGAAATCAGGCTCTGTATTGACTTCAGAAATCTAAATAGAGCCTCCCTAAAAGACAATTACCCCTTGCCCAAGATGGACCATATACTTCAAAGGGTAGTTGGGTCAAAAAGGATATCATTGTTGGATGGGTTCTCGGGATACAACCAGGTGTTAGTGCTCCCAAGTGATCAACTCAAAACTACTTTTACCACACCTTGGGGCACCTTTATGTATGTCAAAATGCCATTTGGTTTGATGAATGCAGGGGCCACCTTCCAAAGGGCCATTGACATAGCTTTTTCTAAATACATTGGATATTTCATAATCATTTACCTTGATGACATAACTATTTTCTCAAAAATTGATAAAGAACATTTGATTCACTTAAGGAAATTTCTTGAGAAGTGTAGTAAATTTGGCTTATCTTTGAATCCCAAGAAGGCACTCTTTAGTCTCCAAGAAGGTAAACTTCTTGGTCATATAATTTCAGAAGAGGGAATCAAAATAGACCCTAAAAGGATAGATGGCATATTGCAAATCAGCCATCCAAGAAGCCTCAAATAATTACAATCTTTCATTGGAAAGATAAATTTTTTGAGGAATTTTATCCCCAACCTTGCTGAGCTATTAAAAAACATTACAAACATGCTTAAGAAAGATGTAGGTGTAAAATGGACTTTACCAGCTAAACAATCATTTAAATTGGTTAAACAAGCTCTTACTCAAACACCAGTCTTGATTAGTCCAGATTTCACCAAAGACTTTTATATCTTTTCTTTTGCATCTGAGCATACAATAGCTGCAGTTTTACTTCAAAAGAATGACTTGGGGAAAGAAAAACCAATATCCTTCTTTAGTAGGGCCTTAAGAGATGCTCCTCTCAAATATAACATCGTGGAGAAGCAAGCCTTAGCATTAGTGAAAGCATTAAAAGACTTTAGAGTCTATATTTTACACTCTCACATAATTTCTTTTGTTCCACATACTGTTGTTAAGGATATTCTAAGTCAAGACCGTGATGGTAAAAGGGGAAAATGGATTGCAACTATTCTTGAATATGACGTAGAAATTAGGCCCACCAAATTGATTAAAGGGCAGGGATTAGCAAATCTGATGGCTGAATCAAACTTCCAAGTACTAGATATGAATATGGTAAATGTGTTGGAAGAAATAGAAGAATTCACTACCCCTTTCATTGAAGAAAAATTTTTGAATTCTCCTTGGTATGCTGACATCATTTATGTGCTTCTGTATTTGAATGCCCCTCCTTCTATGTCTAAAACTAAAGCTATATTTTTGAAACAAAAATCTTTGAGTTATTGCATCATAGATGGGGTATTGTATTGGAAAAATGTTGTTGGAATTTTGCTTAAATGTTTACTTGAATATGATGCAGGAAAAATCTTGCATGAGATGCATGAAGGAGAATGTGGAGGACACATCTACTGGAAGAGCACAGCAAACAAAATCCTTAGATCTGGTCACTATTGGCCTACCCTTTTCCCAGACACTTAGAAGTTATTCATGTCTCGCCATAAGTGTCAAATTTTTGATGGCAAAAGAAAACTCCTTCCCTTACCTTTACAACCTATTAGTGTTGAGGGACCCTTTCAACAATGGGGCTTGGACTTTGTTGATCAACATTTAAAATAAGACATTGATTTATTAAATGCTGATAAGTCATGCACCAAACATTGTATCAAATGGTGAAATATTTGAAGAGTTGGTCGAAGTGAAACAAGGTAAGAGAAGTCACGTGCCTAAAAGCTAGAGGCGGAAGTAATACGAAAAGGCTGAGGTATAAAGTAAAAAGGGTAACGGAAATAAAAAAAGTGCAAATATGTGGTACGAAGAGGGCAGAACAAAGATATTAAAAGAATTTCCGCTTTAAAAATATGCACACAAAGGAATACTGCAAGTGGGAATTTCCGCGAGGGTCGAGCAGTGAAAGAGGGAAGAGACCCATACCCTCGCGGAATTGCAATAACTTGACGTGGCGGGGACCCAAGACCAGAATGAAGTGGCAAGAGCAAGGTGCAGAGTTACGGTGACGTGGCAGAACGCAATGTGGGCCCTTACGACTGGTAGGTTATGTATTTAATTCGCTTTGCGAGTGATATATTTCAGGAATCATATGGTGTATGCGGCAGAGAGGTAAGGTAAGTTTCTAGATAAGCTGGTACTGAGGACCGTACCAATATTAAACTCGGCACGTGGTGTTCACCTGTCCCCAACTCACGCCTAATCCCCACATGCCGCGTGCCCCACTGTCAGTGTCCTTACGACACTTACCCTACCTATTTCACCTCTACGCCTTTTCGCCTTAGAATTACCAGTTTTAGACAGTAGTTTCCTGTATTTTACTGCAGTAAAATTCACAGGTCTTTCAGTTACGGTATATACTAAGCGGGAACAAGTACCAGGTCTACCCAATCATCACCAGACTACCCCCTACGTCGCTTTCCCAAGCAAATTTACCTACTGTACAGGTACTCCGTCCCTTATATTCCCTCTGTTTCCCTTTCGTTTTTCTTTTCAAATTTCATATGTCATTCATGGGAAGGGGCACACCCCAGAAAAGCGAGCCAAAGACTCCCCAGGTCCGAGAAACCAGAAACCCTCCCGGGTTCGAGCCTTTCATCAACCAGCAAGCTGGAATCTGTGATCACCAATACCCTTTCCCTATTAGCAGTATCAGGCCTGAGCTTTTTTCACGTCATGTCCAAAATAGGGATCGATATCGGGTGGTTGTATCAGGATTTTACCATCATATTACCCCCCCAGTCTTCCCGGTGGTAGAGTTTATCTACTGGCTTAGAGACGCCTACGATGAAAACTGAGGCACGTTTACCTCAGCTCAGGGAAATAGGATTTTCTCCCTTTCACTAGACATCATCAAGCAAGCCCTCCGTTTTCCCACCAGCTCCACCTACACTGCTTTTAGTGAAACATTTTTAACCTCCCAGTTTACCAAATCTCCATGGGAGCATCAAAAAAGCTTCATTTCTTCTATCACCAACAACCAGGCTACTTCCCTGCCCGGTACGAAACTCCTCCCATTAAACCTATTTAAGGAAGAAGTGCAACCCATCCTCGCTCTCATTGCGGGTCTTTTAGGTGTAGGTGGGTTGGGGGAAACTTCCAAAGTATGTGTTTTCTTCCTGTGGTTAATGTCTCAGAAGGGGGTCGTCCTGGATATCCCGGGTTACTTATCTTCCAACATTCACACCCAGTTCCAAGAGCTTCCAGAAACCAGTCACTTTCATTTTTGTTCAATAGTGTTCTATCTTTTCTTATATCAACATGCTGATAAGTTCGAGGGTTTGGGCTTGGATAGCATATGCGAGGTCAATTCTCAGCCCTGACCTGTTTTTGACTGGAAATTTGCAGTGCGCCAATTGCCAAAAGGGGTGGGTTATTCAAGTTTCCTAAATGATTTCATGTCCATTGCTTACACCATCATTCATGATTCGCCATCACCTAGGATTTTTCCTGAAATGAAGAACTGGCTGCAAGCTGGTAAAACCCAGAGCACCGGGGATTGGTATCTCTTTGATAATTATACTGAAATTTGGGTCTATGGAGCCGAGGTCACCCCTTACCTGCTACCCTTGTTTCCCTCTCGACGAGTTTATGCTCTGGAGTATATTCGGCAAGCCCTCAAGGCTGACCAGCTCCACTTTGTCCCCGCTAAGAAGGGTTACATACTGAGGCTTCCTACCCATATCGGCCCATTCGTCGTGAATTCAAGACACGCCCTTCCCATTGTCGAGAAGTTGTTGCAGGGCATGGACCTAAGACAGGGGAATGCTTGGGCCTATGATCCTTGGGAGATTATTTCAAACAGAAGAAAGACGAATAGGTCCGCCCCTTATGTACATGAACCAAGACCGTTTATAGAGTGGAAGGCTAACATGGAAATTTGGCCTTTGATTTCGCAGATGGAAACAGATTCATCTGCCACAGGGGAAGAGGAAGACATCAATAAAGGCCAAGAATAAGAAGTGGGTCCTTCAAGAGCAGGTTCTCCCGCTCGCAAAAAGTAGAAAACAGTCTCAAGTGAGGCCGAGGTTATAGGGGAAGAACAACTGCTTGAACTATTCACACCATATGTGCAACTTGACAGCAGCAAGGCTGGGATCAAAGTGTTGAGAGACAGCACCACCTCCTCCGACTTCACGGAGGTCTCACAGGCCATTGGAGACTATACTTCACCAGTGGCAGCCGAAAGAATCAAGAAAAATAGGATAATCGGAGATAAATACAAAGCCGAGCTGGAAGGGTATGTAGAGAAATATCACACCAGGATTTCAGCCACCATGAATGTGGATACTGAACACCTGGTATTGTCTATGGCTAAAGCCCTCTTGGACCCTAATACAGGTGCCACTAGCTACCGGGTGCTCGAGCATGCAATTGACATGACCAAGGTGCCAGCAACTGATATGTGTAACATGTTTCAGGTCGTAGGTGATATGCTGAAGGACGAGGTAATGCGGGTTACCATTGCACTGAGAAAACTCGAGAAAAAACATGAACAGGTGAGGACTACCCTGAAGAATGAACAAGCAAGTACCTGCGCCCTGGAAAATCAAATACGTGGCCTCCGAGATCAAATCAAAGGGAAAGATATCGGGGAAGCAAACCCGCAGGGACTTTTAATAGACCAATTACAGAAGGAAGTTGCCTCATTGAAAAGCAAAGCCTGCATGTCGGCCTCCCAGCATGTGCAGACAGCTGAGTTGGCACAAGTAGAGAAAGAAAAAATGGAATTGGCCGGCACATTGTCAAAAGAAAGAGAAGAGAAGGAGAAATTGGCAGGAACAATCGCTACCCTTCAGAGTAGGTTGTCAGAGCTACAGAACACTTGGGACACGCACATCTGTGCACCTGCTACAACACCACCTGAGACGAGTTCACTTTCAGAGAAGCTGGACGGAGCGAAAGCTGCAAATGATATACTGGAGAAACAGGCTTCCAACGCAAGGCAAAGGATCACGGATTTGGAAAAATCCCTGTCATAGAATACTAGAAAAATAGAAGCATTGTAGAAAGAGATTGAACAAGAAAAGAAAACGAGGGCCGACCAGCAGAAGACCATAAATGATCTCAATGCACACCTAAAAGGTAACCTCACTCTCAGGGACGGTAGAAAGATTATTTGGTCCGAGATAATTTCGGCCATAACAGAGCAATGGGAGTTTCTGAAAGTCATCGAGGAGATGAAATCTTCAGCACTCTATCTCAGGAGGAGACTTCAGGAAGGGGATCTCGATTTGGTCAACAGAGCTCAACGCGCCAGGGAATATGTGTCATTCTTGAAAGGGCTGAGAGCTAACGAAGCAGAGCAGCATGGCATAGTCAGCCGGCATAAGGAAGCCTTGGAATGCCAGAAAATCATTGATAAGGAATCGGCTCGCGTCGCGGCTTCAAAGGCCTTGCAGCAGTTGGTATACAATGTGGACCGATTTGATGTGGTTTGGGCCGAGATTACGACAGCAGGGCTCCTGACGTGTTGGGACTCCACCACCCCTTCCATACTGCGGTCATTACTGGAATATGAAACATGCCTAAAGCAAGAAAGGGACAGGACAGATGTCCTGTCAGATAAGACCACCCAGCTAAAGGCCGAAACCATTGTTGCATCACTTCGCCCAGAGTTTGCCCTCCTTCACTTGTTAAAACATAAAATTCCTACCGAGGCAAATCTAAGTGATCTCGCTGAGGCCTTCATTAGGGTAGAAGGATTTGCAGCAATGCCTGAGCCTACCTCGAACAGTCAGCATAGGTGCATCCAGTTTGTCAGCCAAATCGCCAGTTCATCCGCAAACGTGCCGCCACCAGTATCAACAACAGCCTCGACCCCTTCTCACAAATGATGCATTGTTATTTCATGATTCGGCCCTCGCGGCCTTTTTACTTTTTACTTTAGTTAGTCATTTTCAAGATTCAATTGGAATTCATATTTCACCACAGCAATTTACTTTTACTTAGACTGTTATACAATTTCGGTTTTGAATGGCCGAGCACCTAACAGCAAAGGATGAGAGGTTTGTTATTCCTCATCATAATTTTTTTATTTTGACAAGGACTTGTAACAAATTCCTGGCATGTGAGAAAGATATTTTCCCAAAATATCTTCTTGCCCGAGCAGAGAAGTTCCTATATAAGCAAGAACAGAAGAGAGCACAGGGTTCCAGATTTTATCAGAAAATTATGTTGTAAGAGGATTTTGTATGCATGTTTGTTTAACTCTTGCATGAAGGTTCAGAGCCCGTTGGGTTTCAATGAAAAGGAGTTTTATCTGTAAGGAGGATTCTAGTCTTTGATATCTAATAGAACGTAACTTCTCCTTTATGTGTCGAATAATTGTTCATCTTGTTTCATCTGCTTTTCTTGTATCATGTTTTGGAATGCGAGCAGCTCATTGTTTTTAATGTGAATTTATCCTAGTTGATGCTCATGTTAGAATCAATCTAGCGCTTTAAATATAGCTCATGCATGATATATTGTTCCATTATCACAGCATCCATACTTCTGCTATATTGGATTCAGTGTGATGTTATTTTGGAATACGCTATTATTGTGAATGGATTCTTAAATAGATAAGCCCATTACATGGTGATATGTGTGTCTGGATATTACCTATATGACAACTGATATTCTCTCATCCCTTCTTACACAGTGTACATCTGCATATTACTATTCTCCGTGAAGTATCGTTGAACTGGCCCTCTTTACCGTGAACTACCTTTGTATTGTTTGATGCCTTTGTGTGAGAGTTTTACATCTTGTTTCTGCAGTATACCTTTTTCATGCATCAAACTTTTGAAAGTTTTGGTCCCATTCAAGTTGAACTTCCTGTTTATAAATGAACAGCATGAGAGCTCTGTCCTGCTAGTTATCCCCGTTATGTTATATCACTTTTTCTCTCTGCTACTTAAGATGTCCTAGGCACTGGTCTTTCACAACTCAAGGCTGTCTCTAGGATTGACAACATCTTTTTGGCACCGTTGCTGGGGAACGAAGTTGATGAAAAAATTGAAATCCATGGGCCTTGACAAAACCCTATTTCACTCTTCAACTAGGTGAGCATGGAGAGTTGAGAGTTGTATATCCCTCACCTTGGCAACTCCACATTCATTTTTCAGAAAAATCTAATTGCAATCCTGGCTCCTCGGAAGCCACACCTTAGGTCAGATACGTCTCAGCCAAAGACACCCTCTTTGTCTGACCCAGAGACAATTATACATAGAAGAGGTTGGAGGGAGAGACAATTTGTTCATACTGAGATCCCACAATTTTCTCTAGAAGACTTTCCTTCTTCCTCTTCTCAGGTTGCCCAATTGCAAGATTCTAACTCCGCTCTGGGTGAAACCGGTTATTACTCAGACTATTTACTCCCAGGAAACGTCCCAGTTAAGGACGAGGTCGAGTCTATAGATACCACCCGTTATACATTTCACCCTACTCCAGAGGCTGAAGAAGTTAAATAGGTCACGGAAATATCTACTGTTAATACCCCACCCCTGTCTCCATCCTCCCAAACTGTTGTTCACTATATTCCTATCATCATCCACACCTCACTTCCACCTCCTCCCCCACTTACTCACCAAACCCTCTTGCTACCTCCACCTCCTCCCCCAATGGCCAACGTTCCGGGATTCTTGCTAAATAAATATGCTCCCCTGGCATTACCTCCAGTTCTAAATGATATGCCTCAGGACTATCTAAAGATCCTGCCCTGCTTCAATGGAGAAAACAATATTGATGCTCAAAAATGCCTTGAGGTATTCTGTGCTTTTGCAAAAAACTTTAATGTAGAACATCTGAACGTAGTCCTAAGACTATTTGTGCAATCCCTTGATGGTGAAGCCAAAAAATGGTTCAAGACATTGGGAGACCGTTCCATAAACACATGGGAAGAAATGGAAGACACTTTTCTCAAGAAATGGGGGGAGAAGAAAGACCACGGACACTGTCTAACTAAGTTTAATACACTCAATAAAAGACACAATGAAGGGGTGGCCGAGTTTATTAAGAGATTTAACAAGCTGTACCTGAGCCTACCCATGAAAATGAAACCGCACCAGACTGCTGCCAAGGTTGTGTTTGTTGCAGCTTTTGACTCAGAGTTTGGCTTCTCTCTGAGAGAAAGAAAGCCAGCAACTCTGGATGATGCTCAGACTGATGCACTAGAGCTTGAGGCAAACTTTGCCTCCACTCGTAAATCCAAGGGTAGATCTGAGTAGGATACGAGAAGGAGGGGAAAGGAAGAGGTATCCACCTCGAGCCAAGATAGAGATTCAACTAATGACAGGATTGAGGAGATGAACAAGATGATCAAGAATCTCTCAATAAAATTGGTGAAACTTGAAATGGAGGCCAATAATTCATCCTCCAAGAATTTCCAAAATGCTCCAAACAGTGGCTTTAACCCTCAATACAGAAAACCACCCTTGCAAATACTGCAAAGGGGACAGAAGGAGCAGCAAGATCAAGTGCCACATCCTCTATACTTGGAAGGGCAAGTAGAGGGTTCTACTAAAGACAATGCTTAAGAGAAAGAGGAGGCATACCTTGCTTTCTCAAACAATGATGATGTTGAATGTCTGGTACATGGAAGTGAAGAAGTGGAGGTGGCACACACAGAAGTGAAAGCTAATGAAGATACCGAAGATCCCGAGATTGATGACTACTACAAGGAGTTCGTTGATTTCATGCAAGCGCAGTTCAATAGAAGATATGATCTCAGGTCTTCCAGAAAGAGAACCCGTACTCAGGATCAGGAGGAGGACACACCACAGGAAGAGGCACCTGCACAGAAGGAGGAAACTCCTCAAAAGATCTCGAACAAAGGTAAGAGGCCCCTTAACTAATCTTTACAATCTGCTGATAAATTACCTTCATCTTCACAAGTGTCTACACCTCCTAGTGTAAATCCAATCTTAAAAGAAGTCAATCCTTCCCCTCAGAATAAAGACTCCAAATATAAAGAACCAAAATAAGTGTCAATAGATAAGTCCTCCTCTGCTTTCAGTTTGCAGAAGGAGCTTGAGAAAGTGAAAATCCCAGTTCCCTTGACCGAGTTGTTGAAACAGCCTGCATATCAGTCCCAGGTCACTTCATTTATGCTCCCTCCAGAAGTTATAAACATTCCAGATAGCCTTAACCTTCAGGAGGAAAGACCTATGGTGGTTTTTGGCCCACATGTCGAAGAGTTAGATGCTGCCACCCCCCCTTTTTATGTGTCTTTGGTAATACATGACTTGCTGCTGCATAACTGCATGTTAGACTCAGGAGCCTCTCATAATATTTTACCCCTCTCGGTCATGGAACAACTAGGACTACAGATGACCCGCCCATACAAAGACCTTTACTCATTTGACTCCAAAAGAGTTAAGTGCATGGGCATGATAAAAGATTTGGTGGTTAACCTGGCTCAGATCCCAGCAAAAAGTGTAGTGATGGATATAGTGGTGGCTGACATCCCAGCTCGCTTTGGCATGTTACTGTCAAGATCTTGGGGGACCAAAATTGGTGGATCGATCAAGCTGGATCTGACCTATGCCACTATTCCTGTATTTGGTGGTCAAGAGAGGAGGCTGTACCGGGAAACCAGATTTGTCAAGACAGTTACCAAGGCAGATGATTCAGTTAATTCTCTGGTTTATAGCAGGGAGGGGGATTTCTAATGTCTAATGCTGGAAGAAGATCAGGAGTACGCACATGAACCATCATTTTGCCAGATCAAGACAGAACAGTTCATATAAATTCCTGAATCAGAAATCTGGACACTTCACTTTGATGGGGCCAATTCTAGGGAAGGAAATGGGGCTGGGGTGTTATTGATTTCGCCTGCGGGTAGATGGGTGCCCCTATATTTAAAGCTGGATTATGAAGCCAAAAATAACGTGGCCGAATATGAAGCACTCCTACTAGGGTTGCAGACATCCAGGAGTACGAACATACAAAGTTTAAAAGTTCTGGGAGATTCAGAACTAGTAGTCAGGCAGGTGAGAAATCAGTGCCAAGCTAAGAATCCTAGGCTAAGGGCCTATAGGAACGAAGTTTGGGATCTGGTGGAGAACTTCTTCCTGGAATTTAATATCCAGTTCATGCCCCAGGAGCAAAATAGAATGGCAGACTCCCTGGCAGTGGCCGCCAGTACTTTTCGTCCACCTCAGAATCCTCTGTTGAGATATGAGATCGAAGTACGATATTGGCCATCAATCCCAGACAATATCAAACACTGGCAAGTATTCGAAGATGAAGAACAGGTGAAGAGATTTTTGGAAACAGTTGGGGAATTTTCCAACATGGAGATTGATAGTGGTGAAGAGGAAGAGGCCAATGATGCTTCTGGAGATAAGTGGGAAGAGAAGGTAGTTGGCCACAAGTTTCTACAGTTGAAAGGGAATGGCATTCCCCGAGGACTAGTGCCCTTAGAAAGGATTTTTAACAAGAATGATGTTCCACTACAGCCGAACAAAGTGGTGGAGGAGAATCAGGTAGAAGATCTGAATCTTGGCACTGAGGCTGACCCCAAAATCTTGAAGCTATCTAAGAAGGTCCCGGAAGAATATAAACAGCTGTATCGGAAGTTATTTCAGTCCTATAAAGATGTGTTTGCCTAGTCTTATCAAGACCTAAAAACTTTCGATGTCAGCATTATGCAGCATAAGATTCCACTGAAGGGAGATGCAAAACCACATAAGCAGAAGCTCAGACAGATCAATCCCCTATTGTTACCTTCTATTGAGAAAGAAATTAAGAAACTGCTGAAGGCTAAAATCATTATACCATTGAGGTATTCTAAGTGGGTGGCAAACTTAGTCCCGGTAAGGAAGAAGAATGGAGAAATAAGGTTATGTGTTGACTTTAGGAATATGAACAGAGCATCCTTAAAGGATAATTATCCATTGCCAAAGATGGACCACATCTTGCAGAAAGTGGTAGGAGCATCCCGAATGTCGATGATGGATGGATTTTCTGGGTACAATCATGTGGCTATACTGCCAGAGGATCAAAAGAAGACGGCCTTCACCACTCCATGGGGGACATTTATGTATGCCAGGATGCCTTTTGGGCTTATTAATGCAGGGGCCACTTTTCATAGGGCCATGGATATTGCTTTTATTAGAGAACAAGACCAGTTCGTGGTGGTATACCTGGACGACATTACTGTTTTTTCAAAGGATGATGCAGAGCACATAGAACACCTGCGCAGAACCTTTGAGAAGTGTAGAAAGTATGGCCTCTCCCTTAACCCACAGAAGTCTTTATTTGCACTGGAAGAAGGCAAGCTCTTGGGGCATATAGTTACCAAAGATGGAGTGAAGATTGACCCCAAGAGAGTAGAAATCATAAACGGTATTTCCCTGCCCAAAAACAAAAAGGAAGTTCAGGTGTTCCTAGGTCGTATAAACTTCCTAAGGAGATTCATCCCTAACTATGCTGAGATAGTTAGGCACATAACTGATATGCTAAAAAATAATAATGAGGTGAAATGGTCACCAGAGTCAAGAGAAGCCTTTGCCAGAATTAAAAATGCATTTGTTGAAGCCCCTGTGTTAGCCGGGCCAGATTATGCCAAACCGTTTATGATCTTCTCCTTTGCATCCCCTCATACAGTAGCTGGAGTTTTGTTGCAGAAAAACGAAGAGGGGTATGAACAACCTATTGCCTTTTTCAGTTAGGTGCTTCGGGATGCTGAACTGAAATATAACATATTGGAGAAGCAAGCGTACGCTCTGGTGAAATCCCTCAAAGCTTTCCGTATGTATGTTTTGCAGTCCCATGTCACTGCATTTGTTCCTACAGCAGTTGTTAAAGACATTCTTATCCAGGGGGACAGTGAAGGAAAAAGAGGAAACTGGATAGCCAAAATATAGGAATATGAGTTAGATATCCATCCTACCAAATTAATCAAGGGGCAAGGTTTAGCCAAGATCCTGTCTGAATCAAATTTTCAGGCCTTGGGTATCAATTTGTCTATGACAGCAAACGAAGATTCTGGGACAAAGGAGGAAGCACAGAGAATAGAAATAGCCTCCCAGAAGATACATATGAAGTACCTTACCAGCCCATGGTACAAAGAGATGGTAGAGTACCTTCTAACCCTTAGTTTCCCACCCAGTTGTGACAAAACTAAGTACAGAGCACTGAGGTTGAGGTCGCAAAAGTATGTCATAGTGAACGGTCGGTTGTATTGGCGAGATCCCTCTGGTATCCTACTCCTGTGTCTTACGGAAGAAGAGGTGGAGAGTATAATGGCCGAGTTTCACAAGGGAATCTGTGGGGGCCATTACAGTTGGAGAGCTACTGCTCACAATATTCTGAAAGTTGGTTTTTTCTGGCCTAAACTATTTGGAGACGTGTTCACTTGAGTTAGAGCTTGCGAGAAGTGCCAAAGGTTCGCAGAGAGACAGAAGCTCGCGCCTCTCCCCATGATACCTGTCCATGTAGATGAGCCATTCCAGCAGTGGGGAATTGACTTCATCGGAGAAATACACCCCCCATCCAGCAGTCAGCATAAATGGATATTAACAGCCACGGACTATTTTACAAAATGGGTGGAAGCTATACCTGCTAGGAACGCAACTGACGTTGTGGTAATAAAATTCATGGAGGAACATATCATATCCAGATTTGGTTGTCCTGCTAAGATAGTAACTGACAACGCACAAGCCTTTAAATCCACAAAATTTGTCAACATTTTCCAATAGTATAATATTGCACTGGGTCACTCTACGGCCTACTACCCCAACGAAACGGCCTTGCAGAGTCCTCAAATAAAACTCTGGTTCGAGCACTAAAGAAGACTATCAATGAGATTCAGAGGAATTGGGATTCTCAGCTGAAATTCGCTCTGTGGGCAAACCGAATTACTAGCAAGAGGGCATCTGGGAAGTCCCCATATGAATTAGTTTATGGGAGGGCAGCAGTTTTTCCTGTGCAGCAGGCTCTACCGGTAGCTCGGTTCATGCAAGAAAGTCAAGAGGAGCCAGACGATGTAACTAGGAGGATTAATCAGTTGGTGGAGCTAGAAGAAACACGAAATCAGGTAAGTCAGAAGCTGATCGAATATCAGGAGAAAATGAAGGATATTTTTGACCAACATGCCAAAGACAGAAAATTACAGGTGGGAGATCTGGTGCTCAGATGGGACATTCGAAGGGCAGATAAAGGGAAACATGGAAAATTCGATCCCCTCTAGTTTGGCTCTTTCAAAATTGCAGAACAAGGTGGAAAAAATACTTTTAGGTTGGAGAATTTGCAGGGGGATTTGCTGGACGTCCCTGTTAACGGCCAATTCCTCAAGCCTTATTTCCAGTACTGATCCGGGTCGAGAAAGCCTAATGTATCGTATTGTATATTATTTCTTGTTTTAAACGTTGTTTGAATAATGTGTGGTTGTTGATGAATCATGAAGAGAAGAGGTAAAAAGTCGAAAGGGGTAAGAAATGGCGTTCACAGAAGACAAACAGGTGGTCTACGTAGTTCTCGACACATTCAAGGATGAACATGCCATCCCCAGGTGGAGCCAATTTTGATCAACATTTAACATAAGACATTGATTTATTAAATGCTGATAAGTCATGCACCGAACATTATATCAAATGGTGAAATATTTGAAGAGTTGGTCGAAGTGAAACAAGGTAAGAGAAGTCACGTGCCTAAAAGCTAAAGGCAGAAGTAATACGAAAAGGCTGAGGTATAAAGTAAAAAGGGTAACGGAAATACAAAAAGTGAAAATATGTGGTACGAAGAATGCAGAACAAAGATATTAAAATAATTTCCGCTTTACAAATATGCACACAAAGGAATACTGCAAGTGGGAATTTCTGCGGGGGTCGAGCGGTGAGAGAGGGAAGAGACCCATACCCTCACGGAATTACAATAACTTGACGTGGCGGGGACCCAAGACCAGAATGAAGTGGCAAGAGCAAGACGCAGAGATACGGTGACGTGGCCGAACGCAATGTGGGCCCTTACGACTGGTAGGTTATGTATTTAATTCGCTTTGCGATTGATATATTTCAGGAATCATATGGTGTATGCAGCAGAGAGGTAAGCTAAGATTCTAGATAAGCTGGTACTGAGGCCCATACTAGTATTAAACCCAACACGTGGTGTTCACCTGTCCCCAACTTACGCCCAATCCCTACATGCCGCGTGCCCCACTGTCAGTGTCCTTACGACATTTACCCTACGTATTTCACCTCTACGCCTTTTCGCCTCAGAATTACCAGTTTTAGACAGCAATTTCCCGTATTTTACTGCAGTAAAAGTCACAGGTCTTCCAGTTACAATATATACTAAGCGGGAACAAGTACCAGGTCTACCCAATCATCACCAGACTACCCCCTGCGCCGCTTTCCCAAGCAAATTTACCTACTGTACAGGTACTCCGTCCCTTATATTCCCTCTGTTTCCCTTTCATTTTTCTTTTCAATTTTCATATGTCAGTCATGGGAAGGGGCACACCCCAGAAAAGCGAGCCAGAGACTCCCCAGTTCCGAGAAACCAGAAACCCTCTCGGGTTCGAGCCTTTCATCGACCAGCAAGCTGGAATCTGTGATCACCAATACCCTTTCCCTATTAGCAGTATCAGGCCTGAGCTTTTTTCACGACATGTCCAGAATAGGGATCAATATCGGGTGGTTGTATCAGGATTTTACAATCAGATTACCCCCCAGTATTCCCGGTGGTCAAGTTCATCTACTGGCTTAGAGACGCCTACGATGAAAACCGAGGCACGTTTACCTCAGCTCAGGGAAATAGGATTTTCTCCCTTTCACCCGACATCATCAAGCAAGCCCTCTATTTTCCCACCAGCTCCACCTACACTGCTTTCAGCGAAACAACTTTAACCTCCCATTTTACCAAATTTCCATGGGAGCATCAAAAAAGCTTCATTGCTTCTATCACCAGCAGCCAGGCTACTTCCCTGCCCGGTACGGAACTCCTCCCATTAAACCTATTTAAGGAAGAAGTGCAACCCATCCTCGCTCTCATTGCGGGTCTTTTAGGTGTAGGTGGGTTGGGGGAAACTTCCAAAGTATGTGTTTTCTTCCTGTGGTTAATGTCTTAGAAGGGGGTCATCCTGGATATCTCGGGTTACTTATCTGCCAACATTCACACCCAGTTCCAAGAGCTTTCAGAAACCATTCACTTTCGTTTCTGTTCAATAGTGTTCTATCTTTTCTTGTATCAGCATGATGATAAGTTCGAGGGTTTGGGCTTGGATAGGGTATACGAGGTCAATTCTCAGCCCCGACCTATTTTTGACTGGAACTTTGCAATGCACCAATTGCCAAAAGGGGTGGGTTATTCAAGTTTCCTAAATTATTTCATGTCCATTGCTTACACCATCATTCATGATTCGCCATCACCTAGGGTTTCTCCTGAAATGAAGAACTGGCTGCAAGCTGGTAAAACCTAGAGCACCGGGGATTGGTATCTCTCTGATAATTATACAGAAATTTGGGTCTATGGAGCCGAGGTCACCCCTTACCTGCTGCCCGTGTTTCCCACTTGATGAGTTTATGCTCTGGAGTATATTCGGCAAGCCCTCAAGGCTGACCAGCTCCACTTTGTCCTCGCTAAGAAGGGTTACATACTGAGGCTTCCTACCCATATCCGTCTGTTCATCGTGAATTCAAGACACGCCCTTCCCATTGTCGAGAAGCTATTGCAGGGCATGGACCTAAGATAGGGGAATGCTTGGGCCTATGATCCTCGGGAGATTATTTCAAACAAAATAAAGAGGAACAGGTCTGCCCCTTATGTACATGAACCAAGACCGTTTATAGAGTGGAAGGATAACATGGAAATTTGGCCTTTGATTTCGCAGATGGAGACAGATTCATCTGCCATAGGGGAAGAGGAAGACATCAATAAAGGCCAAGAAGAAGAAGTGGGTCCTTCAGGAGCAGGTTCTCCCGCTCGCAAAAAGCAGAAAATAGTCTCAAGTGAATCCGAGGTTATAGGGGAAGAATAACTACTTGAACCATTCACACCATATGCTCAACTTGAAAGCAGCAAGGCTGGGATCAAAGTGTTGTGAGACAGCACCACCTCCTCCGACTTCACGGAGGTCTCACAGGCCATTGGAGACTATACTTCACTAGTGGCAGCCGAAAGAATCAAGAAAATAGGATAATCAGAGATAAATACAAAGTCGAGCTGGAAGGGTATGTAGAGAAATATCACACCAGGATTTCAGCCACCATGAATGTGGATACTGAACACCTGGTATTTTCTATGGCTGAAGCCCTCTTGGACCCTGATATAGGTGCCACTAGCTACCGGGTGCTCGAGCATGCAATTGACATGACCAAGATGCCAGCAACTGATATGTGTAACCTGTTTCAGGTCGTAGGCGATATGCTGAAGGACGAGGTAATGCGGGTTACCATTGCACTGAGAAAACTCGAGAAAAAACATGAACAGGTGAGGACTACCCTGAAGAATGAACAGGCAAGTACCCGCACCCTGGAAAATCAAATACATGGCCTCCGAGATCAAATCAAAGGGAAAGAGATCGGGGAAGCAAACCCGCAGGGCTTTTTAATAGACCAACTACAGAAGGAAGTTTCCTCATTGAAAAGCAAAGCCCACATGCTGGCCTCCTAGCATGTGCAGACAGCCGAGTTGGCGCAAGTAGAGAAATAAAAAACGGAATTGGCCGGCACATTGTCAAAAGAAAGAGAATAGAAGGAGAAATTGGCAGGAAAAATCGCTACCCTTCAGAGTAGGTTGTCAGAGCTATAGAACACTTGGGACATGCACAGTTGTGCGTCTACTACAACACCACTTGAGACGAGTTCACTTTCAAAGAAGCTGGATGCAGCGAAAGCTGCAAATGATATACTGGAGAAACAGGCTTCCACCGCAAGGCAAAGGATCACGGATTTGGAAAAATCCCTGTCAGAGAGTACTAGAAAAATAGAAGCATTGTAGAAAGAGATTGAACAAGAAAATAAAACGAGGGCCGACCAGCAGAAGACCATAAATGATCTCAACGCATGCCTAAAAGGTAACCTCACGCTCAGGGATGGTAGAAATATTATTTGGCCCGAGATCATTTCAGCCATAACAGAGCAATGAGAGTTTCTGAAAGTCATCGAGGAGATGAAATCTTCAGCACTCTATCTCAGGAGGAGACTTTAGGAAGGGGATCTCGATTTGGTCAACAGAGCTCAGCGCGCCAGGGAATATGTGTCATTCTTGAAAGGGCTGAGAGCTAATGAAGCAGAGCAGCATGGCATAGTCAGCCGGCATAAGGAAGCCTTGCAATGCCAGAAAATCATTGATAAGGAATCGGCTCGCGTCGCGGCTTCGAAGGCCTTGCAGCAGTTGGTATACATCATGGACCGGTTTGATGTAGTTTGGGCCAAGATTACGACAGCAGGGCTCTCAACGTGCTGGGACTCCACCACCCCTTCGATACTGCGGTCATTACCAGAATATGAAACATGCCTAAAGCAAGAAAGGGATAGGACAGATGTCCTGTCAGATAAGACCACCCGACTAAAGGCCGAAACCATTGTTGCATCACTCTGCCCAGAGTTTTCCCTCCTTCACTTGTTAAAACATAAAATTCCTACCGAGGAAAATCTAAGTGATCTTGTTGAGGCCTTCATCAGGGTAGAAGGATTTGCAGCGATGCCTGAGTCTACTGCGGACAGTCAGCAGAGGTGCATCCAGTTTGTCAGCCAAATCGCCAGTTCATCTGCAAATGTGCCGCCACCAGTATTAGCAACAGCCTCGACCCCTTCTCACAAATGATGCCTTGTTATTTCATGATTCGGCCCTCGCGGCCTTTTTACTTTTTACTTTAGTTAGTCATTTTCAAGTTTCAGGTGGAATTCATATTTCACCACAGCAATTTACTTTTACTTAGACTGTTATACAATTTTGGTTTTGAATGGCCGAGCGCCTAACAGCAAAGGATGAGAGGTTTGTTATTCCTCATCATAATTTTGTTATTTTGACAAGGAATTGTAACAAATTCCTGGCATGTGAGAAAGATATTTTCCCAAAATATCTTCTCGCCCGAGCAGAGAATTTCCTATATAAGCAAGAACAGAAGAGAGCACAGGGTTCCAGATTTTATCAGAAAATTATGTTGTAAGAGGATTTTGTATGCATGTTTGTTTAACTCTTGTATGAAGGTTCAGAGCCCGTTGGGTTTCAATGAAAAGGAGTTTTATCTGTAAGGAGGATTCTAGTCTTTGATATCTAATAGAATGTAACTTCTCCTTTATGTGTCGATTAATTGTTCATCTTGTTTCATCCGCTTTTCTTGTATCATGTTTTGGAATGCGAGCAGCTCATTGTTTTTAATGTGAATTTATCCTAGTTGATACTCATGTTAGAATCAATCTAGCACTTTAAATATAACTCATGCATGATATATTGTTCCATTATCACAGCATCCATACTTCTGCTATATTGGTTTCAGTGTGATGTTATTTTGGAATGCGCTATTATTGTGAATGGATTCTTAAATAGATAAGCTCATTACATGGTGATATGTGTGTTCGAATATTATCTGTACGACAGCTGATATTCTCTCATCCCTTCTTACACAGTATCTGCAGATCACTATTCTCCGTGAAGTATCGTTGAACTGGCCCTCTTTACCATGAACTGCCTTTGTATTGTCTGATGCCTTTGTGTGAGAGTTTTACATCTTGTTTCTGCAGTATACCTTTTTCACGCATCAAACTTCTGAAATTTTTGGTCCCATTCAAGTTGAACTTCCTGTTTATAAATGAACAGCATGAGAGCTATGTCCTGCTAGTTATCCCCGTTATGTTATATCACTTTTGCTCTCTGCTACTTAAGATGTCCTAGGCACTGGTCTTTCACAACTCAAGGCTGTCTCTAGGATTAACAACAGACTTCATTGGGGAAATTCACCCATCTTCATCAGCCCAACATAAGTGGATCCTCACTACCACTGACTATTTTACCAAGTGGATAGAAGCCATATCCTCTAGGAATGCTTCCGAATCTGTCATTATCAAGTTCCTTGAAACAAATATCCTATCCAGATTTGGTTGTCCTAGAAAAATCATAACTGATAATGTTGTTGCCTTTAAGTCCAAAAGAATGGTTGATTTTTGTTACAAATACCACATTACCTTGGACCATTCTACTGCCTACTATCCCCAAGGGAATGGATTAGCTTAATCCTCCAATAAAAGCCTCATCAATATCATCAAAAATCTATTGGAGCAGAATCAGAAATCATGGCATAGTAAGTTGGTTCATGCCTTATGGGCTGATAGATTAGCTACAAAGAAGTCAATAAATATGTCCCCCTAGCAGCTGGTCTATGGCATGGATGCAGTCTTCCCCACATTATTAGGAGTTCCAATCATGAAACTCCTATAATAAGTGCAAATTGAAGAAAATGATATGCAAAGAAGAATCAACCAAACAATTCATTTACAGCAGACTAGAGAAGAATTCTATGTAAGAACACAGTTAGTCCAAGAAAATATGAAGAAAATATTTGACAAAAGGACTAAGGCAAACAATTTCCAAGTTGGAAATGTTGTTCTTATATGGGATTCAAGAAGAGAAGAGAAGGGAACGCATGGCAAGTTTGAGAACTTGTGGAAAGGACCCTATATTATTCATGCTGAGAAGGGTCACAATGAATTTTTCTTAAAAGAATTGAATGGAGAAGATTTATATGGAGGTCCTGTCAATGGCAGGATGCTCAAGAATTACTTCTGCCAAGAATCATGAGTTTCAAAGCATTTTGTTTTCCATTATAAATATCATTGTTTAAACATTGCATTCAAAGTTAGAAAATAAAAATCCAAAAACAATAGAAAATAAAAAGGAGGGCAAATTGTAAAACAAGAAAGGTACAACCCCATACCAAAAAGAGAAACAAAGTCTGAAAGTGTGCAAGCTCAAATGCCACTCCTAGAAAACACATTTCTAGTTAGTCATACAGCCTAATCATGACTAATTAGCTTTTCAATTTACTGCTGATAGGTTAGTGAATTAGATTTGCCAAACAACTCAATCTTGGCTTATCAGTAAGGTAGATTATGTAAAAGAAGCAAGGTTCAAACATGCTCAAACACTAAACCTTTGATATTGAGAGAAAACTAGTTCTAATAGGCTCAAAACTCGAACCACAAAGAGAGAAAAGACAAATCAAACAAATTCAAAAATCAGAGTTGAAGAAAAGATGAAGGATGTTTCTAAAACTTCAGATCTTAAGCCTTCACATTTTTTTTTTAATTTTCTGCCAATTTTAATCTATGTGCAGCTTGTTTTTATGCCATAGATCAGCAACAAGTTAGACTGTTCAATCATGGCTTGTCTGCTTTTAAATTTCTGTTTTTGAATTTAGAGAATAAAAGTCTGTCAGATAGTCTAATCCTGAAAAACAGTAGTTAGGTAGAGAATCTTATGAACTCAAATATTTAAACTGAGTTCATGGAGAAATAAGATTAGAATTAGATTAATTTTTGTTGTTCAAAAGAGTAAAATGTTGTTGAAGAGAGTTTGCCAATCTAAATGCACTCTGAAAAGAAGAAAAAATGTTAGGATCATTAGGAATGGGTAGATAGACATGTTGTTTTGATAGAATTCCATTGTTTTAAATTGTTACAGAGATCATAAAAAAGAAAGGTTGCTGCCTAATGGATCATCAGAGATTTGTAGCTGAGAAGGCCTAATTATTACCAGAAACAGAAGATATTTCCCTAAAGACAGCTGAATAGTTATTTTTAACAAAGAAGATATTTCAAAACTATCACTGAGGTTATTTTAGAAGGTAAATAGGCCTCGAAGTTCACCTTTTTTCCCATTAAGCCTAAAATAGAAAAACAGAGTTAATGGAGCAGAGTTGTAAATGAGATGCATTCCTACCTTAGGCCTTGCATGGTTTTCAAGGCTAGGAGTTGCATTTAATGTAGAATTCATTACAATCCAATCCTAAAACTCTTCCACCTCCTCATTTATTTTATAAATACTTCTAAAGAAGATAAGAAGCAGGGTTGATTGTTCACTAGTTGTAATACTGAAACTCTCTGAAATAATACATAGTCTGTTTGAAGTTGAAGAAGAAATTGAAATCTTGGAACCTTGATGATGTTATTGCATGCTTGTTCTTGAGAAGGCTCTATCACTGGATTCATGAGCCTGGCTGTTGGTGAAGTATTCTAAATTGTTTGATGTTTTCTCCTGTCTTCATTTTGTTCCATAATTGCTTACTACAGTAGGATGAAAGTTTTAGGCTAAGAAATGACTCCTAGAAGCACCTTAGACTTGTTCATCCTTCACTGTTTCATGTTTTCTTCTGCTGAGGTATTTTAGAGTCTTAAATCTCTCTCTTTAGTCCTCATGTTTGTTTATTTCTCTAATAGTTCAAATAGTTGGTTTCAACATTATTTATGGTTTTCCCTGCTTGTTTGTTGCCACTTGAAAACTGTTATTGAAGTCTCCCTTTGAAGTATTATTGTTGGAAGTTAGTCAAGGAGGTCTGTTTTGATAATGCCCTTTGTCCTTTCTTGAAAAATTGTTTTGAAGGTCTTTATAGTTGTGATCATAGATGTTTTTAAGTGTTCCCTCTTCTATGACTGCAATTATCAGTGAATCATTTATGTTTTCTAAGTCATTTGAAATAAAATCTTTGAGGAAATAGGATGTGCTCCCGAATCTTAGATTTCATTTTAAAAGTTGCCTTGAAGTCATCATTTGCTTAAAGTGTGATTTGTAGAATTCATGGTTAGCCATGTCTATCAAATATCTCTTTATTGTTCAAGTAATGCTTTCAATTTCCCTTTGTTGAGAATTAAAACTCTCTTTCCAAATCATTAATGTCCATCTCATTCCAAAAAACCAAAGGATCCTATGGCCAAGTTAGATTTTCCCTTTGATATCCCATATCCATTGATAAGTTTGTCATAACTTTTTCTTGACTCCATTGCCCAATGAATCATACATTTCCCCTTTATATCTATATTTCTTAGTTCATGTTCTGCTATGTCATTCAACCAAACAAACAAACAAACATTTGCACTTAATAACTAGTCTAAAACCCATACTCAAAGAAAACAAGATAAACCTTTGCAAAAAAGTAAATTTGAGAGATCCCTCTCTGAGAACATGAGGAATATATCCTGGAACTCTAAAGATTGGTTTGATGTTGCCTTGTCTTTTGATTTGCCAATCTATCAAAACACAGAACACCAACACTGTGATTGATGAATTATTGGATGAATTACATGGAGCAATTTATTTTACCAAGATGGATCTTCATTTGGGATATAATCAAATTAGAATGAAGATTGAAGATATTCAAAAAATAACATTTAGAACTCATGAAGGTCATTATAAATTTTTGGTCATGCCTTTTGGCCTTACCAATGCACCTTATACATTTCAAGGGTTGATGAATTCCATTTTCATACCCTTCCTTAGAAAATTTGTGCTAGTATTTTTTGATGATATACTAATATACAACAGGTCTTGGAAGGATCATGTTCAACATATTGAAAGGGTGCTCAAACTATTGCAGGAGAAACAATTATATGCAAAAACATCCAAATGTTTCTTTGGAGTACAAGAGGTGGAATATCTGGGTCATATTGTATCTCATGACGGTGTAAAGGTAGACCCTAAAAAAATTAAAGCCATTAAGGAATGGAAAGTCCCCACAACCATAAAGTAGTTGCGAGTATTTCTCAGGTTAATAGGGTATTATCACAAGTTTGTTAAGAATTATGGGAGAATAGCAGCACCTCTAACAACATTATTAAAAAAATATTCATTTTCATGGACTCCTAAAGAAACTAAGGCCTTTGAATATCTTAAAGAGGCAATGTGCCTAGCACCAGTCTTAGCTACGCCAGACTTCACAAAAACCTTTATTATGGAATGTGATGCCTCAGGAAATGGAATTGGTGTTGTTTTAATGCAAGAAGGAAGACCTGTTGCTTTTGAAAGTTGTCCAATCAAAGGAAAGTATTTACAGAAAGATATTTATGAGAATGAAATGTTAGCAATACTACATGCACTAAAGAAAAGGCGACCTTACCTAATGGGAAGACACTTCAAGGTAAAAACTGATCATGATAGTCTTAAACACTTTTTGGAATAAAGACTATCTTCAGAAGAGCAACAAAAATGGGTCACAAAGATGTTGGATTATGACTTTGAAATAATCTACAAAAAAGGGAAGCTAAATGTTGTTGCAGATGCACTCTCAAGAAAGAATGAAGAGGTGGAAGCATTGCTTTGTGCCATTTCTATTATCCAACCAAACTAGATAACCGAAGAAAGGGATGAATGTAAGAAGGACGAAGAAGTGTGGACACTCATTCAAACGTTTCAGAAATATCCTAGTACATCTAATACATTTAGTTGGAAAAATGATTCCTTATGGTACAAAGATCGCTTATATCTTTGTAAGAATTCCCAACTAAAACAAAATATTCTTTTGGAATTGCACACTTCTCCTTTAGGAGGACACTCAGGATTTTTAAAAACTTATCACAAGGTGAAGAAATATTTTTTTTGGGATGGCCTTAAATCTGATATTCAAAATTTTTTGGAAAAATGTTTGGTTTTCCAACAAAATAAAGTTGATACAATTAAGACCCCAGGTCTTCTACAACCTTTATCCATTTCAATTCAACGTTGGGAGGAGATTTCAATGGATTTTATCATAGGTTTACCTAAGTCCGAAGGAAAGAGTGTCATCATGGTGGTAGTTGATTTTGTGCATTATCTCATCCATTTAAAGCAAGTACAATGGCTACTAAATTTATGGACACAATTCAAAATCTACATGGAAACCCAAAGATTATTGTGAGCGATAGAGATCCCATTTTTACTGGAATTTTTTGGACAGAGTTATTTTCTTGTTTGGATACTCAATTACCTCATAGCTCATCTTATCATCCTCAATCTGATGGTCAAACTGAGATAGTGAATAAATTTTTGGAAGTATATCTTCGTTGTTTTGTATCTAATAAACAAACACAATGGGTCAAGTGGTTACCTCTTGCTGAATGGTGGTATAACACTTCCTTCCATACTGCAACAAAAATGACCCCATTTATGGAACTTTATGGATATCATCCACCATCCATCACATCATATTTAAGAGAAAATTCTAAGGTTAAAGTAATGGAAGATCACATAGAGAATCACCAAAAAGTTCTCCAACTCTTAAAGGATAGCCTAAATTTGGCACAAAATCAAATGAAACAACAGGCAGATCAACATCGCAGCGAGAGAAGTTTTGATGTAGGATACTGGGTATTTTCACGGCTACAACCATACAAACAAATTTCCCTCAAGCAAGCTAAGAAGGATAATAAATTATCTCCGAAGTACTATGGTCCTTACAAGGTGTTGCAAAATATTGGTACTATGGCATACAAATTGGAGCTTCCTGCTTCTTCGCGAGTGCATCCATTTTTCCATTTTTCATGCTTAAAGAAGGTTATAGGTGAAAATCTTCCAGTTCAAATAATATTTCCAAAACTTGATGAGGAAGGAAAAATCATATTGGAACCTAAAGTGGCCATGGATACAAGGGCTTGATAGCTATAAAATCGATCAATTTCAGAGTATCTCATCAAGTGGAAGAACTTACCCACTGAAGATTATATATGGGAGGATGAGAATTTTATACAGAAGCACCCAGAGGTACTCAAGTGTTGAGGAAAACACTTTTTTGAAGGAGAGGGACGTGTTAGGTCCCTATATTACTATTTTAGTCCCTTATTGTTATTAGTGTAGCCCCCTTATTTCTATTGTTGTACCCTTGTAACTCCAATATTGTTATTATTGTGCCCTGACATTATTATTGTTAGGTCAGCTAGGATTATATTGTGGCCTCATGGACTCCTATATATAGAAGGAGGTTTTGTTCATTTGTATCTTCCAAGAATTTTTCATTTATGTAATGTATTGGAGGTTTCCCCCTCGAAGTGATTAATTTCTAAGGCGTTGATCTCTCTTTTCTTCTATTTTGGAGCTGGTTTCACAATAGAAGAATATCGTGCGACGGGTGCAAAGGTTTCTTCATAATCAATCCCCTCGATTCATGAGAAGCCTCGGGCCACAAATCTTGCCTTATACTTCTCAACACTCCCATCAGCAGCTTGCTTTACCTTGTAGATCCATCTTGAACCTACCACTGATTTATCAACTACCCTTGGAAAAATTTCCCAAGCACTGTTTCTGAAAATGGAGTCATACTCCTCCACCATTGCATCTACCCATGTGGGCTCCTGCACTGCTTCCTGAAAGGAATATGGCTCAGTCACAATACATTTTCTCATGAGAGCCATGTATCCAGTGAATCGGTCAGGAGACTATCTCTGTCTGCACTGTGAAGTAGGGACTCCTCCATTCTGTGTCGCATCAAGCTTCAACCTCTCAGCTTCTGTGGTACGCCTTCTACCAGTTCTGATGTTTGGCTCTACATGAGTGGACTCCTCCAATCCATGAACCTCCTCTTGTGGCTGATCCACATCTAGAGACTCATCTTTGGGAACAAGTAGTTCCTCCTTTGCATGCAAGTCTAGATCCCTCTCAAGCAACAACTTCATGGCTTTCTCCTGATTGAATTTTATATCCCGTCGCACCACATTCATTCAACTGTTTGGAAAATACAAACGATAATTATGGGGTGTTTCTGTGTACCCCACAAATATCCCAACTTCAGCAGTTAGCTCTAGCTTCTTCCTGGCATTCTTGTTCACATGCACATAAACAGATGAGCCAAAAATCTTAAAGCGAGAAACATTTCGTTTCTTACTAGTAAAATCTTCTTCATGTGTACTCATGCCAAGTACTCTATGAGGACAACGGTTTTTCACATAAACCACAATGTTGCATGCTTCCGCCCACAAGTGCATTAGTAGGCCTTGATCCTGCAGCATAGCTCATGCAGCACCCACAATCATTATGTTCTTCCTCTCTGCGACCCCATTCTGCTGTGGGTTATGAGGTGTTATGAGTTCTCTTCGAATTCCTTATTTGCTACAGAAGTCTTTGAATTTGTTCGAGATATATTAACCACAATTATCGCTCCACAGAGCCTTCACTTGCTTCCCCGACTCTTTCTCCACCAATGCTTTAAACTCAAAGAACTTTGAGAATGTTTGATCTTTCTTCTGCATGAGGAAGATCTAGCATCTACGAGAATATTCATCAACAAAAATTACATAATTTTTTTTTTTTGTTGTTGAATCAATCGAGAATGGTCCAGACACGTCTGTGTGAACACTCTCCAGGATTACCAAAGCACACTTCTCCTTTTCATGAAAGGTGGTCTTCAAAAACTTACCCATAGTACATCCCTTGCACTGATCTAACTATGCAAGTGTACCCTTGGGAAGTCTAGTAGAAATCTGTTGCAAAATCTTCAGGGTGCCATGGTGAAGATGGCCCAATCTCCTGTGCCATAATTTTCCCTCATCCTGGATCACCACTTATTCTTCTTTTCCCACCATTGCAGCACAGCCATCTACCTCCAACTTGTGGAGATTCTTGACTCGAATCCCTATCCTCTTGGTTTGACCCATTATTTAATGTCACAGGAAAGCTTTTCCATTGCTGAAAACAATGTCATAACCTCTGTCCTCCAACATTGGAACTGAGACCAAGTTTTTCTTCAAACTTGGAACATGCATAACATCTTTCAACATAAATGGTTTACCTAACTCCTTCTCAAAGGTAATGGTACCAATGTTGGTCGCACTGTATAATCCATCGTCACCCATATCTATATGCATTTGGAGATATTTCTCCTCCAAGTCACTAAAAAACTCCTTATCTCCCATCATGTGGAAGGAAGCACCACTATCAAGATACCACACCGATCCCATTGCGCTTGAAACCAAGCATGCGATCAAAGAGAAATCAAGTTAAAATTTTGAGGCAAGGGCCTCACCAGCTGCAACTCCAACAACCTTCTTGTTATTCTTTTAAAGTGGGCAGTTAGTGGTGAGATGCCCATGTTCGTGACAATAAAAACACTTCACCTTGGAAAAATCCAACTTCTTGCCTTTAGCCTTAGATTTTGAGTGGAATTTCTTCCCCTTCCCTTTCCTTACTTTGGCAGCCAAAGCACAATCCTCTTCATAATCATGTTTTGATGAAGAGCCATCCCTGGTGTTCCACCTAAACTCCTCCTGCACTAGATATGACCACAGTCATTCCCAATATGACAATTTTTCCTGTCTGTTGACAGAGTATTTATAACTATGCCAACTCTTAGGAATTCCAAAGAGAGCCAAACTCACCAAATCATCATCAGCAACTGTGATTCCTACACTCCATATTTCATCCCGACATTGGACAAACTTTGTGAGATACTTAGGAATATTGTCGCCCTTCTCCATTTTGATCTTTCTGAGTTTATCCTTCAGTGCCAATTTCCTATGGTCGCTGCTGATTTGGAAAAGATATGTCAAAGGCTTCCACATTGCAAATGGAGTGGCTTTCCCATGAAAGCTTGAGACATATGGTCTCTCACACCTTCCAACAAAATCCTTCTCGTCTTCGCTACTTTCTTTTGCGAGGCGTCAAGTAATGCAGCATCCGTCGAAGTGGGCATAGGAACATCACTGTCGATGAATTTCTTCAAGCCATTATCTTCAATAACCACCTCCATCCTATCCTTCCATGCAATGTAGTTCGAGCTGCCCTCGAGTGCATACTCTAACTGCAAACCATTGAAAGCCATTTCGATGTTTACTCAACTGTCGCACCAAGAAATTCTTGCAACAAATTCAAATTGTTTCCACCAACAAACTCAGCTACTGCTTCAATACTGCAATCTTCCTTGCTCTGATACCATGTAGAAATTTTAATACAATTATGTATTTCCAGATTCTCCTGATCTAAAAATTATATGACACTGTTAAATACAGAATCCTTCTACTTAAATATTTACAGAAATTTAATCTCCAATTGCAAACACGTGAAGAAAAATCATTCACACATAACACATATGTTTTAACGAGAAAGCATAAAACTAAAAACCCCAATATAATATATTATGTATATATCATGGATCATGAAACAATCTCATACAAAAATCTACTCCAAGAGTTCTCAGTATAATAAACAATTGTCTCACACTGTCATACAAAAATTGGCATAAACATGCACCAATTTACTGCCTCTTGACAGCCTGCATCCACTACACAATCCCTGCAGATGAAGATCCCTGAATGAATTTGATATTTCCTTGCCTTTACTGCAAATCAGATATCCAATGTGTGTTTGGTTTCACTTGTGAACCCACTATAGTCACAACTGATAGTCAAACTGACCCTTTCACCTATCTCTCAACTGGTCTCCACTAGATCTGACATGCATGTAGTTAACAATTGTATTTCTTCAGTTTCATGTGAGACCACTTCTTGTGAATTAGTTAAATAATTAATTCACGTACCTCTCACTAGCGTATCTTTAGTTACAACTAGAACAATTGAGTTTAACTCACTTAACTGAGTTAAACTAGATAACAACCCACATAACTACACATCCAACTCTGTTACAACTTTGTATCACTCAGTTACAACTAAGTCCACTAGCATGTCCCACCAACCAACCTTAGAACCCATAATTCCTTCAGTCAACTAGTTTGCCACATTAGTTAACTGAAATCAAGTGCTTCAAGAGAATAGATTATTATTTATTGTCTAATTATTATTAAGGGCTAATAATAATTGACATGCGATCTATTTTTAGACATGAGATCTATAAATAGACTTCACCCATGCATCTAAAAATAGAATCTCATCTATAAATAGAATTTTCTCAACCATCTATAAATAGACTCCCGCTATAAATAGAATATGCTCAACATTCTAAAAATAGACATACATCTAAAAATAACTTGCGGGCCCCACCTAGTGTAGGTGCTTAATTTTCACTAGGATCATCATCTTGTTGAATCTCAACACGGATTACACACCAATACCTTAAGAGTCATTAACATCATCAATGGTTTCTCTCACGTCTGTTAACAACTTACATCATTGGTCGGTAATTAGATGGTGTCTACCATGTTCGACTCTAGCTCATTGATTCACATGGTTGGACTCGTACATTAGATGATCGTGTGAATGAGATGGAAGGCCCTAGATCTAGTTTCATCCATCTGTGTTGTGATTTCAGTATTAATACAAGGTCACAAAGTATGATGGATATGATCATACAGACATTCATCCAGTTATGGGTCCATCATTTATCATTAGTGGACATGTCTTTTTTATGATTATACATGTAATGTTAGCTTATGTTCTGAGAATGGGTCTGCCTCCCTCAATAGAGATTTCATGATGTAAATGTATTGTAACAGAAGATGATCTCACTAGTTGTTCTTGATCTTGAATTGTCACAAGGTAAAACACTTCAGTCATCAGTTGTCATTTATGACTTTGTGCTTTAATAGGCAATCTGTTATAGGTCATTTTGGTGCATATGATCAATATGCCTTCAAAAGGGATCATTCTCATCCTTTGAACAATTTTTCATCCTCCCTACACAAATACCTAAGCATGACTCTCTCAAAACCCTGAATTTATTCTTGAAACTGCTTCATTTTAGTGTTTTTTATGCCCAACGCAACCTGGCCCTTTAGAGACCAGCGTTTACCAACAGGCTGTCCCTCTCTAGAACTGCATTGATAAACAACAAGTTACCCCTTTCTAGGGGTGCATGGATTCTATAAATTCGGGAAAAATAAAAAATAATCCCGTAGCTTCCTCTTTCAGAAGCTTCCACGAGTTGTTATAACTATTTACCTCGGATGAAATTCTCGAATCCTATCCTATCCTACCTTAGAGATTTCGCTCCTTATCCCTTGAGCTCATCGTTCGATTAAGAGTGGATCTCAAGCCTAGATTGGTAAATGGATAAGTACTCTTAACCTACCAACCTCTTTTATATATTTGTGCCCATCCAAAAGTTAGGGGTTGACTTTTGGAGATAAATTCTACCCTCATGCTACTTCTATGAGAGTCATTACTCCATGCATTAGGGTGACATAAAGATGCACTTTATGGTAAGGAAGGACAAGTCAAATTGGAGGATCTCTTCTACAAGATCAAATCCCATATTTGGTTGTAACTCTCTCCATTTCTATTAATAAAAAGAGTTCACTATTTTCCTATATGTGATGTTATGAATTCATGTACTTAAATGATGTGTTGATCCATTGAATAAGGTGATTAGATGATGCTACATAAATGTTATAGACGTTGGCTTGTTTTGTTTGATTATGCGAGTTATAATTATAACGATAAGTGCTAGGATTGGATCATACAAACCAAAAGAGGAGCGAAGCATACAACAGATTCCAAGTAGTCTTCATCCCATTGCCTACTTACTTTAAGGAAAACATTAGCTTCTTTTCTTTTTGTTGTTCTAGAATAGGCCATCAAGTCTAGGGAAGATACTTCTATCTGTAGTCGTAGATTCCACATAGCAAGGTGTTTCTTATGAATTTGGGTGGTGCCTTATCCATTTTTCTTGTAGATTTAGCTCTTCTCCAATGAATTTCGCTTTGTAGTTCTTTGATGAATTCGGTTTATAAGATCCATTATGGAGCTAATGCGTTTGACTCCATCAATTCCAAGCACACATGGTCTTCTAACTTGCAACACCTCTATAGAATGGAATTCTTCTTCATACAAAATGGATGATCACATACGTCCTTACAGATTTACCCCATGTGAAATTGCCAATTTTCATAGGGTAATGAGGAGGGTAGCGCGACAGTTCAAGGGTCTCCAAACCAGTTGTTCACATCTCAGTGATAGGGTGTCCTCTTAATAACAATCTCAACTAGTAAAAAATGTAGAATTGGAAGCTAAGGTAGCCATACAGAGCAAAAAAATATGGAAAACAAATTGGGAGGCTTGCAACAATCCATAACATGAAAATCATTTGATCTCAAGATTGGTCAAGAGCACCAATTCCATAATTTCACTTCCAAAGGGTTCAATTGGATCTTACAAGGTCGAGATCAAGGAAGAATACATAGTTCAACATACTCGGGAAGTGATGGAATATGAAGAAGTAGATTTAGAATCTCAAGTACATGTCAAGCAAGAAACCCACAGTGAGTAAGTCTCCACTAAACAATCCAAAATTTTATGTTTCATGGTTCAGTACTTTTGCAGCTTGCTAGGCTAGTACATCAGAATATACAATTGTAGGTATTTTTGTTTTATGGTGAAAAATGCAAGAGCCATGTAGGCTATAGGTAAGGCCTTACTAATTTTTTACAGTATCGGACCTATGAGGGAAAACACTACTATTTTAAATTGTATTATCTCATTGTACATTGAAACCATAACTTCCTTTCAAAATGCAATTAGTATTACTATCCATTTCAATCATTCTTTTTTTTTTTAATAAAGGATGGACCAACTTAGAGTCGTCCATGCTAAACTCGATAATAGATTTAGCTTTCTCATCCGTATTATACCATACTAATATTTTTGCCCATCACTTGCATTTGAGCTCAGTTCCATTTACTATTTATGCGTATGGAAGTTATGTCCATTAAATTCCCCCATAATGACTTCCATTTCAACAAAAATACTTATAATTAATCTACTAAATCTTTCGAAAATAATAATCAACTTGAAAAAAAAATCATCTTTTGAATATTGATTGTGTGCCCTAGTTAGACAGATTTGTTATTCATTGTAATTGTAACCTACATTATTGTTGTATCATATATTCTTTTGCATTGGTTTTTTGTCTCAACAATCTATTACAAGTTTTTTCATTTCTTAATGTGCTCTAATTTAAGATGTTTACAATTCACATTCACGTTATATAGTGATTTGTGCCTTCATTTATCATTTGGAGGCTATAGTGGCCAACTGTTGTATAATCAACCTTTCTTATGCCAGTGAATCAGACACATCTACTATCATTTGTCTGATATTCTACAAAATTTTCATCTTGAAACCAACAATAGGACTTACAAAATGCATCTGAGTAAATTAATCACCCTCTTGAATGGAATTTTGAGGTGGTCACTGCTAACTGATATTATGTGTATGAATTACGAGGGTATTAATTGGCATTAACCATATGACCTAACAATAAAAAATTGAAATCGATTCAGATATAGAGGAGAGATGTTTATTATTTCAGTTTCTTATGAGAAGTTGTTAAGTTTTCAAACAAAACAAACCAACATGATTTAGTCACTAATGTAGGCACAACCTATAAATTTATTTGCCATAGAAACCAAAGTTAAATGTGTAGGTGTGTAACGATAAGGGAAAAGAGGAAAAATAAAGAACATTAAAAATAGAAAAATTTAGATTTAAACTTTAGATTTCAAACCCTTTGATACTTCTCAAACTAATAATACCACAACCTAATCCTATATTGCTTTCTACTCAACTAGAGCATTGCCATAAACAAAATTTGGTTAAACTAAGGCAACAATTAGCTTTTATACAAGTTTCCCTTCTTATATATTGTTATATAGAAGTCCCTTCTTTTTAGTTCCCCAATCATCTCTATGTTGCTACTTATAATGATAGATCATTGTTTTAGAAATACCCATTTAATTTATCTATGTGTGGGATTTTTGCAAAAACTCTTATAAAGGATTTATGTTTAATGTTCTTTAATTTGCAATTCAATTATTGTTATTTGGTGGGCTTTTCAATTGCATTTCAAAGTTATGCGAGAAGCTCTGCTAAACTATGTGGTGGATTCAAATGGAAAGGAATGATATATTGTTTTTTTTCTGCATTTCTTTGGATTGTATTTTTTTCAATTATATTGATTATAAGTTTACCAATAATTGTTTTATTTTTTATTTTTTGGAGTTTCTGGTTATAAGTGGTGCATAAAAGACAAATAGCAGGGTGTGACACGCTTGGGATAGTGTTTGTCAACACTTTGTGCTCATGCATAGAATGTGAATAGTGGGTCCGTCTCGCCCGCCCGTCTCGTGCTTGCATTGGAGAGTTTAACAAACTCTATGTGCATGCATTCAATAGTGGGCTTTGTTCGTGGCGAGAAGATCTTCCCAAATCTTCTATTCCTTCGGTAGGTCTTTGCATCTTTAGAGGCAATTGATAGTGTATATTAGGCTGGAAGTGTTGTGTTTATAATTTGAAAACGTATAAATAGAAACAATAAATCATCTATCGTGTAGATTCAAAGCACCAAACTTTTTATTCTTTCATTATACCTTTATACCTTTAGAGACAATTGTTAGGATATATTAAATAGGAAATGTTATGTTTATAACAATAAATCACCTATCATTTAGATTCAAAGCACCACATAAAAAAGACTTACATAACAAAATGAAAAAATATATATATATATTTTAACATCCACTAAGCTAAAAATAACTTATGAAATGAACATTAAAGAAAAAAAAATTATTTTAATGTCCACTAAACTAAAGATAACTTATGAAATCAGAGCAACACTAATATATTTATAATTTGGAAATTACTTTCATTGCTGTGTTTGCTGTGTTGTCACATCAGAATAGACTAGACAACAAATTAACACATTCAACGCACCACATAAGGATAACAATTAACTGTCCAGGTTCAATGTCCTCGAGGGGAATCAGCATACATGACGTCAGCGCATTTGTCATTTGGATGCCGCCGTTGAACAAGGTAGCACAACCTTCGCTTCTCCTGCGGAAATGGTTAAAACCATACACCAAGGTTAACATTCTGCACCATCCCGAGAGCATCAAACACCAGAAAAAAACGAAATGGGTTTAGAGAGCCAATCTCAAGCCAATTTGGGCATCGATGCAGCCTTCATCCAATCCCTAGAGCATCGCCCAAACGACAAACACAGCGACTTCACGCTCAATGATCAAATTCCCCTCATAGATCTTTCCCCTCTCAATCCCACTACTCCACCCCACCCCACCACCTTGTACTCTCTCGTCGCTCAAATACACGCAGCTTGCAGGGACTGGGGATTCTTCCAAGTCATCAACCATGGCGTCTCCCCCCAACTCCTCCACACAGTCCAATCCGAAGCAGCCAATTTCTTTTCCCTCGCCTTGCAAGAAAAAGCCATAGTGAGGAGAGATTTCGAAAACCCATTGGGCTATTACGACACAGAGCTCACAAAAAATGTCAGGGACTGGAAAGAGGTCTTCGATTTTGCGTGCCGAGCCACATTCCGCCTTCCTGCGAGTTCCGAACTCGACTCCGATGAGATTCGAACAGTGACAAATCAGTGGCCGCAGAACCCACCTGGCCTAAGGTCCTTATTAATCCCTGAGCTGTACTTATGCATGGCGAGGTATCGATTCCCTGGAGGGCGAATCTTAAGAAATAGATTAAGATTCGCACCTCCATGGATTTGATATCTCTCACAATTACCCACTCCTATGTATTGAGATATGGCTTCTAAATTTTTGATAGATATTGACTAGTTTGCATTGGCTTGTGGATACAGGGAGGCCTGCGAGAAATATGCAGAGGCCGTGGAGAAGCTTGCTTTCAGATTAGTGGAACTCATATCTCTGAGCTTGGGGTTGCCAGCTGATTATTTCAATTCCAAGTTTGAGGAACAAACTTCGCTTCTGAGGTTGAATCATTATTCGCCCTGCCCTGTGCCTGAGCTAGCTTTGGGAGTGGGTCGCCACAAGGACATTGGGGCTCTCACTGTGCTTGCTCAGGATGACGTTGAAGGGCTTCAAGTCAAGCGAAAAGATGGAGAATGGATTGGTGTAAAGCCTATCCCCAATTCCTATGTCATCAATGTGGGGGATTGCATGCAGGTCAGAAGTTTTTGTTTTGCCATTCATGTCTAACTAGTTAGTACATAATGAATTCTCATATGAAACAGGCTTTAATACAATGGTTAATGCAAGATATGTTTGGGTAAGGACAGTTCACTAGACAGTTCACTAGACTGAAAGATCTTGATTTATGAGTGTATATAACTTACAATCATTCTGTCAGTGTTGCCTTGGAATTACCTTATTTTGTTTATTTCAAGGGGATTTTGTGTTGTACAGGTTTGGAGCAATGGCATATACAAAAGTGTAGAACATAGGGCGGTGGTGAATGACAAGAAGGACAGGTTTTCTATCCCATTCTTTCTTTTTCCTTCGCATTATGTTATTATGGGACCTGTACCTGAGTTGATCAATGAGCAAAATCCGCCTAGATATAAAGAATTCAGTTGGGGGAAGTTCTTCAAGAGGAGAAGGGACAGCAATTTCAAGAATTTGGGCACAGAGAACATTCAAATCCATCACTTTTATATTTCCCAAAACTCCTCTGAATAAGATCCTCATCTTACTGGTTCAATATTTTTATGCTTTTGTATTTAACCACCTGTTTATTTGGTTAGGAATTCTTATTGTTCTCTGTAGTTTTGGTAAGCTCATATAGTTTCAAAGATAAATGGGTCACCACAGCACACAGAATACTGTTGTACTTAGTGATCTACTATTTGTACTTCTCTTTCAAGTAATCCATACTAATCCCATTTGCAACGTTGATAGCAACCTTGGTAGCTATGGTAAAGAATTTTAAGAAAGGGTTGATGGTCTTGATTCAGCTCAGTAGAAATAGATCACATTTTTTACTATTGATTTTCGAAAATAATTTTCAAAGAAGTGATACCAACCCTGTGGTGTGGGTATGACTATATGTTATTTACTACAAGAAAGAATCAAACCTGGAACTTTTCCTTCCTTTTAGTGTCTTTTTATTGAAAGGTATTTCCATTAAAAATTTGAAAATTGTATTAATTCCCTCTAAAGATCTAAATTGGTCATAGGGACTTGTTACTACAACCAGCAATAATAAGCAATAAGAGCCTTTTGCAAAAGGCACACCCTAAAATGAGCTGAAATGAAAAGAAAAACAGGCAGAAGAAAAGCAGAAAATGAATTGACATAACATTGGCCACATACAAGTAGTTTATACTCCAGCAAGGAAAACTTATAAAGTGAAAGAGAGCCTATACAGAAACATAGCCTGGATTAAGATGTAACTTCCATAGGAGGAGGCAGGGAGTTGGCTCCACACATCATCGAAGTCAACGGTGTAAATCTTAGCACTAAGTTCCTCTCGAACAATGTCTTCTAGAGAGTGGCCTGGACATAGGTCCCTGAGAAGTAATCATGGGTGGCATTTAGTGCTCTTGATGGTGGCGCAAAAGTTCTAATGGAAGGAAAGAAACTAGTGATATATCTTTGAGCAGTTGTTGTTTTTGACATTTCTTTATTTTCAAATGTTCACTACTCGTAAAACATTTTGATTTGTGGCATTTTCTTTTTCAGATTTAACAATATCTTAAGAAGAAAGATGTTGCTTATCAAAATTTGATTTCTGATTGACAATCTTATTTTTCTATTCTAATGCATCAAAATTTGATTTACGATTCACAAAATCGTCTTAATTTTCTATCCTGGTTGATCAAAATTTGTACTCTCTACTATATAGTCCTCTCTGCAATCTAGACCTATTCTTCCCCTTTTACTATGTAGTGACCTATTGACTTATTCCTTGGTTATTTGTGGACATTAATAATTATTGATCTATTTCATGATTATTTGTGGACATTAATAATTATCTTATCATATTATTTCAGCGGAAGTAGGAAAATATGAGTGGCATTGGAACTCTTAATTGCATAGCTTGTGAAAGATAGACAAATTTGTGTGCGCTGAAGAGTTCAAGCCTTAGAGTGAGTCGGGAAAACAGAGAAATCATAATTCATACAACAATCAGTTAAGCAATAGATCTAGGTTTTAAACTCGGACTTGGTTGTTGGTCAACTTGGATTCAAAACTACTCAATCTAAACCTTATAAGTTATAATATGGTAGAAAATGCTTGACATGCCTAATCAATGATTTTGATTTGAGTGAAGGGTATGTTTTTTCTATGGCCACGATAAATGATTTTGATTTGAGTGAAGGGTATGTTTTTTCTATGGCCACGATAAAGGATTTCAACTATTAATATGACCAACATCGATGTACATAAAGAGCTTGGTGCTCTTGATTAAATGCCAAATGCATACCCTCATATCTGGTAGAATCCAATAAAAATGTTGCAATCCTACCAAATCCTATAATCTTGAAATCTCTGAAGTCACTAAATTTTGAATGTGATATGAAAGTCTATTTTTCGTATAAAAACCAATAAAATTGTAACTACTCTCAAACATTTTGAAAACAGTAATAGTATTATTTGAAAAATTAAGTAGATTAATAAAAGGAAAAACATTACCACTAATTGTCAATGTATTTAGTCAAACTCTACTAAATAGAAATTGAATTTTGCATGTTGATAAATTTAGTGCTTACTGAATTGAGTTGGTATATGCTTGGTCAAGTAAGGTTGGCTTGATACAAAACCAACCAAATCAAAAGTTTTCTTCACTATTTTGATACAAAATAGACCCTCCAACCCAAAAATAAATAAATGAATTCAATACAATTGTTGATGAGCTAGGTCAAATTAACTAAAACCACTTTTCAAAACACAAGCAAAATTACAGAACAAACACAACAATGTTTGTCAAAGAACACCTTATGATAGGATGAAAATCACTCGTCAAAAGAAATAGGAAGAACTCTCCAGAATCTAGACAGATACAGCATCATTTGAACCAATACTTTATTTGTACTTTAGTTACACTGATATAGTAAGCGGTACATAGAATGACGAAGGTGTCTTATAAATAGCTCATATGTCTTATAGAAAAGTTTATGCAAAAAAAAAAAATGTACTTTGTAGTTCATAATAATTCTAAAATAAGACAACAATGTCAACTTATGTGATTGGAAGCGTGAATTTTAATATCACCATGGACAACCCAATATTTTCCCAAGTGTCCTAACTAGCTATAGTAGTAGTTTGATATTTGGTACAATTTTAAAAATAAAACAATACTTCACTTCACAACTGGTTGGTTTTAATTGGGACCAATAGTTGGAAATGGAAGTACTAACTAGATACACTCTTAAGCCATGTATCGTGAATAAATTAATGAACCAAATACAACTCGAGCTGGAAAGTAGTGTTAAGGAGGATGGAAAAGTTGAATTATAAAATCTATCATTATCCAATGACAAGTGAAATGACCATAACCAATTATCAATATCATTTTACAATTTGTATCAATTTCATTATATTTAATATTCTTATATATGACCTATATCCGGTGTCCAAGTTTAATATGTTTAATATTTTTTCACAGGATTGGTTGGAAAAATTACAAATTTGAAAAATTATGCCACTCTTTAATCCATTAGGTAGTTGTAGTGACATGACATGTTACTTTTTCTTCAATAATGTTAATAGTTTCAACATTTGAGTGTTATAGTTTCAACATTTGAGTGTTATAGATGGTCAAAAATTGTTATATTAATACTATGTTAATTGGTACAATTTTCAAATCAAAATGTTAGTTTGATTTACAAATGGTTGATTTTGGTTGGGGATTGTTACCCAACCATATGTCTAGGTAACTCTAGGAGAAAAAAATTATCTTAGGATGCAATTTTCTAACTAGCGGTTCAATCATGATCCATAAATAGCTAGCCTCATATGCTTCTCATCCACTCCTTGGTAAATGTATTTTTTCATATAGCTTGCTCTGTCGTTAAAGGGGATACATCTATTTTGAGGTGTACTAACCATTTTTTTATTCACGTTCTTTCATTTAATGTTTAAGTAGATTTTAATATGGATCATAGGATAATTTGGATAATAGAATATTATTGGTTGTAAGCTTGTTCTCTTGCTTCATATTGGTGGCTATCATTTTCCCTTGATCCAAAGTGACCTTCCTTAAGGCCTTTCTTTCATTGTCTAGGAGGGGCACACATAGGAGACTTTGATTATTGTTTTGTGTCCATGGTAAACTTAACACTTTCCATCGCCCCCATGTATCCACATCCCATCTTCGAGTTGATTGTTATTCATCACTCATATTGGTTTCTTGTTTTCCTCATCGTTGAGTAGGGGCTTTGATACTTTGCCCTAAGGGTTCTATGCAACCAAAAGAGAAGAAAAATCATGAGTCAAATGTCAAAATACAAAAAGGTGGCAAGAATAAAAGAAAGTGTGTGGACAAAAGTCTAGTCTAAGCTCTACCCCCCTCATTCATCCTTACATTCCAGGGTAAATCACGATCTATCTAAATGAAAAATTATTTTAAATATACAAACCTTGAGGAGCAAGTAATTGATTCATCTTTAATGGGTAAATAATTAATTAATGGAAGCTTATAATTTAAGATATATATGTAAAATTGATGATGAAAAAGGAAAATACAAAGTGTTGTAAAAATAGGTTGAGGAAAGGTGTAATTTAGGCCCCACGATTTCTCCCTCATCACATTATAACACTCAAATATGTTGTCAAGTTCATAGCCCAATACAAGACAATGGAATTCTCCATGAATTAAACCCTACATCATGTCATTCATCACTTACACTTATAGATTGTTGGATCAACCTAGAAACTATTCTTCCCCCTAAGGTTCGAAATACCTAATGGAGCCTTATAATAACCCTTCCATATCTAAGTAGGGTAACATGTTTACAACTAAAAATATAGAACTACATTTGGATATGATGCTTATTTGAAGTACTTTGGTTCCTTTTACATTGAATATGGTCCACTCTAATGCTCTAAGGGTTTTTGTGCTCCTGGATATTGTTTCAATCCCTTGAGGGATTCCATGATGCTTCTCTATCACTCAAAAGAGAGTCCAACCCCACTTGATGATTGCATAGAGAACTTTGACAAAGTCGTTGGACACTTATTGACGAGTGTTGATCTTGGGATTCCTTAGAACAATTGAAAAGACAAGCTCACCTACCTCTAGGACCTTGGACTTTGCTTTCCATATCCAATAAATTACCTTAGGAGAAAATGTACCCCATAGATGAAAGTATACCTCCAGGATGACATTACGCCTACTTGAAGGACGTTTCCATGTTTTTATAATTTTTTATGACGATGATGACATGAGAACCCTATGGAGGGGATGGTACATTGTTCTACATATGACAACACACTTGGGCACGATGGCATCCCCTTCTTGATTCTTGGATTGATGACGTGAGTAGCCTAGTGGACACAATTGGGGTTGAGGAGGTTTTACTTGATTATTTGGCACCCATTTGATGAGGAAACATGATTTTTTGGTGAAATTCACCCCTTATAACCATTCTCTACACTATTGATGAAGAGACACACCTTTTGGAGGATGATGCCACCCTTGGAGGGATTTCAACTCACACGTATGAGTTAATTGAGGACTATTTTTATGTTTTATCATTGAGGTAGCTTTCTTTGGGGGTTAGTTCGTGACCTAGTAAACTTGTAATCACATTTTAATATTCCAGGACTTCTTAAGCTAAATTAGAGAAATTGAACTTTGTTGCCCTTATATAAATAGAGGAAAATCCAATTCCTTTGGATCATTGTGCTGGAAATACTAAGAGGAGGGGGGGGGGGGGAGGGGGGAATCAATATTTCTTAGAAAATAGCACTTATTAATATTTTTTCAGAGCTTTAGTTAATCTTCAATTTTTATTATTGTTCAGTAAAAGCAGTGAATAGGCACACGAGTTTTAGGTGAAAGACCCCCTGTGGGTCAAAAACCACATAACACTTTTCTAATAAATTCTTTAATCTTTAGCCCCAACTAAAATTAATGTTACAACTTCCTAGAATTCTAGAAAATCATTCTTCTCCATCTCCCACTGGAAGTATGACCCAATACGCGGATTTTATTAGAAATCAAATGAAAGGATGCTTCAACACCTTAGCGATCCACAACTCGCCCTAGCACCACCCTACCACCCTAAAGTGTTTATAGACCTGTACATGTAGGTGACTTCATCCACCTCCCTAGCACCACCCTACCACCCTATAAAGACAAGAATAGAATATAGAAATTTTGGACTCCCATACCAGGGGCTATCATCCAATTTCAATGATTTTAAATAATTTTTGTTTGACAAACCAACAACGATAAGGCCTATACCCTTGTCCCAAAAAACAAAGATTCTTGTTCAACAAAAACACATGTCCTTATCCCAAAATATATTTTCCTTCTTCAATTCTAGGAAATGAAACAATCTTTATGATTACAATGATGTACAATTCTTTGACCTCAATTACAAAAGGACTATAGACAAAAAAATTACAATAATTTGACAATCTCTCCACATGTTATCCTTTATGCTTGTTGAAGAAGAAACTACTTGTGTTGATGATAATCTTCAAGGCTTGGTTGCATGTGGATTTTGAGTTGTGTTTCAACAATTGCTCTACTATCCTGCCCTTTCTTCTCAAGTTTCTAGAGTTGTAGGTGATGTATTAAGTTGTTTATTGAAGAAATTTATTGTACCTGCAAAAATGTATTCAAGTGAGACTCAATTTGCAAGACAAGAAACTTGCAAAAATCCTTAAAAAAAACAAGGATTATTCTAGTAATAGCAATTTTACATTGATGATATTGCAATAACATCCTAAGAGAAATACTTAAAATTTAATGCAACAATAAAAGGAGGAGAGTCATACTTACCTGGACCTTTGATGTCTTAAAACTCCTTGAAAGTGTTCAACATTTTCTTCCATCATAACCCGACTGTTGTAGTGGTAGGTGGCTTTGGATTCTTGAATATTTTAGATGATGAAATAACTTGCAGGATACCTTTGTCTATTAGCTCAAATAGAGACATATACATATAAATAGTTACTGTACTAGGATTCAAAATTTGGTTTCTTGCTTTAGATCAAACTCAATTAAGACTCAGATGAAACAAGTACTAATATGATCTGAATGGAAAGTGTCATCTACCCATGATATTCATTCACCCATGGTATTTATCCACCCATGGTATTCATCCACCCATGAAATCTACCCATGGTAGTGTAAGTGACATCCACCCATGTAATCTATCCATGGTATTGTAAGCGGTATCTACCCATGGTTTTGTAAATGAAATCTACCCATTTTATTATACATATATGGTATTGTAAGTGGTATCTACCCATGGTATTCATTCATGGTATTTACCCACCCATGGAATTTACCTGTGACATTGTAAATAAAAAATGACTGTAAGTAACAAGTCACATTTTGTAAAAGGACAACTTGTCCACCACAATGTAGTTTTACAGTTATTCTCTATTTTAATTAAAAAAGTTTCTTTATAGTTTTGTTTGCTGTGTGTTCTCTCCTTTTTCTGGCATTTCAATTTTTCAGATCTTGGGGGCCTCCCCCCCCCCCAAGATCCATTTCATTTTTTTTTATATCTTGGGGCCTCTCCCCAAGATTCGGATCAGTGATATCAGATTCAGGTGAATCTATGGGAATGAGAGTTTGACACATATTTCAGTTTCAAATTTTTGTAGAAATCTTCAAAAAACTTCACACATATGCTACTACCTCCACACAACACTTTCTTGGGAAAAACTAGAATATTGTTTTTTCATTTTTTGCGGGAATTTTTTAGGTGGCGTGTATGGAGATCAGATATGAAACTTTTAGTGCAAAATTTACAAAAATAAATAATAGATTTGGATTCCATATGAAAAAATACATAAATTAAAAAAAAAAAACAAATCAGTTGAATCAAAGTCCGGATGAGTGAGATATCACTGATTTAAAATTAGCTGTGTTGTAGACTTTTTTTTTTACGACAATTCTCGAACGACAAACATCCTATTATTTTTTGCAGTTTTTATGCATAATTTCAGAAAAATGATTGCATATCTGAGCCCCTCTTGAAAAATCATCCAATTTAAAAAAAAAAAAAGATTGCTCGAATCAGAGTTCGAATGAGGAATATATCACTGATTTAACGTTAGTTGTTTTTTCAGAACTTTTGTGGCAATGACACAGTTGCAGCATGAATCTGACTCTCCAGAGCATCTAGATATGGATTTCAATCACATGGGAATATGCAAAATGATCATTATATTTCCAAAAAAAGGTTATAATGATGATTATGAGTTATATTGACTGAGTGATGTCAATTTTAAATTATTTTTTATATTTGGAGTAGCATTCGAAGTGGGTTCCCTTTGGAGACGTGCCGTTCCACCCTAATCTAGTAGGCACTTGCTTCACATTGATCAGTTTTAGGATAGCAGCATCCGGCTTGGGTTCTTTGGAGACATTCCCTCCAAGCCCAGGCTATGTAGGCACCTGCTACTACATCAACAATCAACATCAGAGTTATGGGTCAACCGCACAAAATCGTTGGCATCGAAGTCCATTTTCTAGGTCACACATTATTAATATCACAGTTGGTCACAAGAATTACATGGTATCTCTATTCACAGATCTTCATTTGTCATGGTTATGAGTCATCCACAAAGCCACACTCCATCAAAGTCTATTTTCTAGGCCGCACATTGTCAGTATCACAGTTGGTCACAAGCATTACAGGGTATCTCTATCCTCAGATCTTCGTTCAACGTGGTTATGGGTTAACTACACGAAACCATTCTCTTTAGTGGCTCTTCATATTCAACAAAGAATTCTGAGAAGGGAACTTTGCGCAATGGAGACCATTGATTCTTAAGGAGGGAGGAGCATCTACCCATAGTATTCATTCACCCATGGTATTTAGCCACCCATGGTATTCATCCAATCATAGAATCTACCCATGGTATTGTAAGTGACATCCACCCATGGTATTCACCCACCCATGGAATCTACCCATGGTATTGTAAGTGGCATCCACCCATTGTATTTACCCACCTATGGTATTGTAAGTGGTATCTACCCACAATATCATTCATGGTATTTACCCATGGTATTGTAACTAAAAAAATACTATAAGTAACAAGTCATATTTTGTAAAAAGACATATTTTCCACCACAATGTAGATTTTACAATTATTCTTTGTTTTAATTTAAAAAATTGTGATTTTGTTTACTGCGTGTTCCCTCCTTTTGCTGGTGTCATAGGCCATTTTTTCACATCTAATCAGTGAGCCTCCCGATGGGATCAATCAACATCTTATTCCCCCTTTTCACCATCTTGCACAAATCCCTGAGCATGTACCCTTCATTTCCTATAATTTCAGCCCTAAACTGCATCATCTGAGCCAGTTTTAAGACCAACGCTCCCTATAAGCCTACTGGGGTGCGACCACCTATAGGTTTCTCCACTGTGGCTAGCATTGGTCACCAACAGATTACTCCCCTTTGTACCTACGTTGGTTCTAAAAATCCGGCAAATGAATGAGATTCTCGAAGCTTCCCCTTCTAGGAGTTTCCAGAAGTTGTTTCAGCCACTTACCTTGGATAAAACATTCAAATCCTATCCTACTCTAATTTGGAGTTTCACCACTTATCCTTTGATCGTATCCCTCCATCAAATGTGGACCTCAAACCCTAGGATGGTAATTGGATAATAAATCCAAACTTACCCTACTACTTTATATATTCAAAGCCTTCTATGTGGTCGTGGATGGATTTTGGAGAGTGATTCTGCCCTTATGCTTCTGTAGTGAGTGGTTATTGTCTTATGCATTTAGGGTGATTTGAGGTGCATATTGTGAGAAAGAAATAACAAGTCAACAACTTGGAGGAGCTCTTATACAAGATCAACTGCTACTTATGGTTGTAATCCCCTTCCATTTTTATTAATGAAAAGAATTCGTTGTTTTCCTATATGTGATGTTGTTAATTCATATGTTTCAATACCTTGTTGATCTATTGAATAGATTATTTAGATGATACTACATAGATCTTGTAGTTTCTTGGCTTGTGTTATATGACTGTGCGGGTTCTAATTTTGGCAATCAGAGTTGGAATCAGAGCTTCTAAGCTAAATAAGGAGCAAAGCATGCAAAGGATTCCAAGTAGACCTCACTCCGTCGTCTATTTTCTTTAAGGAAAAGCATTGGGTTCCTTGTCTCTCTGTTGTTCTAGGTTAGCTACTGACCTAGGGGAGATACTTTTTTCCACAATCGTAAATCCCATATAACAAATTATAGATCATGATGGGGAATAGAGTATTCCCTTGGTGGTTTCCTTGTCCATTTTTTTTATTACCTGCTTGACATATATTTGTTGTATCATCCAACCACGAACAAACCTAGGAAGTGATTTCATTGAGAACTTTTTGCAATTTTTGTGTTGAAATCCTATTTCCCAGGCCCAACACTCCCCTGGTGCCTCTGACAGAGCATTGCACCTCACTCAAGCCCACTTGGTACGAATGTGGAAAAGCATTGGTGCCTCTTCTGCACAAACATTGGTCCATGTTTTTGCAAAAAAAAATTCCTTGGTTCTTAAGCCTCTTTTTGGCTAGCCTACTTCCATCTGAAACTCCCTAAGTCTTCAGTGTCTTGTAGTATCTCTAAAGCCTCCATTTGTTTTGCATTTGTGTTTGTTTTCCTTTGGTAAGAATTGGTTTTTTTTTTTTTTTGTTCTTATCATTTGGTTGCTTACAAACTGATTTTGTTTTATTTCTTATCACTTGGATGAATTGTTGTTTTAGTCCTCAATCTAAAAAGTGTAATTGAATCATTAATTGAACAATTTCATCTTAGTTTTATTCATTTTGAAAATAAAGTGTGGTGAAAAGAAAAATTTTCATTGGCATTTAGGGTTTTGCATGTACATTAACATAGGAACAATTTCATCGAAAGGGAAATTTCATCTTGCATCTTGTTTGCTGGATATTGAGTGTTGCATCTTGATTTTTTTATGCCCTTCCTTAGCTAGATTTTCATTTAAAGAGAAAATAATTCTATTTTCTCATGCTAGATTTTCATTTTATGGTATTCAGGTGACATTCATGGTGAGCCCAAAAAAAGAAACATAATCAAAGATAACCAATAAAATTTATTGAATCAACCTAAGAAGAATTTGTAACATTAATGCAAACATCTATAGGTCTAGGCTAGAGATGTGTCCCAAAGTCTTTAAACGTAGGAGCTATCATTATTTTCTAGTGTTATATCTCGTGGGGGAAATCTCGTTCCACATACATAAGTGTATAAGATCATTGTCCACATACCTTCGGGTATATCGGATGGCTCTCCATGCATGCAAAGTATATGGGAACGCTCTCATCGAATGATTACACATCAGAAAAACTACTACGGACAACACTACCACACACCGTCATATATTTTGGGATTCCCCTATAGGTTGCTATCCATCCATAGCTAACCAAGTTTTTCGCCTTGTATATCGTGATACACTGAACACAACATTCGAGGATATTTGATTTCGTACGTTAGAGTCCTTGGTTCACCAAGGTGTATATTACAGTTTACGCTTGCTTGTTAATATTTTATGCCTATGTTACCATATTTTTTATTTATTTATTTTTGTGTTAATAAAATTTATCATCCAACGTTGAAGAACAAAATCCCCCTCCCCATCATTTTCAGAATGATAAATAAGCCTCCTCTTCCTCCATAGGATACTCATAATCATCATTAAAAGCATAAGAAAACACAAACTATTGAATCAGGAACTTCATGCAATACTTTTGTCCCTCCTCCTGATATTGATAAGCCAGAACCATTTGTCCATTTGAGTTCCAAAACCGAGATTACATCTACTCTTGTTGGTGACATTGACAAAATTGAAACAGAAGTCCCTGAAACTTTGTTACTCGAGGTCATTGAACCTGACCTTCCTGAGTCAGACACTTTTTTTCCTGAGGTTATTGAACCTGAGGAGCCTCAACCATATTCAACTGATTATTTGGGACCATCATCTTCTCTTCCTTTGTCTCAGACATAACTAATATATATCGGGCCTGACGATGAACCTCTTCTATACGGACTTGTGAGTATTGAAGAGATCCCTCAAGAAGATCATTGTCCTTTTACTCTTGTTCATTGGGAAGGACTTCATTTTTATCAAACCAATCCTCTTCCGTCTCTAAAACCTCAGACACAATCTCCTTTACCTAATTCTTTAGGCCTATCCGTGGATCTATCACGACAATCTTCATTGGGATTGTTAACCATGAATGGAACTGATTCAAACTCCCATCTCATGTCCACCACTATGGTTAAGACATCAAGTGTCTCTTCATAATCTATGCTTGTGAAATCATCACAAACTCATTTTTATGGTGTCCTGTCCATCCCACTTGATTATCAACCATTATCTGGTACCTTTTCTAATGCATCTTCCTATCCTTAGACCTCTCCCATGTCATCCAATTAGGGAATAATGTCAGGTACCTCTCTTATGAATTCCACATAGTTTGCTCCTCTTCCTCCACCTACACCTAAAATAGAGTAGTAGGTTGACCCTTATGTCAGTGGGCAAAGCTACCCTTAATAGACTAACTCTCCTTATGTTGGGTACCCTCCATATGTATCGCAGTTGCCTCCATCATCTCCTTATCCTTTAGCAGGGGGGAACCTATTGTTTGTATACATCAATATGGTAACCCACCTAATTATAATCCTCCTTACCTTGGAATGGATTCGAGCGTTTGGAAACCTACTTTACCCGTTCAACCTGGTTCACTTTGGGATCAATTGTTGAATCCTCAAACGGCACCATCTTCATCACAAAATTTTATCTATCCATAAACACCTCAACAAGCTCAAATACATGTGAGCGAGCCTTTAAAACTTATTCCAATGATGTATGGTTCTCCCCAAATCTCGCTTAGTCAACCTGTACAAGGTTCCCCACCTTCTCAATCGCTTGCGCAAGGTACTACTCAAGTTTCAGTACGTCAAATTATTCAAAATTTTGTGTAGTCTCAACCGAAACCACGTTACCAAAGGGCAATGGAAACCCCTATCAAGAAACAATATGGATCACATCAAGTTCCTTTTCAAGGCAAGAAAATCCAAACCCAACCATTCTAGCAACATTATCGACATCCTAGGGCTGCACATCAAACTCACTTGTATGTTGGTTATCATAACTCTGCTTATCCTGATAACAAGGTTCTCTATTATTAGAACCCTCCTTATCCAGGAATGCAAGTGCCTGTTTCCCAGAATATCCCTTCATATCCAGGTCATCCACCTCTAGAATTTAATCGAAAGTTGTATTTTGTGGCCACTCTAGAATTACTGTTGGCTTGAGGGGTCCTGACTTAGGTTCAAAGTTTATGGATAAATAAAAAAACCCTCCAACTATTGGTCCTTTTGGCAATGATCTGCTTGCGTAGACCAAAGTCTCACTCGAAGCAGTATGGGGGGGTGCTGGAACCAGGCTTCTGCACCCTGCGAGAGAATTTAATGAAGTGGTCCTTGGAAAAACCCTAAGTTATCTTCTATAGATGCATACCATCAGTTATAGCAAAATTATAGAGCATGCAAAATTATTAACAAAAATCACAGAAATAATGTCTCACTTAGCGTAGATAAAATTAAGAACCAGATCTATATCTTACTCAAGCAAGAACTTAATAGATATCAAATACTCATGCATAATCACATCAAATAGATTTGTGCATTCATCGATAAGTAAAAATATATTGCGATCTTGAAGAATAAACAATACAGAATATAGATGCATAACATAGAGAGCTTCGCCAAAACTGAACTGTCTTTCTATTATCCTTCAGATCTGTCGATACATCAATTATCTTTCCTTAAAAAAAACTTACCAAAAACCCTTACAATCCCTTCCCTGCACACAACTAGCGGATTCCGCACACAGGCAGGACTAGGTCTTCGCACACACAGCTAGTAGGAGCCTTTCACTTAACCCAAACCCTTACAGACGCAAATACTATCAGAATATCACTATCTCATAACATTCATTGACTTAGCTTCAGACTAATTAGCTTAAAAAATATCTATCTATTTATAATACACCTAGCGTGTAGATACTATGGTCTCAAACCATGGTTTGAGGCCCATAGTTTACATTTAAGCTTAATTACATCCAAACTTGGGGCTAAAATCCCTTTGACTTTCCTTTGCACAGTGCGCATATAAAAACATACAAAAAATATCTTTGGAACTTGTGCCTCAGGGGACCCCGCTCCAATAGGCCCCCAACACAAACATGTGACTCGTTCCGAGTCACTGAGGCACTCTCTCCTTTATTTTATCCTTGAGCGTCTTGGAAAAAATCTAGAGAGGGAGCACTAACTCGAGGCTCTATGCTGTTGCACCCTACACTTGCTGAACCATTTTTTCTATCGTAGGCCCTTCAACAGCCATATCCACACTGCACTGAGTCTACTGAATAATATTTAGAGTGTTGTCCAGTGTCTGGGATAATTGCAGCACTTCCCCTGCCCACGGTTGCATGCGTTATTTGAGCACCTGTTCTTTGCAGCACAAGTCTAAAATTTCTACTTGGATTTTGCGACCTTCTTCCAGACGAGCAAGTCTCTATGTGATGACCAATGTAGGTTCTACTGTTTAGATTTCTTCAAACTATTTCTCCTTTGCACTGAGTGTGTCGTGAAACTACTACACGACCAGATAATTCCAGACAGAGGCTCAAATGAACATGGGCTTATTCAAATATGCGTCACACTGGGTGACCGGGGCAACAATGATGTCTTTTGCATGTTTAACATTTACTTCCCACTTCATGCGAACATCTGGGGGTGTCTTTGGCTGCAACTTGGTTTGGAGGTCCGCAATCAGCTGCGCATACTCTATCCGAATTTTCTAAACCTCTTCACGCGCTACTTTTACTGCAGAAATCAATCCTTCTAACTTCTTCGTAGGTGCAGTTGTGGCCAAGAAAGTTGAAATATATTGACACAGTTGATTGAACTTTTCCTCCAGTGTAGCGTGTTGGGCCTCTTCTTCTTAGCATGTTGCTTCGGCCTTTTGTTGTTGCTGATGTGCTTATGTAGCCTGCTGCTGGGCATCTCTAGATTTTTTCTACGTGGTTGCTTCTTGAAACTGGAGCTCATATGTAATCAATGAATGCATCAGATGAAGTTTACCTGCAGGCAACACTAAAAGGTTAATATGCACATCTCCAATATCTGTAAATTGCACATGCTAGTTAGCGTCCATCTGTATTTCTGGTAGGGGGATGTGAACAAATCGTGTATCCCCTGATGGTGGAAAGGCAACATCAAATGGTTGCGCAGTGGTAACCTACGCACTGGTACGACTTGCCTGGATATCACTCCCCTGGATCTGCCTCGCTTGAACTTTTAATTCTTGTAACCCCCCTTGGACAATTTTTAGCATAGATTTATATTAGACCTCCATGTCCATCCAACGATCTTCCTGCACAGAGGTAACTGTGTCTGTGATCTCATTGAGCTCATCCTTTGTAAGGTTCAGGACCTCCTCTCCTACTTTCTTAGAGCCCATCTATTTTTTTTGCGACCCACATGTGGCTTGAGCACCACGCTTTGTGACTTTTGATGTTGCTGCTTCTCCAGTCTCCTTAGGGGAAAAGCCATTTTTCTCTGGTACGGTGGTTGTATCAACAATCTCCCCTATTTTCGTTGGGGTTGGTTCCTTCTCGACAGGTTTCTCAGTGACTGTTGTTAGCAATTTTTCTGTAGGATTTTCAGTAGCCTTATTCATTTATTTTCCTGACGGAGTGTGCTACTGTATTGGTGGAGTTAAACAGGCTGACGACCATTTTGCTATGACTCTAATCAGGTCATTCTCAGTGACCAAATAAGGAAACTCATACCACACACCCTCCAAAGCGCCCTTTGCGCAGATGTGGATGTTTTGAAACATAGCCTTAAAGTTGGTTACCATCTTGTATTGGTCATACAGAGCAGGGACAGTCGCAGCTTCGACTGTACTTCTTGATATAAGGTTGCATCATACAAACCCAAAATATTTTGTTCTCTTTTGCACGCACTAGGTTATATGAGTTCCAGAGTGTTGCGTAGCACGCAACTTCGCACATTTGTTCTTCAAGCTTAGGGAACTAGGTGTCTTCTGGGGTTCTCCACACAATCAGTGCAATGAGTAGCAAGAGCCAAGCATATTGAAAGTGATTGCCTTCCTCTTGGACCTCGGACAAATTTTTAAGAAACTCTTTGCAATACCCGTACCAGTGGTAGATAAATCCTTTATCACATCTCACAGCTAGTGCAATCACATGCGCATGAAATTCCTTGGGCCTACACTTTCACATCATCTTGCAAGTGAAGATGAGAATGAAAAAATGGACACCGGGGTCATTAATCTCCTCCACAACGAATCCCTGGGATTTGTGCGTGACATTATATTTATTCTTTATCTGATCCACCAGTGCTTTCTCCTGCACTTTGCCTTCAAGATCTGCCATAGGCTTGGCCCCATTGTTTGGCAGACCAGTGATTCAGTGAAATAACTCTGCATCAATTGGGATGCGCTCTCCCAGCCAGAGCACATCGTGATCAACCAACGCCAATATTTTCCTAACACATATATCATTAATGGGGTTGTGCCCAAAATGAGGGATCTACAATAGATTGAGTAGGTCTTCCTTGTGCAGACCAAGAATTCCCCTCTTTGGTTCGAAGCACACGGTTGAGTAGGCAAATCCCCTTTGTGGACAAAGGCGATCCCTCTAGCCCCAGGGTGGGTCTAATAATAAGGGAATACATTGAATTCTTGAATTCATAGCTTATAAATGAAATATTGACTAGAAAAAATATCTTACCTTAGTCCAATGTTTTTGTCGTGGCACGCAGCAATGATCCTTCGATCTTTGTCTTCATGCCTTGTGCTTCATTGGTGACAATTTCCATGCACCTGCACAAAGATCAAACATACGATGACAACATACAAGCATATAAATTAATCTACAACTATTCAACTAGTCAAGGAGAGCTAAACACTTTGAATATAAATGGAAAAAAAGTTGGAACCAAAAACCAGTCATGTATTATTGATATATGAAAAATAAGTTTACAACCTTATGCCTTGACGTTGCATATCTCCTTCAATGGGTTCAGTCGAGAACGTCTCAAGAATTCGTTCGACATTCGACTCAATGAGTCAATGGGCTTAAACTCTCTCTCAAAAATGGATTCTTCTCTGCTTTCTTCAACACAATAGCTATAACTAATGACTGTTCAGCTAGCTAAATCAATGTGAGGAAGAAGGATTTATAGGAGAGGAGGAGGAGGTTTGGGATCCACATAAGGTGGAGGAGAGGCTTATCCCTTTGGGGAGTTGCACATTTGTAGGAACTAATAGGCCAAAGGGAGGAACTTGACTTGATCTAGTCGAACAAACCACCATGACTCTGCTCACGAAGTTGTTAGAGCATGGAAGCTTCATTTCTATTTTAAAAAACTTTCAAAAAGTAGCTCCGCGTGGGTGCCCTTCTGAGACCAAGTGCCAAAGGGAATTAGGCTCAGTGTTAATTTCTTCATGGGTGGGAGGCCATAACTGCCTACTAGCGCTGACCCAAAAACATAGGTTTATGAAGGTTTGCTTGAGGAATGATCAACAGAGATTATATTCTTGACATGCCAAGGGATGCAATGACATTTATGGAAATATATGACAGTACAAAGGGGTCACTGAAATGGTCCTCCAATGTGCAGGATGGGGATTGCAGGGATGGTGACAAAATATTGTGTAACAGATGCCCCCTAAAGCATGAAGTCTAAGAGAGAGGAAGGGGTGAAATGTTTTACAAGAACATGCCCAAACCAAAATGTTGCCATTGGAAGAACTACAAGAGCAAGTAAAACTAATATATCCGATACATGAATATGTGGTATGGGTGCAACCATCCATAATAGAGTATATATAGCAAGATCCAAGGTATGGATGCAGCCATCCAGTGAAACGATCGTCAAATAGACTCAGGTATGGTCGCAGCCATCCAATCAGAAGAGTCATGCATATATTCATGATAAAACAAATCACCTCGCAACCTAGATTTTATCAGACAAAACCCAGGGTCTTGTGCTCCATCTCGACCTAAAAAAGTACAAATTCAGGCATGTGAATGAATGAAATGAAGTCAAACATGCAAAAAAATCACCTCATTACCAGCCAATGATGAAATTTGTTAACAGGCGCGAGAGAGACACCAATAATCACAATGGTTCTCAAGGTACATCTAGTACAATCCATGGAATGTGAACAATGAGCTGAAGTATAACATCCACGAAATCACTCGATCAAAGGCCAATGATGAGAACCTATCGTCGAATGCGAATAAATTTCCATTGAGACATGCAAGCTCTAAGGTATCGGAATGGAGTATCTAGATCAGCTTCCTGGATAATGAGCTGAAGTCGATAGGAAGTGATTGGTCGAAGGAGGGCCATAATGTTTCCCACATCATCAACACGAGATAAAGGAATAAGATGATAGTGAATCAAGACTGAGCAGAAGATCAAGGGTTGAAAAATGTAGAAGGAACTTCTCTTGAACATATTGGTGACACGACTTCAAAATTTGGCAGTATTTGACGTCAAAGGATCTGAGATCATGGTGATGTGGCAAAGAGCAGATGAGAGGTCAAAACAGAGAACCCAAACCCATGGAGGAAAAATGATGAATGTGGGATGTCCCCAACCCGACAAAAACTGTAGAGAAGTGTCATGTTCAAGAGTGACATGCTGCCGACATGACTGAGAACTGGTTCCATTTTCCCCCACCATTTCTAGCGAGTACCCCAATTATTTTTGGAAATAAGCTTGAAGGGGATAGCACATGCTTGTCATGTAAGTTTGTCCTGTGGAAAAATCCATCCTAGTACATTTTACGAGCCCTAGGAAGGAGGAACTCGGTAACGTCATGGTGATGATTTCCAATTTCATTTAGTTTTAACGAGTCTGAAAAAGGAAGAACTTAACATATTTTCATGTTTATAGGGTTTGAAAAGAAGCGGAAAAGAAAACTCTAGAATATCCCTTTTTGTGGGTAGTTTCACAGATCCGAAAAGGTAGAAAAAAATATCTGAGAGAACCTCTTAGCCATGTTCGACTATGGTATTCCTTTTTCGTAAATAATCTATCCCAGCCTGAAAAAGGGGTAAATGTATATTGGGTAGATGACATTTCACAACCTTTAATGAGTTCAAAAAGACAAGAGTCTCGGTAATATTTTCAATTTTTGAGAGTCAAAAAATAGCTGAAAGATGACTCCAGGGGGCGAATTTTTCGTGTTTTTACCGAATCTGAAAAAGTAATAAAATACAAAACCTAATTAGGGTTTAGAAAAGGTTATAAACTGATGCAAATAGTAAAAACAATTTACTTTTCACCTTTTACCTACTTGTGAGCATTTTACCTTTTTTATTGTGAACTTGTGAAGCTGATAGCAGGCAATCTAGGAGGTCATTTGCGAATATGTTTTCTCCAGGTATGAGACCTCATCTTGTCCTGCATTTTAAGCCATTTTTAATTCTCTGTATTTATGTTTTGATACATTTTAAGGGAGATTTTGTAATGGTTTGGTCATGGAAATCAGCGCGGGTTCTGGGCACGGAGTTACACCCAACCCTGCAAAATTTAAAAGTGGGGGCACCAATCGACACCGCTATTTTCAAAACAACATCGCCAATCACCGTGGCCGAAAATGTCCAAAATTTCTCCTAAAATGCCCGATTTAAATGGTTCAAACATCAATCCTATGGCTAATGGGAGCCTTAATTGTGGTTTTGTAGGGAAATTAGTAGCCAAAATGGTCATAGAGTGGAAAGAACGAGAACATGGGGAAGAAGATGAACAAGCTATGGGAAACAATGTATGTATGGACGCCCTGAGAAACTGTGGACTCTTGAAATTATTCCTAACACCATGTTTAAGAGCTCAGCTGGAACTATTACAGTACCTGATTAGTTTGTGGGACACTTATCGAGAAATATTTATGATTTATGATCAATAGTTGGAGATAAAAGTCTCCAACATTTATTTCATCACTGGATTGTCATAGATTGGGGAGAAAGCTATCTTGAAAGGTACCCGACTCCTTGGTGAGAGCATGGGCACGCTGATAGACAGGGTCTGCCCAAGAGAAAATAAAGGATAAAAAAGCGACAAAGTAGATATTCAGACAATGCCTAACTTGACACTAAGATTAGTGCTACATACTATAACTCAGGCTGCTGGATCTCAGGTTCCTTACGAAGCTACAAAGGCACAACTTCAACTTGCCGTGGATTTCATGGCTCTAACCATCTACAATTGGGTGGAAGCAGTAAAAATCAACTTAAAATTCCAATTAACCAAATGCAAGAATGGAGAGCTAAAAAAATTTGGATATGGGTCCATATTGATATCGTTCATCATGGAACAGTTGCCGATATTACAATGCCAGGAGGTGATAGTACCTGTGCCACTAGCATGAGAGCCACAGATGGTTCGTTGGGCGGAGTTGATACCTTGGTTAGGAGGTGGTAAACACATGTCATGGAAGTTGAAATTCTTTGACTGGCTATGTCGACAACTCATCGTTGTAGAGGATTGGTCGTACACTAGTATTGATTTCATGGGTGATCCAGACCTTCCACTTCCGGAAGGAGATGACTGGGATGAGGCTTTGGGTAAAAACTCATTTTTTTATTTTTATGAGTATTATGTTTTTCTTTTTATATATATGTTCTGATATTTATCTATGCATTACAGATGTTGGCCCAGAGAGACCTGCAAGGATGTCTCCATAGCATGGAGGGTCCCACGCGATTTCGAAGCGGCCCCTTAGGGTGAGGGAAGTGAGGAAGAAGAGATAGTGCGAAACTTGGAGGGACTCACAAGTGGGATCCCAAATTATGTGAGATTCAAATACGTTCCTCGTGCTTATCATAGGCACACTACAAGTATGTCTAACCGCATCCACCGATTACTGAGGCGGGTTGTACGTGCAGTAATGTGCTATCATGAGCACCATGTTGATTAGATTCCTAGGTTTTATTTCTGCATATTTTTTAGAGACATGATGTCTCGGGATATAACCAAAACACATATATTTTTTGAACTATGGTGCATGCAGATGAAAAAAATCGATATATATATGTGTGTGTGTGCTTATTTTCCTATCTAAATCTTACTATGTAATGATGAATGATTTTTACAAATTTCGCATATGTCTATCTAATACAATATTGGCTACTGCATCAGTTAACGTATTCATTCTCCTAGGAATATGCTGATATGTGATGCAATCAAAATTCCTTTGTAACAAGAAAACATGCAAATACATCCTTAAAATCTGATGGTTTCTAACAGAATAATGCCCATTAAGCTGGAGAACAGCAAGTTGAGAGTCTAGGTTTACAATTAATTCGCGAATTTAAAGAGCAATAACTTCAGTCAAGAGTTCGATGACTGCAATGTATTCAACGACATTATTGGTTGTTTGTTCTAGACAAATACCTTGAATGTCTACTAACTCACCGTTAGGATCATAAATCACCCAAGCCGCGGAGGACAGGTTCCAGGTACTGTAGGAGTCACCATCCATGAAACCAACATAAGGAGTGACAGACATCTCCACAGTAAGAAAAGACATAATAAGAAGGAAAAACTACTTGCAAAGCACATCAAGCCAAAATGTACAAAAATGGAAAACACACTTATGTGCAAAAGGACATGCACAAGAAAGTCATGCATAATATTTTTTAAGATACAACCTATTTCTAGGTTGATTCAAGGGATAGCCTTCATAATAAATAAGCTCATAGGCCCCATTTTGAAAAACACACTTAACGATGTAAGGCCCATGCCACATGGGTTCGAATTTACCTACCCCTATCTTATACTGAGCTTGGTCATACAAGAGGATTAAGTATCCTTCTACAAAGGTACGAGGGGAAACAATATGATGAAAGTGGGCTTTGACCCACTATTTCTATGATTCTATGACTAGAGCAGCAAAGCGGCGAGTTCATCTAACCTCTCCAAATATAGAAGACATTATTCCTCCAGTGAGGTATTAGGTAGTAATTCAACAACTATCTTGAGAGAAGGAATTTTGTATTCAATTGGAAGGGTAGCTCATAGACCATAAACAAGCTAGAATGGGGTGAATCCAATTGCATCCTTCACTGAGGTTCGGTAAGCCTAGAGATCTAAAAACAACATGAGATCCAAATTGGACTAGTGCATCCCAATCATATGCTGAAGCATGGTGACTAAAAACTTGTTCACAGCTTCAACCTGGCCATTGGCCTGGGGGTCGTACGGCGTTGAGCTATCGTGACGCAGACCCAACTCAGTAGTCAACTCAGCCATCATATAAGGGAAAAAATGGGAGCCATGTTTGGTGACAATGGCTTGAGGGACGCCAAACATGGTAATCACATGATTGAAAAGAAATTGTGCATTCATCTTACTGTCAACTGTGAGTGTAGGAATTGCTTCATCCCATTTAGTGAAGTAGTCCACAGATATGATAATATAAGCATGCCCCCCCTCCACCCTGACTGAGTGATGGTTACACATCATAAAATCGATGCCCCAATTCACAAAGGGACCAACGGTATTGACGGGATGGAGGTGAACGGATGGCGCCCGCATCTTGCGCTAGTATATCTGGCACTCTTGAAATTTACGGACAACGATAATACAATATTTGAAAATGGTAGGCCATAAATATCCATCATGAAGGATTTTTTGAGTATTAGCATACCCAGACATGTGACCACCACATGCGATAGAATGGCAGTCATTGAGGACCTTTTCAGCTTCCTCGAGGGTCAAACACCGGCGGAGAACAGAATCAGCTTCGATGCAGTATAAAGTATCTTAGACTATGTGATAGGGTTGTGAATGATGACGGATACGTCGACGAGCATCTTTCGTCAACTCAGAACAGAAGGTGGAAGTCTGGAGATAAATGATGATAACACCGTACCATGGATCGAGGGTGCTAATTAGAAAAAGAGTGTCGTTTGGACTGCATTCCTCAAAACCAGAGGGAGCAGAGGCAGAAGGTAAATAGAATATCAAATTGGTAAAAACCAATGATTTCTTCGATTTGGCAGTAGTGAACTCCAAATCGAACTCTTGGAGGATAACTATCCACTTTGAGTATTTTTCCCCCCAGCAATTGTCGAGTTAAAATATAGGTCATGGGGTTGCAATAAGAGATCACGATTATTGTGCAGAGTAAAATATAATGGCAACAACATTGGACGGCTTGAACAACCGCCAACGCCAATTTCTCAACATGAGCATAACACGTTTCTGTATCGAGAATATTGCGGCTCAAATAGTAAATGACGTTCTTATCACCATCGTTGTCGTCCTGTACCAGAACCATGGAAATAGTGCTAAATGCGGCAGCCAAATAGAGTGAATATTTGCGATGATAATTTTGTGGATGAAAAAGAGGAGCATTTACAAGCAATGTATTCAGTGCATCAAAATATTTTTGGGAAATATCATCCCAGAGGAATGGGACGCCTTGCTTAAGCAATCGTGTGAATCCTTTGGCTACTTCAACATAGTTCAGTATAAAACGATGTCGGAAATTAACTTTCCCTTGAAAAATTTGCAACTGATGTAAAGAGGAAGGGGAGGGGAGATTGAAAATAGCTTTTACCTTAAGAGGGTTGAGACAAATTCCATCTTTAGAAACGATAAACCAAAGGAGTCTACTAGAATTGATGCAGAAGAAACATTTATGCAGATTAAGCCGAATGTTGTAGCGTCTATAATGAAGAAAGATTGACAGAGGTAATCTGGGTGGTCCCTACACTTAGCGGAATGAGCTGGAAGGTCATCCAGGTAAGGTTGAACAATGTGCTTAATATCATGGAAAGCGTATGACATTGCTCATTGGAATTTGGCACAAGCATTATTAAGGCAAAAAGGGAGCTTCTTGTAAGTGAAGGTGCCGCATGGATAGATGAAGGCAGTCTTATGTTGATCAACTGGGAGAATATTGATCTGGTTGTAACGAGAGAACCCATCCATAAGGGAAAAGATCTCAATCCCAACACATTCATCAATGATATGGTAGATGAAAGGAGTGGGATAGTTATCCTCAGGACAAGCACGATTGATGTCGTAGTAATCCACACAGACTCGAATAATACCTTTCTTTTTATCAACAGGGACGATGTTAAAGACCCAATCTATCAAGGGGATAAGATAAATGAAGCCAGATTTGAGAAGTTTTTCAACTTCTCCCTTTATGGAGGCTGCCTTTCTAGGGTGCACGGGACGAAGACGTTGGTGAATAGCTTCGCATCAAGATAAGTAGGGATCTCTTGCACTACTATAATTAGATCGATGTCGGGCATTTCTTCGTAAGAGAAAATGTCTCGAAACTCTCGGGAGAGACTAGTATAGATCTTGATCTCATCAAGAGAACAATTCACCCCAATATGGATGTTCTCAACAAACCCTATTTTAACAGAGATGTCAATAGGAATTATTTTGCGTAATGTTCCCCATATTACCTTCCACAAAAACTTCGTGTGTCAAGATGGGAATTTGAAGTAGATGGGAAGGATCTTGGGAAGCCAATTTCTCAAGACAAGTAGACATGGCCCCAAGGCCAGGCATAAAGGAAGAACAATGATGACTATTGTCCTAGGGAGGATCTTCTAGAGACATGTTTTCCACGATGGCTTCATCAGTGGGAAACGTCTCATTCAATGGATCGGGAGAATCTGAAGCACTGAGTAAAGGGGATTGAGAGTACGTGTCAAGAGACACACTCAAAGGAGTATGATCAGAGGGAGGAGGAGCCAAATCCGAGATAACTTCACAATAATCAATTTCTATTGGGCTTAATGACATTGCATCACCAAATGAATCAACCTTCCCAGGAAAAGGGATGATCCATGGATCAGAAGATGTGGAGATCATATTGACCTGAGAATTATTGGGTGGAGGAAGAGAAAAGAGACCCATAAGGGCAGGGTCTTTGAAAAGTCTCGGCCCTACACTTTCATAAGGTGTAGGAATATAGTCTACGTATGGAACGTTTCTCTCGAAGGAGGTGGAAGTGAAAAAGGGTAACTGATCGACAGTGATGATTTTTCCTTCGTGTGGAAACCGAAGAACACGAAAGAGAGTGGACGAGACACATAGCATGGCGAGAGTCCAACTGTGACCGAGGAGAATATTATAATTGAGCTTGGCATCAATGACTTCAACCTCTAGATTAACCATTTTTCCTTCCAACGTTATAGGTAAGCTGAGGAGAACACCAAGAGGGTGAGATTCCCTTCCGTCGAAGGCTTCGAAATCATTTGGAGACTGGTTAAGGGCCAAATAACCAATGGCTTTCCAACATCCAACAGACATGATGCAAGTAGATGCACCTTTGTCCACGTACACTATATGTATATTCTTACTGTTAATCCCAACTTGGATAATCAAGGCAAGCTCGTGAGGGAGACATGGAACGAAATTATCCAAATCAAAAGTGATTATGCTTGAATTGGTGAGGTCCAACCCTTTGATAGTGGATAGAAAAGCCTTTCGTTGTGATGGAAAACTCCGAAGCACTTCTAACGCGGACATAGCAGACAACGCCTGAGACAAATCCTCAACAATACTATAATGTCCAGCGACACGGGTGTTTTTATTATAGGAATAATTACGGAGCATGCCTTTAGAAAGTGGCCATATAATGGGCTTAGGACTAGGCCTTTCAATGTGAAGAGGGCCATAAGCAGGTGGGGGAGGAGGACCATCTGCTATCTCTTTCCCTACTACCTAACGCGGTTTGGTATAATCTTTCGATTTGGTAGCAATAGATATGGGTGCAACACCATTCATCATGAAAAAATGAGAGCCAAAAGGGGTGGAGGACTGAGGTTGCTCCACCATCTGAGTTTGCTATGATGGGAATGGTTATTTAAGAACAACCAGAGTTCCTTGAGTGCCTTTGAGTAGTCGACTCACCTCGGCCCGTCGTCACCAATCCTTGGTGTAATGCTCATCTTCACATATGAGACAAAGGTACTTCGGTTTTTGTTTCGAGCCATCATCAGCGTTGGGCTTAGTAGAATCCTATTTCTCGATATCGGCTTTGGCCTTGCCTTTACCCTTTTTCTTACCTTTGGAAGCTTTATCCGCTAGGGTGGACTCGACGAAATTCACTTTTGTGGTCTTGCCAGGATTGGGAGGCAACTAAGAATCAGTATCAGTGGAAGAAGTATATTTTTGCTTTGCAGAATTGGGAGAATACTTACGAGAAGTCTAAGACACAAATCCAATGATACCATCAACGGATGGTGTCACTGGTGCTTTAGAAGTTCTATGTCACAAAGCATCGGGCAAGAGTTCATAAAGCGTGCTAGATTGAGGGTACAAAATATCGAGGTATTGGGCACGAGCGATGGATTTTTACTCAATAACACATGCCCCCATAGTGATGTCCTTAGAAATCAGACCGATAAAATAGGTAGTGATTCAATTAGTCAGAAGTTGATCAGGGATCTGAAAATTTATCAGACGGTGACGCCGCCTCCATTCATGAATATGATCGGAGATATGAGTGGCCCGATCCTGTTTCATGGATGTTAGGAGGTGCATCCTAATTTCATAAGGAATTGGTAACTGAAAGTGCATGAGAAATGCCATGGAAAGAGAGTTGAAATCTTGAAAGATTTTGCGGGAGAGCTCAATGTACCACTTTGCAGTGGCACCAGTGATAGTCTTTTGGAAAATACGTAAATGAATCGAATCATCAACCCAGGAGTTAGAGGAGCACCATATATGGTATGTCATAACATGCGCCTAGGGGTCTTCCCCGGACTTGCCTTCAAACTTGGGACAATCGCCAGGGATCTTGGTAGGAACTGGGGGCTAATATGGATTATGAAGGATGGGATCATTCATTAAATTTGACACATCAGGCAGTTCTAACATAGCAAGGAATAGAAATTGCAGATCGAAAGGAATTGCAGGCCTCTGATAAATACCAATGTTGGGGTTCCAACCGAGACGAGAGAAATTTTGAGCCCATATGTTCTGTCCCAGAGGATTTTTTCCATAGGGGTTGTAATTTTGATAATTCTGCCCATAAACCAGTTGAGGACCAGGGTATTGATTTTGAGTGAACCAATGAGGTCCTGTTTGAGAAACATATGGATTTTGTTGCGGGATGTAAGCAATGCCTTGGGGCGGACCTTGTATTGTCGAAGGTTGACCTTGAGGAATGAAAGGTGGTCCCTGAGGCTGCACAGGCTATCCCTGGGGTGCAGGTTGGCCCGAATACTGAGGTTGTAAAATTTATCCCTGGGGTGCAGGTTGACCTAGATACTGAGGTTGAACAGGTTGTCCCTAGGGTGCGAGTTGACCTGAAGGAAGTGGACAAGGTTTCCCCTGAAGACCAGGTTGACCTGAAGGTTGATATGAGCTAGGTTTCCCCTAAAGACCAGGTTGGCCTAGTTGACCAGTGGAGGGTTAGCCTTGTTGTACAAGAGATGGGCTTTGCTGAATGTAAGGCTAGTTAGATTGCACAAAGGTTTTCCCTGAGGTGGATAGGTTTTCCCCTGAGTAACATTAGGTGCTCCTTGCCGAACATAAGGTTGACCAACATGACTGTAGGTTTGTCCCTGTTGGACCGAAGGTTGTACCTGAGAGGGGTGTCCTTGTGGACCATAGGGTTGTCCCTGTAGGTACGTAAACTGGTTGGGGTTAACCGGTATTTGTGGCATTTGAACATACATTGGACCTTGTGAAATAGGCCCATAATAAGAGATGTGATTTCGAAACTCATCATAGTATTGCGGTGGGTTGGTTTGAGTCGGAATATGCTGAGAACCCCAAGGGAGGTAATTATGATGTTGAATAGCCAACATATATTGGTTGTATGACAGACCACCTGGAATAGGATTAGAGGAGATAGGTGCACTGCCAGTAGGTTGGTGGAATCCCGATATGCGAGGTTGTGATCCACTCACAACGGGTTCAAAAAACACCGCAGAAGCATTAGGATGTGTCCCAAAAACAACAAAAGATGACGACAATGATGGAATTACACTAGCGGAGGGTGTGGAAGAAGCCACACAAACAATGGGATGGGTTGGGATAGATGTAACCATTGTTGAAACAATGAGAATCGAAGAGGGTGGACCTGACACAAACAACCCCATAGAAGGAGCCATTGTACTTGACCATAGTGGATTTTGATACAAAGATGTAGCACCAGAGATTAACTGACCCAAAGAATGATAACCGAGTAGGAGAGTTGAAGGTTGAGAGGAAGGCTGATTCGTGGCATAAGGAAAATTATTCGGAGGGAACTGATATTCTCCTGTAGAAACATAAGTCTCTTCAATACTAATAGGACTTGTGGCATCCATGTCGAATGAAGACATCCTGTCAGCAAAAATGTGACGAGCGATGGCTAGCAAAGCACATGATAATGGTGACTCAAGCGGTTTCGAGGGTAGAAGGGGATCTTCCCTTAAAAAAGCCCAAGTGTTCGGATTTTGCCAATTTATATCAAATGGTTATTCATGGGGAGATATAGTGGAAAGAGGTTGAACACTCAGAACAATGGCATGCCAAAAGCCTCAATTCCCAATAGACTGAGATGTCTTTGAAGAAACCCCGGGGGAAGTTTCTTCACTATGAGGTAATGAAGAGAACGATGAAATCGGTGGTTCCACCACTATGACTTTGTCTCTAAGAGAAGGAGAGAAAAGAGATGATCAATTCGAGGCTTTAAGACCAATCACTAAGGAATTACTCATGAACAAGCCAAGAAAATAACTTTAATGGGCGTGTGATTGTGGGTAATTAATGTTATGACACTGAAACAAAACTATGCCTTTTCATATTTTAAGAGTCGAGAAAAGGACAAAAGGTGACTCTAGTCACTTTCAGTTTGGACGAGCTTGAAAGGACAAGTGCTCGATGATCTTTTCAAATTTTCAAGAGTTGCGGAAAGATCAAAATGAATACTCAAGAACTCTAAGCAAGAGGGTGTACCAAGCTCCCGTGAACTGCAATATGCACCTTGATGAAACAATGAAAGAGAAATGACCAAGGACTTAACGTACGTGCAGGCAGTCTCCCCGAACACTGTTTTCGGTGTATCATGGTTATAGGGTGGAAAACTCGGCTTCCTATGGATAAATGATTGTAACCTATGAGGGTATCCCTTTATATATGCAACGGTATGGGGAGCACAAGTCTGTGCTAGTGCTGTCTAATGCTAGAGGGTGAACGACAACTACTAGGCTTAATGATGTTGAAACATGTCACTAGCCTAGACCTCTAAATGTGAGCGTTAAGTTTAAATGCTTCCTTAGGTTGATTGAGTTAATTTTAAAGTTTATCTTGAAATTATGTTTCAGTTTCAAGGCCTTACCGAATGTAATCTCAAATATCTAATGCAAAACTATATGAGAGAAAGCATATTTCAATTTGATGAACAACTAGCTAAGAGAGGGATAGAAATTCAAAACAAAGCAACAATCAATCGAATGCAAGAATGACTTTTCCTAATGCTACTAACACAGCCAAAATAGAAAACGAAAGGATTTTATCTTGTTGTTCACTTTTAAAAAGAAAGCTACTAATGCAAAAGAGTACTTTTCATTTTCTGTAATATTCCCAATTAGCCCAAGCTAATGGGAATATACAATTTTGTTATTTTCTTATTGCAAGAATAAATGTGTAAGGGAGGACAATAAAAACTCTTGAAACCAATAAATAAATCAATGCCCAATGTGAACAAGGCTAAATCTGGGTTGCCTTAATAAAACTCCCTTATGTGGGAAAGGGGTTGTGACAATTAACTGGATCAACAGGACCAAATCCACAACGTTGTCTAGATGCAATGTACCTCCTAGATGCACAATGCAGATCTAGTTGGAGGCTACACATGTGAAAGGAGCTAAACCTTTGAGATGGTTTAGGGTTTTGCAAGGCTTTCATCCTATAAATGAAAGATGAGAGCAACATAAGAGGGGTTTTTTAGCACTCTGGTGTTCCTGATCAGGAATCCCACCTCTTTCCTTGAGAGGCCTCCTGGAAGAGTCTTGCATTTCTTGTCCACTATCAAGAATTTGGCCAAGCTTCTACTTCCAAGTACAATGTAGATCTGTTGAGGGTTTGGTTGTCTTTGTAAGCTGCAACAAGTGGAGGCTAGGTCTATTCAGATCTAAGCCATTCTAGTGCCTCCTTTCACTGGGAAAGTCTTCTATCCCATTGGAAATAGTGTATTGGATCATCAGAGCTTTAGATCCAGACATTGGCATCAAGCCAAACTTTTCATCAAGTATACAATGCAGTTTGTCTTCGAGGATTGCATTATCTGCAAGAGGAAAGTTGTAGGGAGTTTTGGCAACATTTGAGGAGTGATCTTTATTGATGAGAATTTGTCTCTCACTCTGGTGATCCATGGATTTTTGTTCTTATCCATGTCATATTCAGATCTGATCTCAATACTCCTATATAAGCTTCAGTAATTCTGTAGAAATCTGCAGATATGCTGCGTGAGATCTCAGATCTACTCCATATGCTTCATGTTTTGCTGAAAACCCCAAGGGGTATGTAAAATAGAGACAATCTAGTGTACAGATCTAATATAGATCTAATATTTTGTACACAAATATGTTCTAGACTTGAGTTGTAACCTACAATTGTTGTATTCTCTTAAAAATAACGATGTCAAGGCTTTTACAGTGAAATACATTGTTGTAGCACCTCTTTTAGAGGGTTTTTCTCATGAAAGTCTTCCATCTTTCTCTTGTACATTGATTGGGCCACATTGTAAATCTTATTTACCATTTTATAAGCTATTTTTGAGCTATCATATTGGTCTCTTATTGCTGTTATCTAAAACTGCGTTATTTTCTGGGCAATGTTACTTTGTGTTGTTGCAGTCCCTTCCTTGGGCAGTTTCCAAGCCATACTCGGTGTGGGAGATCTGTTTAACCCACCTAGTTTGATTTGTTTTCGATCTCCTCTTGGATTTGGGTCTTATATTATTAGATCTAAGGGATCCAAGGGTTTATCTTGGTTGTTGGAGCATACATTCCGGAAAAATGCGTTTTTCAGGGATGCCTTGCTAGCAGTACCAATTTTGGGGATATTACAGTGGTATCTGAGCAACTATCTTGGCACAACCTATGCTTTTCTTATTGAAGATCCAATATGTCTTTTCATGGAAAGAAAATACTGATGAAGAAGTGTGGTTACACTAAAGACACATACGAAAGGGTAAGATCCATTTTACTGGAAGTTTGTAGAGAGAAGAGTTTTCAAAAAATATTTCTCAAGCTATGTATGAACTGAAAGAAGAAATCTAGTGAATGAAGAGGGAGAGACATGTAGATCCCTCAGGAGCATTATTACATCAATAAAGCCCTAGTACTTCTTACCATGTGTGTGAGCATTCAACCACACAACCTGATCTACAACATTGGAACATGCCTACTTTCTTATCAAAGAAAGAAGGAAGAGGAGGAACACCAAAGGAGGAATTTCTTGGTGATTATCTCCAAGAATATGAGTCTCTATCAAAGATATTCAAAATGAATCTTAGTTTCCCAGAGTTCTGTCAACTCAAAGAAGCAAGATCCAACACATACAGTAGAAGAAGAGGGTGCCTTCAGCACACTTTGGGTAAATTATCTCTACCTACTTTTGATGGATCACCTAAAGACTGAGCTAAGTCTTGGGTAAGGAAGCTTGACATATACTTTCAGCTACATCAAGTGTCAGAAGTAGAAGCCTTGAGAGTAGCAGTGCTGCATCTTCAAGGAAAGGCTTATGCTTGGTGGCTATTTGAGTCCTCTTCCTTGAAAGGGATAAACATCTCTTCTTATGCAAGGTTCACTAGGAGACTAGTGAAAATATTTGATGTGGGACATTATAAGATTTCTTGGGAAAAGAAAATCAAGACCAATAAATCTGAATCTTTGCATAAGTTGGAAGATTCCATGGAGCCAACTCCAGTCCTAAACATTGTTGAGGGGGTTGAAGATCTATTGCACAATATTCCAGAGGCAAAAGCCCCACTACAACAAGATATCTTTTCTCAAAAAAAAGACATGAGGGTTCCTTCTTCAGTAAGAGATCAAGAAAAAGGATCTCTTAATGATGAAGCATTCTCCATTGATGAGGAGAAGGGAGAGAAAGAGCAGAGAAGATCCTCCAGCGCTGTGATAGTAGGAGGAGATCTATTTTCATTTGGAGATAGAGGTGAAGCAACGGTTTTCACTAGAGGGGTTCTTGCACCTTTGCGAGGAATTCCTAAGGATCTTCCATATGGAGGACATGAGCAGCATGTGTTTTTGCTAAAATACCATGAGACAGAACAAAAGAGGGAACACAATGATGAAATAGAAGAAGGTGATCTACTATCAGAAGAAAATGGAGAAATTTTTCCAATCAAAGGCACTCTTACACCACTAAGAGGGGTCTCCAAATTTCATGAGACTTCCACACATAAAACAGGGTTGAAATTTCATAGTGGAAGGAGGGACATGAGGATCTCATATATCATGCATATGAGAATGGTCCCTGGAATTTCTTTATCTAGTGGAAAACCACCTAGGAGGCCACCTAATTTAGATTTTGTGGGGAAGACCTCACAACTTGCTGCTCCAAACTTAGATCCAGGAGGGTTTGGAGCACTTGAAGACAAAGCTACAATGGTGGGAGACTTGGGTAAGCTCAAGAAGGAGGGAAATATTCTTCCCTTATCATCATCACCCACTATTGTTTTTGATCCTGCACTGTGGGAGGAGAAGAATGGAAAGAAAAACCTTCCAACACACACCTTTGGCACATAATATGTCAAGGGGAGGATCAACAACATGACATACACTTCTGTTGATGCATCATCAACGTTATCATTATTGAGTAGTGTAGATCTGTATTGGAAATCCCAACTGCTAGTGGACTATTCCAAATATCTACACACATGTATGATATCTGATGACCAGCTACATGAAGAGGGCTACTTAGTCCATGGGGAGGTCATATATCATCATGGTAGAATATTTTTTCCTAGAGCTTCTAAGCTCAAGTATAAGATACTACAAGGAGCATACAAAGAGTTCTGTTTCAACCACATGTATTCCATGAAGATCTACAACATCATCATGAGGAGCTTTGATTAGGAAGGCTTGGAAAGGGAACTATATTATAATTTTCAAGGATGCATGAGCTATGTGGAGTTGGGGCAGCCATGGGACTATAAGCAAGAGTCATTGCATCCATCTCTTCATTCTTTGGAAAGGGGAGAAAGATCCATGCACAACTCCATGTGTATGAGAGACTTTGTTGGTAAAGGATGTGTTCATGTAAAGAAAGTTTATTTTTTTGATTTTCCATGTTATTTTACCATTTTTATGCAGGCCATGACTTCTAAAAGGAGCAATGTATCATGTAAATCTCATGGAAATTGTTGGGCCACTAAAAATTCTGAATTTGGCCACTCCCTTGATGTGCAAAGGGAGATTTATTTTCATTGTGGGTGTTTCCCAAAGGCACCAAATATATCTCACACTTTCTACAATAGTGAGATGACTTGGGCAGCAAGTAAGTGACGGGAAAACCACTTACCATATCTAGATTTGATGTAGGCAGGAGATGCTCTGCGCTAGTTCCACATGTGGGACTATGACCCACCTCCATATGTTGAAATTTTTGTTTGTATGTACATTGTTTTGATTCCCTATATGGATGATGTACTTGCACTTTTCATAGGGATGTATGGAGGGAGAAGGGAAGGAATGCATGAGCCATATAGAATGGCTACTCCCCATGTATTTTATGTCTCATATTTTAGGGAGAATATTGGGAAAACCATGTTTTTTTCCTATGAACTATTGTTTTCTTGTGAGATGAACTATTTGTATATCATGAGAACTTTGATGGAGAAATTCATGGAAGGATGGTTTGGTGAACAATCAGCTCATGGAGGAGGCTTATAACTTAATGGTGTCACCAATGGAAGAGGAAAAGAGTTGCAGCACTCACTCTATCAATTGCTTGAGGACAAGCAACATTGTGGAGGGGAGGACTGTAATATTCCCAATTAGCCCAAGCTAATGAGAATATACAATTTTGTTTCATTTTCTTATTTCAAGAATAAATGTGTGAGGGAGGAAAATAAAAAATCCTGAAACCAGTAAATCAATGCCCAATGTGAGCAAGGCTAAATCTGGGCTACCTTAATAAAACTCCCTTATGTGTGAAAGGGGTTGTGACAATTGACTGGGTCAACAAGAACAAATCCATAGCGTTGTCGAGATGCAATGTACCTCCTATATGCACAACATAGATCTAGTTGGAGGCTACACATGTGAAAGGAGCTAAACCTTTGAGATGGTTTAGGGTTTTGCAAGGCTTTCATCCTATAAATGAAAGAGGAGAGTAGCAAAAGAGGGGTTGTTGAACACATTTTCTTAGAAGGATTTGTCTGTTTAGACACTTCTCATTCTCTAGCTGTTTAGCTAAGAATAGTGTTGTTTAGCACTTAGGTGTTCCTGATTGGGAATCCCACCTCTTTCCTTGAGAGGACTCCTGGAAGAGTCTTGCATTTCTTGTCCACTATCAGGCATTTGGCCAAGCTTCTACTTCCAAATACAACACAGATCCTGTTGAGGGTTTGGTTGTCTTTGTAAGCTGCAGCAAGTGGAGGCTAGGTATATTCAGATCTAAGCTGTTCTAGTGCCTATTTTCACTGGGAAAGTCTTCTATCCCATTGGCAAGAGTGTATTGGATCATCAGAGCTTCGGATCCATACTTGGCATCAGGCCAAACTATTCATCAAGTATACAACGCAGTTTGTCTTCCAGGATTGCATTATCTGCAAGAGGAAAGTTGCAGGGAGTTTTGGCAACATTTGAGGAGTGATCTCTAGTGATGAGAATTTTTCTCTCATTGTGGTGATCCATGGATTTCTATTCTTATCCATGTCATATTCAGATATGATCCGAATAATCCTGTATAAGCTTCAGGAATTCTGTAGAAATCTGCAGATCTGCTGCATGAGATCTCAGATCTACTCCATATGCTTCATGTTTTGCTGAAAACCCCAAGGGGTATGTAAAATAGAGAAAGTCTAGTGTACATATCTGATATAGATATAATCTTTTGTATATGCTCTTAAAAATAACGATGTCAAGGCTTTTACAGTGAAATACATTGTTGCAAAACCTCTTTTAGAGGGTTTTTCTCATGAAAGTCTTTCATCTTTCTCTTGTACATTGATTGGGCCACATTGTAAATCTGATTTACCATTGTATAAGCTATTTTTGAGCTATCATATTGGTCTCTTATTGATGTTATCTAAAACTGAATTATTTTCTGGGCAGTGTTACTTTGTGTTGCTGCAGTTCGTTCCTTGGGCAGTTTCCAAGCCATACTGGGTGTGGGAGATCTGTTTAACCCACCTAGTTTGATTTGTTTCTGATCTCCTCTTAGATTTGGGTCTTATATTGTCAGATCTAAGGGATCTAAGGGCTGATATTGGTTTTTGTAGCATATATTCTTGAAAAACGTGTTTTTCAGGCATGCTTTGCTAGCAGTCCCAATTTTTGGGATATTACATTTTCAAAGAGAGAGAAAGAATGATTTTTTTTTTCTTTTGTATGAATGAGAAGCAATAATGAAACGTTACACTAAAAGGACAAAAAGAACACTAAATTTGAGAAACTTGAATGAAATTATCAAAACACAAAGAGACTAATCCAAAGCAAATACAACACACTCAAAATTAGACAGGCATTCCTTCACCCAGAGAAAGGAATTTCAATCGACTCAAAGATCAATGTGATCTATGATTAGGATGATAGATGGAGGGTCAAACAGACACCATGATGACAGTCCAACAATCCTATAACACATAGAATCGAAAGAAAAGACCAATCAATCATAAAACAAGCTGAAAAGATGAATGACTAAACCAATTCATACACAGCTTGGAGACTCAGCGAACATGTGGCCAAACAAGCAATCAAATACACCTAGAAACCTTAGGATGAAAAACCCACATCTATCAGATGAGAGATAATCAACCGAAAAGAACAAGATAGGGAAGTCAAAACTAATCCAAGTGGATTAATCTAGGGAGAAAAACCAATCCAAAGGGTAATATGCACTAGAAAAATCAGAAAAGAGGCCTAAACTCAAATCTAGAGGATTCAGCACGACTTTTCAACAGTAATCCACGCTGAACAGGGGAAATCACACCTGAAACAAAGGCAACCCATGCCAATCAGCGCGACTGTCAGGAAAAAAGCAACACCGAGTAAGGAAACCAAATAAAGGAGAAAAGGAAACTGAGAAAAGTACAAACTTATCACTCTGAGAATAGGTGGGATGGGTTTAAATAGTGAGATAAGAAAAACAAGGCAGAGAAATAACAATACGACCAAAGTCGGGCATACAAGCAAAAAACTAAAACGAACAACGAGAGATGACAGATGTACTATCCCGAGTATGGTCACCAACTTGTTGAGCAGGAAAATCCCCTCTGCAGAAAAATCGGTTCCTCTAGCCCTAGGGTGGGTCTAACAACAAGGGAACACGCTGAATTTCTAAATTCCTAGCTTATAAATGAAATTTGGACTGAAACATATATTCTACCTCAATCCAATGCTTTTGTCGTGGCACGCAGCAACGATTCTTTAATCTTTGTCTTCACACCTTGCGCTCTGTTGGTGACAATGTCCATGCACCTGGACAAATATCAAACAAACGATGACAAAATACAACATATACATTCATCTACATCTATTCAACTAGTCAAGGAGAGCTAAACACTTTGAATATAAATGGAAACAAAGTTGGAACCAAAATCCAGTAATGTATTATTGATATATGAAAAAGAAGTTTACAACCTTATGCCTTGATATTGCACATCTCCTTCGACGAGTTAATTTGGGCATGTCTCAAGCATTCGTTTGACATTCGACTCAATGAGGCAATGGGCTTAAATTCTCTCTCAACAATGGATTCTTCTCGGCTTTCTTAAACACACCAGCTATAACTAATGATTGTTCATCTAGCTTAATCAATGTGAGGAAGACGGATTTATAGGAGAGGAGGATGAGGTTTTGGATCCACATAAGGTGAAGGAGAGGTTTATCCTTTTGGGGAGTTGCACATTTGTAGGAACTAATAGGCCAAAGGGAGGAACTTGACTTGATCTAGTCGGAAAAACCATCACGACTCCACTCATGAAGCTATTAGAGCATGGAAGCTTCATTTCTATCTTAAAAAAGTTTCCAAAAGCAGCTTGGCATGGGTGCCCTTCTGAGACAGAGCGCCAAAGGGCATGAGGCTCAGTGTTAATTTCTTCATGGGCATGAGGCCATGACTGCCTACCAGCAACGACCCAAAAATATAGGTTTATGAAGGTCTGATTGAGGAATGATCAATAGAGATTATATTCTTGACATGCCAAGGGATGAAATGACATTTATGGAAATTTATGATAGTACACAGGGTCAGTGAAATGGTCCTCTAATGAGCGAGATGGGGATTGCAGGGACAGTGAGAAAATACTGTGTGACACGAACTATGCCTCCTTCATAGGTAATTTGATCGAGATAGAGCTCTTGCACGAGCTAGAGAAACTTTTCGAAATCTGCGATGTCCCAGTCATAAAACTATAGTTGTGGAATTTTGGCAAGCATATCCCCCTGCATTGGGACGTTCTCTGGGATCAAAGGCACTTAGATACATGCACGCACCTTATCCAAGTCCTTTGGTGCTTTAACAGTAGGTTTGGGCGACGCCATGTAACTCTGCAACTGCGAGAAGGGTACTACTTCTTCCACTTCATTGTCCCCTTCCTCAATAGTTTCCGCGATTTCTGCCATAGGTTTCTTCAGTTTCTCTCCTGTAGAATGGCGTAGTTTGGGGGTCTTTTCTCCAGGGGAATTACACGTTCTAGATGTTTGATCCTTTTTCGTTTTGGATGGCGCAGGGGTTTCTACAATGGTTACTTCTAGCGCATCAAGGTCATCGCTTGGTGTGGTGGCTATCATCTTGTTATGAATCGTGTACCCTAGGCCAACATTGCATAATGCGTCCTCAAACACAGGATCCAAACTTGACATAGTCGCAACAAAGGCAATGGCAAACACAAAGCTCAGAGCATAAAAATCACTTAGAACGCAAAGGGAACTATTGGAACCCCATAGTTCATATTTATACCAGTGGCACATCTGCAACGAATCTTTGTGCATTAATGAGGTTTCTTTACTGACAAAACGGTCCCAAAATTGGAAAAATCCCTTCATTAAATTCATATTGGATGCTCCTAAAAATGGTAATAATCATGTCTTATCTAGTTTTACTATTCCAATGGCTAGTTTTTGACACCTCCGTGCATCCGTCAATCTCATGGCAGAGATACCGCGCGTGTGCCACACCTTATTCTGCATATAATCCAAAATTAAGGATAACCATCTACAGACCGTCCCACCCAACACAGGCTTTTTAACCAGGTAATTCAAAGCATATCGAGTAGTATGCGTCATATCCCTTAATAACTGCAAGCTTCTTTGACATTCATCATCCCAATGGAATGTCACACCTCTTTTGAGTAATATGGTCATGGGCGTAGTTATCTGTTGTGAAACTAGCTCCAAAAATAGAAGAATAGAGATATCAATGCCTTAGAAATAAGCCACTTCGAGGGGGTAACCTCCAATACATTACATGAATGAACAATTATTGGATGATTCAAATTACAAAACCTCATTTCTATATATAGGAGTCCATGGGGCCACAATGTAATCCTAGCCGACCTAACAATAATAATTTAAGGGCACAATAATAACAATATGGGGGTTACAGGGGTACAATAATAACAATAAGGGGGTTACACTAACAACAATAAGGGAGTATAGTAGTAATATAGGGACCTAACATGCCCCTCTCCTTCAAAAAAGTGTTGTCCTTAACGCTTGAGTAGCTCTGGGTGCTTCTGTATAAAATTCTCATCCTCCCATGTAGAATCTTCAGTGGGTAAGTTCTTCCACTTGATGAGATACTCTGAAATTGATCGATTCCGTAGTTGTCGAGTTCTTGTTTCCATGACCGCTTCTGGTTCCAATATGATTTTTCCTTCCTCATCATGTTCTGGCAATATTGTTTGAACTGGAAGATTTTCACCTATAACCTTCTTTAAGCATGAAACATGGAAAACTGGATGTACTCGCGAAGAAGCAGGAAGCTCCAATTTGTATGCCATAGTACCAATCTTTTGCAACACCTTGTAAGGACCATAGTACTTTGGCGATAATTTAATATCCTTCTTAGCTTGCTTGAGGGACATTTGTTTGTATGGTTGTAGCCGTAAAAATACCCAATCTCCTACATCAAAACTTCTCTCGCTACGATGTTGATCTGTCTGTTGTTTCATTCGATTTTGTGCCAAATTCAGGTTATCCTTTAAGAGTTGGAGAACTTCTTGCTGATGCTCGATGTGATCTTCCACTGCTTGAACCTTCAAATTTTCCCTTAAAGATGATGTGATGGATGGTGGATGATATCCATAAAGTGCCATAAATGGGGTCATTTTGTTGTAGTATGGAAGGAAGTGTTATACCACAGAATAACTAGAGATAACCATGACCCAAATGTGTTTTTGTTTTATCAGGATACAAAACAACGAAAGATATACTTCCAAAATTTACTATCTCGAGTTTGAACCATCGGATTGAGGATGAGATAAGATGAGATATGAGCTAATTGAGTACCCAAACAAGAAAATAACTCCGTCCAAAAATTTCCAGTAAAAATGGGATCTCTGTCACTCACAATAACCCTTGGGTTTCCATGTAGCTTTTGAATTGTGTCCATAAATGTAGTAGCAATTGTACTTGCTTTAAATGGATGAGATATTCCACAAAAGTGTGCATACTTGGTAAGTCTATCAAATACCACCATGATGACACTCTTTCCTTATGACTTAGGTAAACTTGTGATTAAATCCATTGAAATCTCCTCCCAACATTGACTTGGAATGGATAAAGGTTGTAGAAGACCCGGGGTCTTAATTGTCTCAACTTTATTCTGCTGGAAAACCAAACATTCCGCCACAAACTTTTGAATATCAGATTTAAGGCCATCCCATAAAAATTCTTTCTTCACCCTGTGGTAAGTTTTTAAAAATCCTGAGTGTCCTCCTAAAGGAGAAGTGTGCAATTCCAGAAGAATCTTTTGTTTTAGTTGGGAATTCTTACAAAGATATAAGCGATCTTTGTACCATAAGGAATCATTTTTCCAACTAAATGTATGAGATGTACTAGGATCTTGCTGCAACTTTTGAATGAGTATCCATACATCTTTGTCCTTCTTCCATTCATCTCTTGCTTCAGTTATCCAATCTGGTTGGATAATAGAAATGGCACAAAGCAATGCTTCCACCTCTTCATTCTTTCTTGAGTGTGCATCTGCAACAACATTCAGCTTTCCTTTTTTGTAGATTATTTCAAAGTCGTAACCCAACATCTTTGTGACCCATTTTTGCTGTTCTTCTGACGATAGTCTTTGTTCCAAAAAGTGTTTAAGACTATCATGATCAGTTTTTACCTTGAAGTGTCGTCCCATTAGGTAAGTTCGCCATTTCTTTAGTGCATGTAGTATTGCTAACATTTCCTTCTCATAAATAGGTTTCTGTAAATACTTTCCTTTGATTGTACGACTTTCAAAAGCAATGGGTCTTCCTTCCTGCATTAAAACTGCACCAATTCCATTTCCTGAGGCATCACATTCCACAATAAAGGTTTTTGTGAAGTCTGGCGTAGCTAAGACCGGTGCTAGGCACATTGCCTCTTTTAGATGTTCAAAGGCCTTAGTTGCTTCAGGAGTCCATGAAAATGCATCTTTCTTCAATAATGTTGTTAGAGGTGCTGCTATTCTCCCATAATTCTTAACAAACTTGCGATAATACCCTGTTAACCCGAGAAATCCTCGCAACTGCTTTATGGTTGTGAGGACTTTCCATTCCTTAATGGCTTTAATTTTGTTAGGGTCTACTTTAACACCCTCGTGAGATACAATATGACCCAGATATTCCACCTCTTGTACTCAAAAGAAACATTTGGATTTTTTTGCATATAATTGTTTCTCCTGCAATAGTTTGAGCACCCTGTCAACATGTTCAACATGATCCTTCCAAGACCTGTTGTAGATTAGTATATCATCAAAAAATACTAGCACAAATTTTCTGAGGAAGGGTTTGAAAATGGAATTCATCAACCCTTGAAATGTAGAAGGTGCGTTGGTAAGGCCAAAAGGCGTGACCAAAAATTCATAATGACCCTCATGAGTTCGAAATGCTGTTTTTGGAATATCTTCAGTCTTCATTCTAATTTGATGATATCCTGAACGAAGATCCAACTTGGTAAAATAAATTGCTCCATGTAATTCATCCAATAATTCATCAATCACGAGAATGGGAAATTTATCTTTAATTGTGAGCTTATTGAGCTCCCTATAATCTGGACACATGCGCCATGATCCATCCTTCTTGTGTACCAATACTACAGGAGCAGAGAAAGAACTTTGACTAGGTTGAATTATACCCACCTCTAACATTTCTACAATCATATGTTCAATTTCGCTTTTTTGGACATAAGGATATCTATAAGGCCTGATGTTTGGAGGAACACTTCCTGGAATCAAATGAATAGCATGATCATGATCACGAATAGGTGGGAGTCCTTTGGGAGTTTCAAACACCTTGGAATGATTGTCCAAGACTTGTTGGAGATCTGCAGAAATACATGATTTTGATGTTGGAACTTCTAGTGAGCATAATTGTGCAATTACGCCTCGCTGTTCTTTCTTTAGAAGCTTTGTCATGACATTAGAGCTTATTATCCTTCCTGGCTTCCCTGTGATACCCCGTAATTCGACTTCCTTTCCTTCTGAAAAAAATTTCAAGAAAAGTTCTTGAAAATTAAAAGCTACCGTCCCCAAAGATTGTAACCATTGTACTCCTAGTACAACATCAGCACCTCCATAGGAATGGAAAGCATTGGACTAGTCAATACATATTCCCCCATGGTTAGCTTAATATTATGGCATTTTCCAGAGTAGTTTATAGTTCCTCCATTTGCAACCATCACTTGACATTCTGGTGCTGGGTATAGGAAACAATTTAATTCCTTGGCTACCTTACAATGAATAAAATTATGGGTGCTACCTGAATCAATCAACACTATTACCTTTTTCTTCTTGATATGTCCTTCTATCTTGAGAGTTTGAGGAGTGGTAATTCTTTCCAATGCATTACACGATATGGTCAGACTCATTTCTTCCTCTTCTTGGGTTGGTTCCTGGTGTATATCCTCTTCTTGTTCATTTTCTTCTTCCTCTTTACAATCTATGTAAAATAATTTCTTCTCAGCACACTTATGACCTTTAGTGTATTTTCTATCACAACTGTAGCAAAGCCCTTTTGCTCTTTTTTCTTCCAATTGTTGTGGTGTCAACCTTGTAGGTTGTGGAAATCTAGGAGTAGCAACACTTCCCTCTTTATAGAAGTGAGTGGTAGGCTTCCTTGTCGCCATAATTTTACATTCAATTTTCTTGCCAACCTGAATGCCTTCTCCAATGAATCAGGTTCCAAAACACGAACTTCATGTTGGATGTTATCCTTTAAAGTACCTATGAAGAGATCAATCCTGTGTTCCTCTGGAATATCAGTTACCCTTATATTCAATTTTTGGAAGTCCTTAATGTGCTCCCCCATTAAACCCTTTTGTTTGAGATTTATCAATTGGCTAAAGAAGGTGTTGCTCTTTGTATCCTCATAATGTGCTATCATTTCCTCCGTAAAAATTGACCAAGTATAGTTTTTGAAATTCAAATATCAATTGCTAAATATCTTTTTAAAACAAATGTAAAAGTTGAAATGTCTATTTTTTAATGTGTTTGCACATTGTGGAATCATTATTGCTCTGTCTAATATCCATGTTATAAAGTCATACTTCATCTGTTTCTCATCCAGCTTTGGAACATGTTGAATCTTCGTAACAAATGATTTTTCCAAATCTGGTCTTATTCATGTTGTTCTGCTGTCTCTTTAAACTTATTTCTCTTTTAACCATTAGGAAACATTTCTTGTATCTAACTGTCAAACTGCTCTATGCTTTTTGTGATCAATTGTCTTCTATGTTTTCCATTTCTTCATGATCTTCAGCTTCCAATATCATCATCTTAGATTCCACCATCAAGCCTAGATTCCATTACTAGCTTATTATGTATATATCTTAGATTCATGCCATTCTTGAAATTATCCATCTTATATTTCACGCCTTTGTTCAAACCATCCATCTTAGTTTCCATGCCTCTCTTCAAAACTTCCATGTCATTTTTTGTTGCTCTTTGCGAGAGCGAAATTTGTTGCACTTGCTCTTGTAATTTTGATATGTCATGTTGCCATTCTTCATTTTCATGAGTCATAGTAGAGATTTATAAAGGCTTAATGGGTGTTGAATTCTTTTTAGGGGCCATTTTAGAATCCAATACTGATATCTATTCTACAATATGCCCTTGGAATCAATTCAACTTGATTCTTCAAACAAGACTTATGCAATTCGAAAAAAAATACACACCTTTTACTTGCTTTTGAGGAGCTGGATATTGAAATTGAATTATCTCTATAATTGTGGATCCTCAATATCTGAAATTCAGCTCTGTATCATCCCTTTGAAACTTCTTTCAAATTCCACAGGTTTGATCTGATTTGGATTCTTCAAGGCAAATTTATGTCCAATCTCCCACAATGACCCAATTTTGGACTGGTTCAGTAGAGTGAACTTGTATGACTTGCCACGTGTAACTGTTTCATCCTTTGGATCTGAAATTGATATACCAAAAACTATAGTCTGTGTACTTGCAGTCACTTTTTATGGAATTCCAATCTGATGCTCAGAGAGAGAGCTATGAAGTTTTTCCGACGATCACCTCTTTGAGATGAAATTCAGAAGCCTCAAAAAGCCCTAACTTCCACAGATCATATCTCCGAAAATATTGCGAACCAATATCTGAAATTTTTTGAGTTCCTCAAGATTGTGGCTTCACACTCTACAAATTTTAGCTTCTGAACCTTCGTAGAAAAAAAGTTATTACGAAAATACCACGATGACCTATTTAGGTTAAATTCAAGAGCCTGCAAAATGACCTAACTTGCATAGATCATATGTCCTAAAATATTGCGAACCAAGATCTGAAATTTTGTTACGAAGTTCCTCAGGATTTTGGCTTTACACTCTAAAAATTTTAGATTTTGAACGTTATAGTGAAAATTCCACGCTGACCTGTTTGGAGCAGCGAAACCTTAGAATCTCAAAGCTTTGATACCAAATGTTGTGAAACCAGCTCCAAAAAGAGAAGAAAAGAGATATCAACGCCTTAGAAATAAGCCACTTCGAGGGGGAAACCTCCAATACATTACATGAATGAAAAATTCTTAGATGATTCAAATTACAAAACCTCATTTCTATATATAGGAGTCCATGGGGCCACAATGTAATCCTAGTGGGGCCACAATGTAATCCTAGCCGACCTAACAATATTAATTTAAGGGCACAATAATAACAATATGGGGGTTACAAGGGTACAATAATAACAATAATGGGGTTACACTAACAACAATAAGGGACTATAATAGTAATATAGGGACCTAACATTATCAAATCATAGTGTGGAATGTGCATTCTGTAATATCCCACAAGGATAATCATGGAGCGCACTTGTCTGATATTCGAGGGGACTGAGGTTCCCTTGAGCACGTGTAGTTCCCTAAATTCCACTAGTGCCAATTGTCTACAATGCATAGGCTTTGGTATCGATGCATCAATGATTTATGAATTCATAGCTTCGTCAACTGTATCAAGCCCACTTTCATTTCTAAAGGTTAGAATAAAACTATTTATCAACATAGACCACTCACTGGTGCTTCTGCGGAACTCTTTTTCCAAATACCATTCAGTTGGAACCTTTCCCAGTGTGTGAATAAACAGATGAACCCACTCAGGTCGTGGTTCTACACCCCATACTTGATTCCACTTGGCCAGATGCCTACACATATCTTATTTGCCACAATATAAATCTTCTTTTTTAATTACTAGGAATTCAAGCCGCAACCTCATCATTTGTGCACATTTCTCCCAATATCCCATATTCTCCTAATGTGTTTCCCACCATATTGCTGGAGTAGCGCGCAAAACAAGATCCAATGCATGGAATCTCTATTCTATAGGCACAAACCTTTCCAGTTATCATAGGAATATGTTTACATCCATTGATCCATCATAATGTGGGAAATCATGTACCTCAGATGTTATACAATGTAGAGTGCAGGTCACTTGATTCCAGCACAACGCAGACACCTCACGTAGTCGGTTCTGCCAATTCTCTAGTTCTTCATCGAAGTTTAAAAAAAAAGAACTATCCTTCTCCCATTTAAGATTCCCACTTGCTGTCGAATTATTCCAGTCTTCCTTACGCAAGGTTAGCTTATAGATTCGATCAATATCGTCCTCATCGTGCACTGGTTCAATATACCTTTGAGCTTCTACAGGATCCAGAGGAATGATTACCCTAGTTCCATTGCTCTCAAATTCCATTCTCCTTTTCTTCAGATTTATAACACCATCCATGTCCATGGGCCAATCCAATCCTAACAGTGCAGGGTAGGGATCAATATCATCCACAATTTGTATGATTTCAAAGTATGCAAACACCTTAACACCTTCTATATTTACCACAAATTTTGAAAATATCCCCAAAGGAATAATATTCTATTAGTTAGCAATGCGTGGTTGGATAGTAGACCATTCCAGCTTTGGTTCTCCCATGCGCTGCCATGTTTGTTTAGGTATAAAATTAGCATCTGATCCAAAATCTAGAATGACTTGGTCCATCTCATAAGCACCAATCCACAAAGTCATATGCATCTCTTGATCCATTGTCTTATTGTTCTTATAGATTTTGTTGACTTCTTGCTATTCTACCAGGGGCTGTTCTTTTTCTTCTCAATTATCTATCAATGCCTGCAAATTTTCAACAGCTTTTTTGTTGCACAAAAAATTTATGCATGCTAAAAATGGCTTAATATCATCTTCCCATCCTGCTTTCTTCAATGTCCTACCACTTGTTGAAGTATCTCCTTCTACAAATTCTTTCCTTGCTTCAATAAAGGTCTCTTTTGTGCACTAAAGATTAAAGCCCTCTTTGTTTTCAGGTGCTTTTCAGATCCATACATAAGTGGTAGGTTGGTTTCCCTTATCTTCATTGGTAGCTACACCAATCGTGATCACTACATTCACACAAGGACATTCTTCATGAGTTTTTGTGTGAACCATCTAAAGATTTTGCGTTGGGGTATTTTTTTTCTTGCATTTTAGAAATCAATACCAGAAACTCTTCTATAACATGATCAAATTGTCTATAGTACCTGCAAGCTTGTCATGTTGGATTCAGAAAGTCACCTGCATAATGACCAACATCACCATAGTTATATAAAATCACTTGTCCTCTTCCTCGACTAGATAATCCACCTCCTCGACCTCTTCCTCTACCTTGGAATCCTCCGCGCTGAGAAGGGGATGCTGGTGATATAGGCTCAACCTTCATCCTATAGATATCTTCTTTATCCAACATCATATCATAGTGCGAGAATGTTGCTCATCATGCCCTAATGACAAAAAAAACTTGCATAATAATTGCTTTAAGTCATGCTGATATTTTCCAATCCTTGGGCAGGAATTTGTGTCATGTAGTCTAGCAATTTGATAGATAGTACACCATACATGGTTCTTCAATGGACTAGGACCTCCAACATTCAGATAGTTGTTGAAAATAGAACACTGGTCTTTATGATTCCCAAAATATTTGCATTTGACACACCACACCTATGCACAGACCTCCTTTCCTTTGTCCTTGCACAAATTTTGAATTTCCAGATGCATTGCTTCCAACTCACTTTGAATCTGTTGAGTTCCCAACATAATAGGTGCTGGGGTAGATTCTAGTTTCATTGCAACTTCTACGACCTCAACTTGTGTAGGAATATTTTGTTGACCTAATGGAGGGCGCAGATGTTGAAGAAACATAGCAATGAACCATCCCTTATGCTGAGTATCATCAATCACAAATCCACCATCTCTGATGGCGCACTTCAACCTATGATCAACCTCCCATACAGATTCATTAGGTTCTTAAAGAATGTCCTTCATTTCTATCACCAGCTGCACATATGACTTAGGTTTCTTACAATATTCTTTTAGGGTTTCTTTAATCTCTTCCATGGTAGCATTAGGGTTTGCTTGCGCATACCTAATGTACCAGTCTAGTGCGCAATCTTTAAATGCAGTAGCCAGCTATGCTCTTCTGATATCAATATTGTTTACTTGCTGAGCCTACCATAAGGCCTTAGTTACAAACCAGAAGTGATCAGTGTCTTCATTTCCAATGCCTCTAAAATTAGGTAACTTCATGGCTCCAGCCATATCTACTTCAGGAGGGGGTAGAGGTGGAGGTGGATATGGACTATGTGGCAAGGTAGGTGATCTATGATGTGAGCTCATAAGTGGAGTGGATGGAGTGGGAAAAAAATTCAAGGGCTTCTGATATGAGGAAATTTCTTCTTCAGAGTCCGTTTTTTGTTCAAGTTCACTATCATATCTAGGCTTCAGAGGGCTATAAAGGAATTTTTTCAGAGTCTTCACGGTAAATTCTCCCACTGCACATAACTAAACCTATTTGATGCAATCAAGCATTATGTTCACACAAAAACCCCTTTCACACAATATCATTTTCAGTAATAATTTCAATGAGCACAAGAACTTACCTCTAGGGCCTTTGAAAACCCTTCTTTCTGATTCAGAATATGACATGAATTGGTCAACAGAAAATTGAGTCACAAATCCACCTAGAAGGTGATTGATCTAATGATCTACCGTGCGAGTGATATTATTATCAAACTTCTCTACTTATTGGATCAATTCAGGAGTCCACTTAGTGACTATGTTGTATTTTATACAGTGATGGAATTTAGCTAAGCATGAAAACCACTCCTGTAGTTTTTGCACAAAGGAACAAAAGAAAATTTCATGCACTTTGGTATAAATGTACTTCTGTACCCACTGTTTGTTAGACAATTTAGTGCTTTTATTCTCTTGCAGCGCAAATTCAAGGATCTTTCTATCCAACCTGTCTTATAATTTATTGCATGACAAATGCCACAACATCAAATCTCCCTCAAAATGATGATCCCAGTCCTGAAAATGGAACCATTTTTTGGCTTGAGGGGTCTTGAACTAGGTTCGGTGTTAATGGATAAACCAACAGATCCTCCAACTACTGGGCTTTGTTTCAATGATCTGCTTGTGCAGACCAATGTCTCACCCAAAGAAGTATGGGGGGGTGATGGAACCAGGTTTTCACACCCTGAGAGAGAGTTTAATGAAGTGGTCCTTGATAAAACACTAAGTGATCTTCTACAGATGCGCATAATCAGTTATAGCACAATTATAGAGCATGCACAATTATTAGCAGAATCACAGAAATGTTGTCTCGCTTAGTGTAGATAACAGTCAGAACTAGATCTATATATGAATCAAGTAAGCACTTAACATATATAAAATACTCATGCATAATCACATAAAATAGTTTTTCACATTCATCAGTAAGTAAACAAATATTGCGATCTTGAAGCATAAATAGTAAAGAATATAGATGCATAACACAGATATATCTGCCAAAACTGAACTGTCTTTCTATTATCCTTCAGATCTGTCAATACATCATCTGTCTTTCCTTACAAAAACCTTACCAAAAACCCTTACAATCCCTTCCGTGTGCACAACCAGTGGACTCTGCACACAGCCAAGACTAGTTCTCCATGCACACATCCATCAAGAGCCTTTCACCCAACCCAAACCCTTACAGACGCGAATACTATCATAATATCACTATCTAATAACATTCATTGACTTATCTTTAGAATACTTAGCATAGAAAAACTCTATATATCTATAATACACCTAGCGCGCAGATACTATGGTCTCAAACCATGGTTTTAGGCCCACAGTTTAAATTTAAGCTTAATTACATCCAAAATTGGGGCTAAAAGCTCTTTCACTTTCCTTTGCACAGTGCACACATACAAACATAAAAAAATATCTTTGGAAATTGTGCCTCAGAGACCCCGCTCCGCACATACAAACATACAAAAAATATCTTTGGAACTTGTGCCTCAGGGACCCCGCTTAGCACATACAAACATACAAAATATATCGGTGTAACTTGTGCCTCAAGGGACCCTTCTCCAACAATTATCAAACTTAACTTGGCTTACTAATGACCCCATTGATCAGCCACCATGGTGTCCAATTATTCCCACCAAGTTGCATTATGATATCCCAAAATTCAATGGGAATCCTATAGAAGACCCGTTAATGCACATTATGACGTATCATCTATGGTGTTAATCCAAATCCCTAAATGATGATTCCATTTGACTTCATATTTTCCAATGAACGCTTGCAAGTGCTGCATATAAGTGGTATATTGAGTTACCTAGAGCGTCATTTCACAATTTCATCACTTTAGCCACCACCTTCCTCACACACTTCCATTTTCCCATCAGATATGAAATTGGAATGAAACTATTGACTAACTTCAAACAATCAGATTCCACTCACATTTTATATCACATTCATGAGTGGATGCGTCATCACCGGTTGGTCAAGACTTATGCTCCTGATCAATTGTTAGTGGAATGGTTTGTCAAATTTTTGTTAGCTCACATAATAGAAGATGTGGAAAAAGGTGGAGTCGCGAACGAAGAGAAAGTAATTTCTTGTGCTCAATATTTAGATATGGTTTATACCCAATCAGGGACGCTCTATGATAAGATACCAAACGCTCTAAGACCTTCAAATATTTTTCCTCCTCCACCTGGTAAATAATATCATGTTGCTGATGGCATTATTGGTTCTTCTAGTTCGCAGTTGGCGAGTAAACCACTTGGTATCACCGCTCATGTGCAAAACCCTGAATCCCATCCTCCTGTGGCTTCTGATTCCAAGATAAATGGTGTTTCATCTGATAAAGGAAATTATCAACAACAACCTCGAAGCAAGAAGAAAGGTAAATGTATGAAAAATAAATATTCCTCATTGCAGGATAAAGAAACAAAATTTTCCTCTGATGAGAAATGAAAGCCTCGATACCCATGCTTGATTTCTAATGAGGATCAATTTACACATGATTGTCTGCATTGTTCTGAATTGAAGTGGTTTATTAAATAATCCACTTCTCCCTATGTGTTGACTAACCCATTTCCCAATAAAGAGACTCATATGGTTGCTTGGGACCTATCTTCCTCTAACATGGTTTTGATTCTTTACTACTCAAATCTGAAATTCAATGTTATGATGGCCACTCGGAATAAGCACTATGGTAATGCGAATTCACAGAATAGTCAGGTTACTGATCAACCTGCTAGTTTGACACCACCTTCATCTAATCCTGTTACACCTACAGTTCCTACGAAATTTACTATCAAGCATCCAAAGGGTGTTATCCATAAGTCTGCTTTCAATCCTCATTCAAGAGTTGCTCAAAATTATAATGTAGTTGAAGACTTGGCTCAGTATCCATCAACTATGTCAACTCTTGAGGTGTTGTATAACTTCCCTACCCAAAAAAAAGGCTTTGTTGTTAGCTATCATATGTGTGGATCCATCATATTGCAACATAGTTGTTTTCTCTCATGAAAATTATACCCCTCGGCTTCCAATACAGTTAGATTTTAAGATTCAATTCATTGTCCATGGTAAGAACATTCATCATTATATTGTGGATGAGGGAGCCTCGACCTACATCATGTCCATGTCTTGTTGGAAGGAGACTATTTCATCTCAATCGAGTCAATTGACCACCACATTAAAAGCTTTTGATGGAAGGACATATAAACCCTATGGGATTCTGATTTCCATCCAAGTGGAACTAGGGGGAAAAATCGTCTCCATTTAAGTATAAGTTATCAACATACCTCTTGATTATAATATTATATTGGGATGTACATGGGTTTATGCTTATATGTTTTTCGTTGTTTAGACTTACTTCTGTGATCCCCTTTCCTCATAAAGGCGGGATTGTAGTCATAGATCAACTCACATTTTTCGCCTTTGATTCCAATGTTACTAAAAGTGTCCCTCTTGTAGGGGAAGCCCTGCATTCCTCTCAGCATGTCAGAGTTGGATTATTAAAGGATTCATTGTACTTGCCCTCTCCTCCTGCCTGCTTATATCAATATGATATCATCCTCTGCGATCCTGGAGGATCCATGGATTATAATTAACGAAAATAACATCCAAATTTTTGGTGACTGAATGCCACTTAGCCCCAATGAGAAAATTTACAAAGCCATTTATTCGACTCGCTCGACCCATAATTTTTCTTTAATCAATTGGGTAGATCGATCATTGGATTATGGCACACCCTGTGATTCTTTCTCACACATATTCTCTATCGATGAAAGAATCATGGAGATCATGATGTTAGAGGATGCACCATGGGATGAACATCATCATCATTCCTCCTTGTCATATTCAATTGAGGATAATATCAGTGGTGTGTACCTACACGATTTTATCGAACCCTTTATGAATTTCGTCTCCTTTCATGAGATCGACTTTGAAAAGAACCTTTTGAATTCAAAGAAACAATCCATCTCGATATTTCGATTAAACTAGGAATAGTAGAAAATATATACATCGGATAATATTGTTTTTCATCTGCAATCGAGATTTATCGAGCCCTTTTTCGTGGGTTCAGCGATGTATTTGCATTGACCTATGAAGAAATTCTAGGTATCAACCCAAAAATAGTGGTGCATGAAATTAAGACATATCCTGATGCCAAACCTGTCTGGAAACACCTTTGTCCAATCCATCCCAAGAAGGCTGCTTGGATAAAATATGAAATTGAAAATCTTCTTTGGGCTGGTTTCATATACCCTATTCCTTTAAATGATTGGGTATCAAATGTTGTTCCTATCATGAAGAAACAAGGCACAATATGAGTATGTTTTGATTATCGAGATGTGAATCAAGCTTGTCCAAAAGACGATTATCTGACCCCATTTATTGACCATATTGTTGATTATTGTGCCAGCTGTGAGATTTATTCATTCATGGATGGATTCTCGAGCTATAATCAAATCAACATTCTTCCGATGGAACAACCTAAAACTACATTCATTTGTCTCTAGGGTAATTTTGCTTATAAAAATATCCCTTTCAGCTTAAAGAACACACGGGCCACATTTCAATGTGCGATGGATTGCTATTTTCATGACATCAAGCATATCGTGCAACCCTATTTGGACGATGTCCCTACTCATTCTAAGCATCAGGCTGATCACCCCATGCATTTACGGGGCATTTTCTCCATTGTATACATTAAAACATATGACTTAACCCACACAAATGCGTGTTCTGCATTGTTTCTAGTCGACTCCTTGGTTTTTTTATTTCAAAACAAGGAATTTGTATCGACCCTATAAAAGTATTGGCGATCATTGATTTTACTATGCCTTATTCTCTCGGTAAGTTACAAAGAATCCAAGGGAAAGCTAACTTCATGAGGAGGTTCATCAGTAATTATGTTGAATTTACCAAAGGATTTACTCACCTACTGAAAAAGGGATACCCTTCCATTGGGATGACGTTGTATAGAAAAAGTTTGATGCCTTGAAAGATGTATTGGTTCAGGAATCTCTCTTATATCCCCTTGACTATCAGTGCGACTATTTCCTGTATATCGCTACCACCATCTCTACTATAGCCATGGTGTTGGTCCAAGAAGATGATATGGGGACTGAAAATCCCATTTATTATCTGATTCAGAACCTCAACAATACTGAAATCTAGTATATTGATATAGAAAAGTTGGCTTTGGCAGTTGTACAAGCTGTCCAGAGATTTCACCATTACATCTTGCTTCAGAAAACTACAGTTGTTTCATATTGAAACCCTATGAAATATATATTGTCATGTCAATTTCTGGGTGGAAAATACTATAATTGGATCGTTATTCTCCAAGAATTTGACCAATAATTCATCAAATCCAAGTCAAAGAAATCCCTAGTTTTCACTGAACTAATGTGCGATATTCCTTCCCTTGATATTGAATCTACATCTGAATATTCTATCCCTAATGAGTCATTGTTTCTAATCTCATCATTTGAACCATGGTATGTATGTTTTTTGATCTATCTCTAGACCCAGGATTTCCAACCTAATACTTATTGGTCCTAGCAGTGATGTATCCATTACCAATATCGAAATTATGTGATTATCAACGACACCCTTTACCGTTGTGGTATCGATAGGATTTTATGGAGGTGCCTAAATATTGAGGAGGCTGAGAATGTTCTTAATGAATGCCAATTGGGGGAACGTGGCAGAAATTTATCTAGTTATGCTACTGTGAAAAGATCTTATGCGTTGGTGACTTTTAGCCCACCATTTTATGCGATTGTATCCTCACAGTCCAGAAGTGGTATGCATGCCAGATATATGATCGTAAAATACATGCTCCACCTATTCCATTGCATCTCATTGTTGTTGTTGGTCCCTTTTCAAAATGGGGTATCGAATTTATGAAATGTAGCCCTTACTCGGCCGGGGGGCATGGTTATATCATTTTCCTTGTTGACTATTTCACTAAGAGGGCCGAAGAGATTGCTACATTTAACAACACTGGCGAAATGACTGCATACTTTTTATTTAACCATGTTATTACTAGTTTTGGGGTTCTGCAAGAAATAATTATGGATCATGGGAAGCATTTTTGGAATCATTTGATGACTGAATTAACTGTCAAATTGGGACTTTCCTATGAAAAATCCACTCCCTATTATCCTCAGGTTGAGGCTATTAACAAAGTTCTTAAGACTATGATTCAACGTATGATAGGGGTTCATAAATCATACTGGCACTTTCTTCTCTATGCTGCCTTATGGGCATACTGAACCTTAGTGAGGACTTGTACTAGATTCACACCCTTCCAGTTGGTCTATGGTTTGGAAGCGATCTTTCCCATCGCTATTGAACATATTCCTGCTACTTTCACAGAGGAGGAGCATCGTTTACATCTGACTCATTTGGATGAAACCTGACGCAATGCCGATCTAGCCAATGAAGCTCATAAAAGATGCATCAAAGCGCAATATGACAAGAGTGTCAATCATTGAGTCTTCTCGGAGGGAGATCAGGTTCTCTTATATGAACATGAGACCAATAAGTTAGGTCCAAGAAAGTTCCAACCTATGTGGATGGGCATGTACATTGTCAAGCATGTCCCTGCAAAAAGGGCTTGTGAGTTAGTATATTTCAATGGAGCAGCCTAGAAATGGGTTGTACCTCAAAAATACTATGCTTGATCCCATGTGTATTACATTGTGCACATACTATCTATAGGTGCGTTGAGTGTGTTTGCAATTTGTTTTTCAAGGTTTCCCATGGTTTATGTTGATCCTTTTTACTTTTGGTTTGCATATATCAACCTCTCTCAAACTGTATATTGGTTATGCCGATGGTGCTAATCGTAGTACTCGGAACCTATCCTCGACATCATGGGCTATAATTGCTCCAAATGGCGAGCTAGTGAGCATGAAAGGGATTTTCATTGGTCACTCTACTAACAACATAGTTGAGTATAGTGCGGTGTTTGAGGTACTATCTAATGTTATTTCACATGATATCTGTCGTATAGTCATCATGCTTGACTCACAACTCATAGTACTATAACTCACTAATATCTATTAAGTGAGAAATCCTGCCATCTTCACATAGTTTTGAGAGTGCATATTATGGAAATACATTTTGATTCATACGATATGAACCTATGTCTATAAATCTAAACACATTATCATATTCCCTACCTAATTTTTTTTTATATAGACATTTGCAACGAATGTAAATAACTTTAAATTCACATCACATCATATTGAAAGCAGAGAAGTAATTAGGAAACACCGATATATATATATATAGATAAGTTTGGTTTTACAAAATGTGTGCCCTAAGACACATATGGATACATCGTCCATATGAAAACTACATGCAAACATATAAGTAGAAAAATTGTTGGTGCTCACAATAAAATAACACTTCAGAAGCTATATTGCGTAGTAATTAACCAATAAGGCTAGGCACTTCGATGGTGAGATGCTGAAGTCACAATGGAAGTTGATTGAATATGGTATCATCAATCTTGTGTGTTAATACCTCCATGTGGTGCTCCACCTCTAATAGGGTCTCAGATACCTCAAGATCCTGTTGCATATCCTGTCCTACCAACAACCTGTAATGGTTCAATTTCATATTCTTGTAGTTGTATCTCTATGCGAAGGAGATATGTAGCACCCATTGGTCAAATAGGTCCAACATTTGCATCAAAACATCAAATAGTTTAGTATTAGAAACATGAAAAATACAAAAAATTGTAAAACTTTCAAAAAAATCAAATGGTAAATGTATCTTACCCGAAGCATCCCATTGCTCACCCCCAGGCATATCGAGCTTGGGATCATCAGGGAAATCCGTTCCTACCTAAGGATAATCATCAATGATGATGAAATGTCTGCACAACCATCCAAATAAGGTTGGTGAAAATCTAATTCCTGATGGAACTACATGTTGAGCCATGTGGTCTATCCACCTCCTCATTTGTGGGACCCTTGGATTGACGAGCATGAGTACAATCTGTTGAGGCTACAATAATGGTACCCACTCTAGAGGAAAAGAGACCAAGATTGCACCATAGCCAAATTTATTCAACTTCCCCTCCTTTTCTTTAGTAATTTGTTCCTTCATATTGATGAAGATACCCTCGCTCCAGTTGAATATTTTCGGTTCAACATACTTTATCCCGTACTACATGTATGATCTGCTTGCTACATGTAGTGTTGAGCTTCTTGCCAATATTGAAATAATTAATAAGATTATTATCAAAGGTAATTAATTCACATCATTTATGTTAATATTCCCATCCCTAGCAGGAACAAATCAAGCTCTACATCGGGTAGTGATATAATATTTCACCGTCTCATTGCCACTTCTTCCACCTAGAAGAGAGATGGGGGCACCTCGCTTTGACAAACCTGTCAGAAAGTAAATATCCTCTTCCAGTATCTTGAGAATATTTTCCCCAAACCTGAACAACTGTGCCTGAATAGCCCATGAAATAACAAGGTATTTAAATAGCTCCATATATTGCCTCGTACTAGGAAGGGAGAAAAATTTCAACAAACCACAATTTTTGAGCACCTAGATGCTAGCAAGGTCACTTTACACATTTAAATATTGTTCTTGATGTTCTCTTTATCTCCAAATAAATGCCATTTTGTGCTAATGGGTACCTAAAACATCAACAAGGGATTGATTAGGATATTTTCCATGCAAAAAACTTGACAAAATTTTAGTAAAAATTGAAAACAAACTTGGATAAATTTTCCCAATGCACCCCAAAAGGGTGAGACAGAGCGTTGAACCTCTTCCTGTAGTGCTCCTCTGCCTAGGTGCCATGCCCGTTTTGACACATAGGGGGCATTTTGTATGAACCCTAGAGGCCTCAAAACCCTTAAGTTTTTGCATGAAAACACAAAATTGAACCATGGAAATATATAGAAAGGTTTTAGCTCCTACATGGAATCGAAGACACTTGAAATGGTTCCCCATATTGGCTACAATTAGCTGTAGAAGATCAAGGGAAAAAGGGCTCCAAATACTCACTGTTGAAGGTAAAATGTGAAATGGTGAAAATGAAAAGTCATTTTGAGTATTTATGGTCATTTATCATTATTTTATTCATTTTTAGTATTTTGACCTAGATATGCTTCATTTTTACTGTGAAATAGGTATGCTTAATCCTTCTTGTGGTGTTTTGATCTGGTCAACAACTGTTAACAAGATTTTATTATGTTGTACATAGGTTATTTTGACCAAAGAGTATACTTTATATCTTTTTCGAGCTCTATATTCCTATGAAAAAGGAACCCCCTTGAGTCCTCTTTCAGCTATTTTCAGACTCCCAAAATATGAAAACATTACCGAAAATTGTCTTTTAGAACTCGTTAAAGTAAATGAAAATATTTCTACTTAGTGTAAGTATAACCCTTTTCTAGACTGAGATAGTCTAATTATGAAAAAGGAATACCTTAGTCGAACATGGATAAGATGTTCTCTTGAGTATTGTTTTCTACATTTTCAGACTTAAGAGACTATCTATGAAAAGGGACATCTGGAGTTTTATTTTTCGCCTCTTTTTCAAACTCTCTAAACATGAAAAATATGTTGAGTTTTACCTTCACTGGACTTGTTAAAGAATAAAACAATTATGGAATTGTCGAACATGACAATATTGAACCACTCCTTCTTAGGGTTCGTTACATATACTCGGATGGATTCATCCAAAGGATGAACTTACATGTAAATAATATGTTATCATCCTCAAGATTGTTAAAAAAATAAAGAGGTACTGATCAGTAAGGTTGGGGAAATTGGGAAAATAGGGGATTCCATTTTCTAATGGCAACGAGTCACTCTTGAACACGACACTCTTTCACTTCATCTCTGTGGCTATTGAGTTGGGAAATTATATTATCTTTTGGTTATCATACCATTTTTAGAACCTCCATTTCGGTTTTGTGCCAATGCTGCCAACTCCATTCAAGGTCATCGACGTGTTGAAAAGAAGTCGTTCAATTGATATTCTCCACAATACTCTTAAGCCTTCATTTATTGTTTTCCTTTCCTGATCCAGAGCCATATCAACATCATTATGATAATTTTGTCTCATTCATGATACCCGTTTCGTGTTGTTGATGGGGGATACATCAAGGCCCTCCTTCGATGGGTCGCTTCCTATCGACATTAGCACATAATCCAGGAATTTGACTTAGAAACACCCCTTTGGTACCTTGGTGCTTGCATACATCAATGTAAAGTTTCCTCGCTCTCGGTGACATGTTTACATCAATGGACTTTGACCGAAAGATTCTATCTGGTTTTCAACATCAACTCATTTAGTGACACCATACAGATTGTGTGGTAGTACCTTGAGATCCATTAACATCATCGATGGTTTCTCTCACATTTGTTAATGAATTACATCATTGGACAATAATCAGATGGTGTCTACCATGTTCGACTCTAGCTCATTGATTCACATGGTTAGGCTCGTACATTAGTTGGTCATTTGAATGAGATAGAATACCCTAGATCTAATTTTTTTCTCCGGGGCTGCGATTTCAGGAGTTATACAAAGATCATAATGTATGATGGCCATGATAATATAGACAATAATATATTAATGGGTCCATCAATTACATATGTGGATGTGTCTTTTGATTATTTAACATGTTATGTTATCTTATGAGATGAGTATGGGTATTCCTCCCTTAGCAACAAAGATGTCATATTGAAAATGTATTGTAACAAATGAAGATCGCTAGTTGTCCTTGATCCCTACTTCTCACAAGGTAAAGCACTTCAGTCACTAGTCATCATCTCTCACTTTTTGCATTAGGGGGTGTTAGTCATCAGTATTTTTCACCTGTTGATGATGACTAGTTTTTAAGGCCAACAATGCTGCAAATGGCCTTAAAAACTTGTTTACACCTTTTTCTCCAATGGATGAAACCACTGATATAGTAGTGGTGTTTCAAGGGATGCTTACATGGTTTCACTGTTTGAAAAACGGAGTTAAAACTTAGTAGAAAGCAATTGAAAATTTATGAGTTGAGGGCTAGTGTTAAACATAGGCCAAACAATGATATTATGGTATTCAAAGAAGCTTTGTTTTTCTTCTATCAAAGGTCTCCTTCAAAGGGTAATCTGAGGCTAGAATGCCCGAGCTTAGAACAACCTCATCAAAATGACAAGAAGATAGACTAAGCCTTGCTTCTGAAAAAGACCTTTGCAAATGAATACACAAAGACAGTATGTATGAGGAAAGCTATGACACCATGATTCAAGTTCAAGACACCATTCAAAGAAATGAACTTACCACAGTCATAGACCAGACCTTTTTATGTACATAAGAATAACTCTGCTATTGCAAATGATTGCATTAAGGGTCTTTAAAGGATTTTCTCTTTGATAAACAAATATAGGTAAAATCTGGGTGAGTGCAAATGAGGTTCTTAATCCACAGTCAAAGGAAAATGTCAAAGGGCGCCTAACAATTTTTTATCAAATTCACAATGGGCATAATCATCATCAAACACCAAGAGAGTTGAATTGTCAAAGTAAGTCCTAGAATTGTAAATCATCTCCTTCCAGGAGATATGGCAAAGGATGCAACTACAATCCTTGATATGGCTTTGAGCAGTGTTTCCTTTAAAGGACAAATATGGACAAACAGTGAAAGGGATTTTGGCTTTTAAGGAAGTTTGTTTACTTCAAAAAAGGGTCATGTCTTTGGTGTCTTAAAAAGAGGTTGGCCACAACATTTTGTTATAAATCTTGATCGAATAGAAGGCCTGATGGTATTTTAAAAGTGATAAAATATCAAAGACAGTGATTTGTGTTTTTATATGACAAAAATCTTTTTCAAAGAGCTTTCAAACCCTTACGAAGTAAATAAAAAGGTTTTTAAGCTCATTTGAATTATAAAGGTGGAGAGACCGTTGAAAAATCCCCTTGTGCAAATTCAAAACACAAAGCAAACGCTCCCCTAGATGTTCACTAGAGAAACAAGGTTTTCGGGAAAAATTTCAAAGTTTGAGGCTTAGAAAGTCTGCGCGGCACGCCTGTAGGTTTGCGTGGTGCTCCTGTGAGCGCAAATACAAAGCACTTACACTGCTGCGTGGCACGCCTGTAGCAGCGCGCGGCGCGCCTGTGCACTCGTTCACCCACCACCCGAAACTGACCCGACAGTCTCCATTGCATGGCGCTCTCGGTGGAAAATGGCCCTCTCCTCCATTGCTTCCAAAAAACACTCTTAAAAGGCTGCTCCGAAGATCAAAAAGACCCATAAGCGTTGTTCAAGGTATTTTCCTTGCTTTTTGGTAGTTTTTGAAGTTTAAAGGCCGGGATATGCTTGCTTTATTTTCCACGGAAAAAGCAGTGATTAAAAGCTAGGGCCTTTGGTCAGAATCAAAGAGTTTTGTTTTCCGTGGATGTCAAGAATCAATACAATGATAGGGGAGGCTGTTGTTATCAGTTGTGAGAAATCCCTAACTTCCTTTAAAAACAGTGATAGCCCACAATTGCTAGAAAGATAAACATGAGGTTGTAAAGGTCTCAAGTTTGCTGGAAAAGATGTTCTAACAGTGTTAAATGGAGAACAAAACTTGTCTGCTAAAAAATCAGAAGGAAACAGGGTTAGAAGGTGAAGGATTGGTCATTTTAAGAGGTCCTCTCTGTTTTGTGAGATAGTAAGTTTGTGTAGCCCCTAGAATTCAAAAAGGCAGATTCTGTTTTCAAGGTTTTCAAAGTCAGCTGAAAGGTGTTTTTGTCAAAACAAAGGAGATCCTTTTTCAACAAGGAAACACAAACACATCTTCTTCAAAATCTTTGCTCAAGCACAATGATAAATTGATTTTGTTTTTCATTTGACAAGTACTTGTTTGTTGGCATCAAAGAAGCACAGTGACTTGCAAAGAGGACAAGGTGTAGTGTTGGGAAACCATTTCAAAGACCATTTGAAACAGACTATTTTAGTCAACCAGCAAAGAGTATCCAAAACAAAATGCCTCCCAAGAAAGACAACAGAAGTGGCCCTCACAGGAGGTGTGAACCTATTTCAACTGAAGAGGTAAATGCCCATCCTTCAGTTTTGTTTAACTTTCATGAAGTTGGATGTCTATATTTTTGTCAAAGGGTTCAGGAGGTGAAAATCTGTCTCCCCTTGACACAACGATGTGCTTTGAGATTGCAAGGGAAACATTTTAAGCTGGCAGGCTTATATTTCAAGTTTTCACCTAGATCCATTTCCAGAGCTACCAAGATCCTGTATGTCGGAGAAAAATGGTTTAAATAGAGCTACCTGGACTCAGAACAGTACAAATTCTTTTTGAAGCCAGAGCATCGGGATTCTTTCCCATCCATCTTTCCTTTTACATATCTGTTGACTAGCTATGCTCCCCTCATGAAGATAATCATGAAATATTTCACATGCGAGGGAAGGTTTTCCCGGGTCTATGCTTACCATGTCCAGTTTCTCATGCACTTTACAAGAGCCCAATTTTTAAACCTCCCATTTTTCCTCCGTAGAGGTATTGAAAATATGGCCTCCATTGTTCAAAAGAGACCTCCCTCTCAGCAGCCAGCTTGCCCCTTCCATCATTCGCTCATCAAGATTGTCATTCTTCATCAACTTGAGAAGAAGGGAATCTCTTGGGACACTTTCATTGCACATCCCGATTTCGCCACCGTTTCTTCATCCCATGCATCTCCTTCACCTTTCACACAATATCTTTCACCTTCTTCTAGTAAGCCAATTCCTAAGAAGCTAAAATATCCCATGATTGATCAAGTAGAACAACATGATGAAGAAGAGTAGCATGATGAAGAAGAGTAGCACAGTCAAGAAGAACAACATGATGAAGAAGAGAAACACAGTGATGATAGGCAGCATAGTAAGGAAGAAGAACATAGTGAGGAAAGGCAGCAAAGTGAAGAAAAACACAGTGATGCTAGGCAGCACAATGATGAAGGAAGATTTTTACAAAAGAGAAAAAACAAAGCAAGAGGGAAATGATGAGGAAATGGAACAATTTGATGAGGACATTATAGCCTCTGTTACAGCAGACATGATGAAGATGAAGCCCAAAACATTGGAGGCGAAAAGTTTCAAGTCCCTAAGAAAGCAAAAAGGACAAAAGTGAAGAGGGCAAACCTTCAAAAAGAAAATGCAAGACATTCATAGCATTCATGAAGAAACCCAAACAAAGTGGCAAGGATGATGAGGGAAGTAACAAGGGCAAAGAGAAAATAGAGCATGTGCTAGTTGCCTCTCCTAGGCAAGGGGCCATGCTTTCTTCTCCAAAAGTGACAAAGCCCCGGACATCAAGGAAGAGGGTGCCTCAAAATATAATTCCAAATGTTACTAGAGCCCTCCGAAGCAAGGCGAAGTTTCCCAAGAAATCCATTGTCTAATTACCCAAGAGGAGGAAGACCAAGAAGGCCACCCAAAGCAATGGAAAGGAGAAAGAAGAAAGCAACCATGAGAAGGAGAGGGACTTTGACATAATTCAGATAGACAGTGATGATAGAGACAATGAGGCCCGAATCCTAGAGTCTCTCTTGATCAATAGAGAAGAACAAATTCATGATTTGAGGGCAGATCTAGAGAGGTCTAAAAACCTCATTCACTTTTTGCAAACACAAAACAAACAAATGAGTGTCCACATGACGGTATATGAGACACTGGCCATAAAATATCAAAAAGAGGCCTCCAAGGTGCTAATTAAGTTGGAAGAAATCATGGGCGAGTTCAATGATAGTGAAGATGAAGATCAGCCAAGAAGAAAGAGGCCAAGGACCATGGGACTCAGAAGAGCCTTAGAGAAACAAAAGGAGGAAGAAGCTGCTCTTTTCCAATCTTTTCCTCTCACTACTTTATTCACCCAAGAGATAGAAAACAATCGGGAAGCATGGCTTGAAAGGGTAAATGACCACTTGGAGAAGAAATTTGAAAAGGCCAATAGATATTTGGACCTTTAAAGAAGAATGACCAGGCACTATAAGAAGCTCAATCATTTTGCCCGACGGAAATTGAAGGCCACACAAGAAAAGCTTAAGGAGGCTCAAAAGAGGCGCTCGGCACCAAAAATTAAGAAAGACATATCAAGACTCCAAATTTTTGCCTCAGCTTATCAGCATGCTTCTGAAAACCCTTGAGGGTCATGCTCTCCAAAATTGGGCGAAATTCAACAAGTTTTGGTTTTTTGTCACTTTTGGGTTTTTTGTTAAAAATAATGGGCATCGCCATTTCTGTTTGAGACATCCTAAAAGGATGAAAATGGTATCATTGGATGCCATAATTTCAGGGGCATCTACTCATCGATTTTTAGATCAATTGAAAATGATTTGTTCCCCCAAAATGGCGAAAAACAATCACTTTTTCCACACTCTGCCCCGTTTATCAGCAAAGTCTATTTTTTGGGTTTTTACACACAGGTTAGTTTTTGATAGACTTCCAGTGATCAGTTTTTAAGAGAAAAAGGTATTTTCGAAAACTAGACATCTATAGCTTTCCAACGAGCCATCACAGGCCTCGTTTCGACATCGGGAAGGCCTCCAAAATTTGCCCACAAGACAGGGGTTTTTCTGTTGATATATTTCTTAAGTATTTTTGTAAAAAATGCACTTTTCTGAAGTGGCTTTTCCTAATGTGCGTTTAGCTATTTTTGGCCATGGTTAGTTAGGAAAAGTCAATATATTTTCCTTTTTTAGCATTTTTAGGATATTTCTATAGATATTTTGTGCCTTGGGCTTTGCAAAGCCTCAAGGACAAAATCAGATATTTTTGATGGGCCAATGAAATTGCAAGTTGCACTAGGAGGTTTTCCCTCATCTTGGCCTATATATTCCAAGAGACTTCATTGTAAATGAGGTTGAACTTGATGATATAGAGCAATATATGGTTATACAAGCTTGGAATAAATACTTTTATGATGCATTGGATAGTTTCTTGAATGTTTTTGGATGATGAAAGAGGACTGCTGTTGGATTCCTTGACTTGGTAAAATGGTATAGTGTCCCTCTCTGTTATGTTTCTTAGTTTTCACACATATTTCATAATCTTGCTTGCTATAAGACAGTAGAGAATAGATTTGAGACATGCCATTGGAGGCACCTCAGATTTCCTGTTTCATTATAGCTTCTATGTTTTCTTCCTTCTTATGTCATATCAAAGAATTCTTGATTGCTCTTTGATCACTGAAGAAATTGTTTGCTTGTTTCATTTATGGTTTTATGCATGCTAAGTATGATTCACAGTATGCCCTAATTACTCATGGCTAGTCATAGCTCCACCGTTGAAACCTTTTTTTGAATGTTTTATTGTCCTAGTTGAACCAAAGAGGTCTTGTATCGATCTTGCCCTTTGCCTAAAATCTGCAATCTTAGTTCAAAGTGCCCGATAGCTTGAAATACTATGTCTAGGAGGTTCCTCTTAGTACTTTGAGTTATTTTTTTGTCTTATTTGTCTTTCCCCAAAGTCTGATAGCAATTTCCTAAATTTAGAGAGTCATATATCTCTATGTATTGCTTGAATGTTTATTTCTGTGCATTTATCAGTTTGTAGTTACATTTATCATGATTAATGGTTAGCCCTACCATATAAATGTCAGCTATTGAACTATTTATGTCTGAAAGCCTTTGTCCTTCACAATATTAGTGTCCATCCCACTTCATTTCACCTAAAGATCCATTTTTCCTTGATCAAATCGGCCCTTGAACATACCTTGTATCACCATCTGAAGCTTTCTTGACCTTTTCGACCCCATATCCCAGTTAATCTGACAATATTTTTATCTATCTTAGTCTTTGATAAGTTCCTCCCTCAAAAAACCTAAAAGAAAAACTAAAATCCTACTTCAAAACTAGCCTAAAATCAGAAACACAAGAAGCACAACACATAGATATCCCTTACAAAAATAGAGAGAGCCCTCTCTGAGTCCAGGAAGGCTAGGTCCTTGGGCCCCAAATATTGGTTTGATGTTACCCTGTCACTTGGATTGCCAATCAGCCAAATCACGGGACCCAAATGGCGATCACGGTGGGACTAACTGAGTACATAACAATCTAGCAAACTCTTGTAGATTCATTAGTATTTCAAAATTTAAACATGCAAGCAGTCCATAGAATCATTTAGAGTAAACTCTTTTTGTTTCACCACCCTAGCAAAGTGATGAATCAGTTTTAGAATACTCTAATAAACCATAGGTTGCACATAAAAACTCAAAAAACCCCAAAACATCCCCAGATTGTCTATTTCTTAGTTATTGGTGGTGGACCATAGGTACATCTCTATAAAAACAACCAAAAATCCACCTGGCAACTCCATTAACCTCCAGTAGGCCTAAAACTCCATAAAAACCAAAAAATTTCATAAACCATACCTTTCTATTGACTCATCCTTTCCAAAAGATTAAAATTCATGGTGCAAACTCTGTGATTAGTGACAAACTAAGTATAACTTAGCGATTCATAAAACTTCACATAAACGTGGGAGATAAACAGAAATAAACTTGCAAATAGAACCATTATCTTGTCCAAAACAGTCTAGAAAATTGTTAAAACTAAGTGATAACTCTTCCTTGCAAGTCTTCATCTCAAAGTTTGCTAGAAAACGTTTTCCGAAAGAATATTTGATAGTTTTGGTGGTGGACCATAGATCTCAATGAAATCCACCTGGCGACTCCACTAGCCCTCATTTTTGTTTTGACCATCCTTCACATTAGCAAAACCCCTAGAGAGGTCATCCAAAACAATCACAAATACCATCCTCTCTAAACTCTGAATTTGAAATCTAGCTTCACGAAGAATCAATACTAGATCCCATCCAGACCCAAATCCCCCTATCATAGTTGATAACCCAGAGAAGATTCTGTGGCAAGCTTCCAAAACTGGCAACTTAGCTACTGATAGGTCCATCTGTAAAGCAAGATCAGTACTTGAACACCTCACATCCTTTCAGGATTCCCCATTTGATTTAAAATCAGCAAAAACCCTTTTTAGAAGCAAGTCACAAAGTAAAATAAACTTTGATGATCTTGAACCCCTAGATTTGCAACAGAGTCCTAGTAGAGAAGCCTCACCCACTACACCTCCCGAATTTCATCTTGTCCACCACTTTGTCTCCTACCACTCCATATTTGCTCAAAATCAGGTCACTAGCCCAAGTACATCTGCCACACCCATTCAAACCACCTCAGCTCATCCTACAAGCCCTCATATTGTAAATCATCCATTATCTCCCACCATGGCAGCTTGGTATGCACCCTTGGTGTTGCCACACCCTTTGGCTCCTTTACAAAATGATTGCCAATCCAAAATCCCGCACTTTACCGGAGTTGAGGCTACTACTGCCCAACAACATGCAGATAGAATTAGCGATGCCTTTGAATACATGGAAATAGAAGATGAGACTATAAGAATGAGGATGTTCACCCAAATCCTGGGCAGAGAACCCAAAAAATGGTTTAAGAGCTTAACTCCAAACAGCATACACGATCTCCCAGAACTCTACCAAACCTTCATAAATAAGTGGGAAATTAGAAAGAACCCCATTCAAATCCTATCTGAGTATAACAACCTAAAAAGGGAAAATGGGGAAAGTGTCCAAGAATACTGCACTAGGTTCAACAGTGTTTATAACGCCCTCCCGCCTCACTTCAAACCTCCCCTTGGCTCAGCCTTAGCAAAGTTTCCCAAAGGTTTCAACCCAGACATGACTTATCAACTAAGAGACAAGGACCCCCCAACCCTAGAGGAAATGCAAAAAGTGGCCATAAATGCAGAAGCCAACTTAGCTGAAAAGAGAGCTAGGATGAGATCAGAGAAGAAAGTCACATACCGTGACGAAGTTGCCCCTTTAGTATCTTCCTTAGATCCTAGAATAGATGGCCTGGTTAAAACCATGGCGAAAATGTGGGAAAAAATGAGTGAAAAAGCACCTCTTAGGGATAACCAGCCAAACCCTCAAAACAGGAACCGGAACCAAAACTTTAGGAGAGAACAGCCTCAAAAAAAACCAAGGGAAACTGACCAACAAATCAGACCACCCTTTAATGAAAACTATGTTGATGAAGAAGAGAGGGATACAAAACCTGTTGATGAAAGTCATTTAAACCTAATAGGTTCTGATAACAAGGGTGAGGTTTACCTCACAGAAGAAGAACAAGCTTTCTTATCTCCGAATCAAAATGAAACCAACTATGAGGACCCCGAAGATCCTGCTGTAAGATTTTAGAACGCCATAATAGAAGCTCACAGGTAGTATGATCTTAGGAGTAGGAAAATCCAAGACAACTCCAAGAAAGGTAGCTCAGACACTGCTATTACCAAAACCCCTGATAACATTCTTAAAAAAGAAATGGATAGCAACAAAATCATGGTCAAGAAAACTAACCAAAACAAAGATAAAGCTATTCAGACAAACCTTGGCTCAGATTTTCCTAGTACCTCTACCAAGATTCTCGAGATGGTGGTGTTGAATAAAATCCCGAACCAAAGTCAGAAAATTAAGAACATAGAGAAAATCATGGCTAAAAAAACTGAAACCAATCTATCCAAACTACAAGCACCATTTAGTTTTGAAGGGGAAATTACCAAAATAAAAATAACCATACCCCTTACTGAGCTAATAACTATAGATAGGTATAGATCTCAAATCTTCAAAAAATTTAACATAGGAAATGAGGCAGATAATTTAAATTTGACTAATGACAAACCCGAGCTTTTGTTTGGTCCCAAAATAGAAGGTGAATACTAAGAAGGAACTGTCTCCCCTTTCTATGTAAGTTTGAACATCCAGGACAAGATATTACATAACGCCATGTTAGATTCTAGTGCCTCCCATAACCTCATGCCTAAAGCAGTCATGGAAAATCTGGGTCTAGAGGTAACTCAACCTTACAAAGACCTGTACTCATTTGATTCAAGTCAAGTCAAATGCTTAGGCTTAATAAAGAACCTGTGTTTTGCTTTAACACAACTATCGGCAAAAAACCTAGTCATGGATGTAGTAGTGGCCGATATTCCTCCGAAGTATGGAATGATATTATCAAGATCATGGGTTGCCAAAATACAAGGTAACCTTCAAATGGATATGCCATTCTCTACCATCCCAGTATTCAACCAGACTAGGAGGTTATACCGAGAAACTCACATGAAATACATGGTTAGCAACTGGGATAGGCCAAACAACACTCCCATTTATTCCCTTCATTCCAATTTATATTCTTTTATCTTATACAATGAAAGTTTTATAAATGAGCAGATAAAATAAAATGAAGAGGATTTCAAACCATCAAAACAACATTTCTTATCCCCAAATGAAGAAACTGATGACCAAAGCTCCAAGAAACCTGAAAAACAACTTATTATCATGTATGAAAAAGAGACTCTTTGGAGTATAAGCTTTGATGGTTCTTGTGGAAAAACTGGTTCGGGGGCCGGCATCTGAATACACAATACTAATGAAGGTCATTCTTTCAGATTAGAATTCCAATGTACTAATAACATTGTGGAATATGATGCCTTTCTCCTTGGTCTACATATACTTAAGGACTTAGGCTTAAGAAAGAATCAGCCCAGGAAGATTCAGAACTTGTAATTAGACAAATCAAAGGTGAATATTCGGCAAAAAACCCAAGACTAAGAGAATACAGGAATGCAACTTTAGACATCCTCAAAACCTTCGAGAAATATGAACTCACTTATATTCCTAGGGTTCAAAATAACCTACCCAACATGCTCGCCTTTGCCACAACAATGGCCAAATACCATGTCTAAACGAGCAATACAATATTGAGGTCAAACATCTCCCTATAGTACCAAACAATATTGACCATTGGAAAATATTCAAAGATGACGACCAAATTGATGATTTTTTACAATCTAGGAATGAATTTGAAGTAACCAAAACAGACTTAGAAAATGAAGAAAATAATCCTTGAAAAAATCAAGATCAAGAGCCAAATTTACCTTCTTGGATAGATGTAAACTTGGTAAATCATCCATATGAAACTGAGATAGGAGCAGACATAGATCAAAGAGAACTTGAAGTCTTACACTGTGAAAATGACACCATACCCAGAGGGTTTGCACCTTTAGAGGAATTTTTTCATTTTAACGATGTGGCCAAAAACCAAAAATGGAATCTACCGAGGTTGACATAGAAGAATATAACATAGGAAGCATGGAAGAACCAAGAAATATCAAACTGTCCAAAAACCTCCCTCCTCACATAAAACAGAAGTACATCAAGTTGTTTAAAGAATTTAAAGATGTGTTCACATGGGGATACCAAGATTTGAAATCATACGACACAAGCATCATTCAACATAAGATTCCCCTTAAAGAAAACCATAAGCCTTTCAAAGAAAAATTGAGAAGAATAAACCCAGTCTTACTACCTTTGGTTGAAAAGGAAATCAAAAAGATGTATGATGTTGGGATAATAGTGTCCCTCAGGTACTCTGAGTGGGTTTCAAATCTAGTCTCAGTTAGGAAAAAAACTGGTGAGATCAGACTCTGTATCGATTTCTGAAACCTAAATAGAGCCTACTTGAAGGAAAACTACCCGTTACCTAAAATGGACCACATACTTCAAAAAGTGGTAGGTGCTAAAAGGATCTCATTACTTGATGGTTTTTCCGGTTACAACCAGGTGCTGGTTTACCCTACTGATCAACACAAAATAGATTTCACCACACCTTGGGGCACTTTCATGTACGTTAAAATGCCTTTTGGGTTGATGAATGTTGGCGCCACATTCCAAAGAGCCATGGACATAGCCTTCTCAGAAGACATAGGTTTTTTCATAGTCATATATCTGGACGATATCACAGTGTATTCCAAATCAGATGAAGAGCACCTGGTTCACTTGAGAAAGGTTTTTAACAAGTGTAGAAAATATGGTCTATCTCTGAACCCCAAGAAAACACTTTTCGGTCTCGAAGAAGGAAAACTCCTAGGTCACATCATTTCGGAAGATGGAATAAAAATAGACCCCCAGAGAATTGAAGGCATATTACAAATAAGTCACCCCAAAAACATAAAGGAGTTGCAATCCTTTATTGGAAAAATTAATTTCTTAAGAAGATTCATCCCTAATCTTGCTGAACTTCTGAGAGATATCACAAACATGTTAAAAAAAGAGGTGGGGGTTAAATGGACTATAGAAGCCAAAAAATATTTCGAATTGGTTAAAAAATCCCTAACTGAAACACCAGTGCTGATAAGTCCTGATTTCACCAAATATTTTTACATTTTCTCATTTGCATCGGAACACACGATAGCTGCCGTGTTGTTACAAAAGAACGCAGCAGGGCAAGAACAACCGATTGCCTTTTTTAGAAAATCCCTAAGAGATGCTCCCTTAAAATATAAAATCATGGAAAAACAAGCTTTCGCATTGGTAAAAGAACTGAAAGATTTTCGAGTTTATATCTTGCATTCTCATATCATTGCTTTCGTTCCTAATACCATCGTCAAAGACATATTAAATCAAGATCCCGATGGTAAAAGGGGAAAATGGATTGCTATCATCTTAGAATATGACTTATAAATCTGACCCACCAAATTGGTTAAAGGACAAGGAATCGCAAGACTAATGGCTGAAACTAACCTCCAAGCATTAGATATAAATTTTGTTGACACCTTAGAAGAACAGGAAGAATTCACAGTCCCTCATGTTGAAGAAGTGTTTTTAAATTCACTTGGTATGCAGATATTCTTTATGTATTATTTGATCTAAATACTCCTCCAGCTTTATCAAAAACAAAAACAAGGTTCCTTAAACAAAAATCCCTAAAGTTTTTCATTATAGATGGAGTTCTGTATTGGAAAAATCCCATTGGTATTTTGCTTAAATGCTTGCTTGATTATGATGCAGAGAAAATTATGCACGAAATGCACGAAGGAGAATGTGGAGGTCATCTCTATTGGAAAGCCACAACTAACAAAATCCTTAGAGCTGGTTATTATTGGCCTACCTTATTTTCTGACACTCACAAACTAGTTATGACATGCCATAAGTGCCAAATTTTTGATGGCAAGAAAAAGCTTTTACCTTTGCCCTTACATCCCATCATAGTTGAAGGACCTTTCCAACAATGGGGTTTAGATTTTATTGGGGAGATCCACCCTTCTTCATCCGCTCAACATAAATGGATCCTTACAACCACTGATTACTTTACCAAATGGATAGAAGCCATACCCTCCAGGAATTCCACCGATTCAGTCATCATTAATTTCCTAGAAACCAACATTCTATCTAGATTCGGCTATCCTAGGAAGATTATTACAGATAACGCTGCTGCCTTTTCCTCCAAAAGAATGGTTGACTTCTGTTATAAATATCACATTTCACTAGGACATTCCATAGCTTATTACCCTCAAGGTAATGGTTTAGCCGAGTCCTCTAACAAAAGCCTAGTCAACATCATCAAGAAGCTTCTGGAACAAAATCAAAAGGCATGGCATGGAAAACTAGTGCATGCACTATGGGCTGATAGTCTAACCACCAAAAAATAAATTGGTATGTCTCCCTACCAACTAGTGTATGGCATGGATGCCATTTTCCCGACATCTTTAGGGGTTCCAGTAATGAAGCTATTACAAGAAGTTCAAATAGAAGAAAATGACATGCAAAGGAGGGTAAATCAGACTATCCATTTACAGCAAACAAGAGAAGAAGTTTACCGAAGGGCTCAGTTATCACAAGACAAGATAAAATAGATTTTTGATAGAAGGACCAAAGAAAATGATTTTCAGATTGGGGATAAAGTGTTAAAATGGGATTCCAGAAGAGAAGACAAAGGTAAACATGGCAAGTTTGAAAACTTATGGAAGGGGCCTTTCATCATCAGTTCGGTTAGCGGAAACAATGCCTTTTTCTTGCAAGAACTCGATGGGACTGAAACTTTTGGAGGTCCTGTGAATGGCAGGACATTAAAGCATTATTTTTGTCAAGATATCCATTTTTAAATAGTTTCAATCATTGTATATATCATTGTTTTAAGAAAAAATAAAAAACAGAAAAAAAAAAACAATAGAAAAGTAGAAAAAGAGGGTAGTTTGAAAAATAGAAAGAAAGCCCCATGTTCAAAAATAGTCATTATGAAAGCGTGCAAGTCTAAATGCCACTACTAGTGTTCAAAATGTCTTGTTTAGTTATCTAGCCTAATCATAACTGGACATGTTTTAAATTTATTTGCTGATAAGTTAGTGAGAGGAGAGATAGTCAATATTGTGTAAGCTTGACTAGTCAAAGAAAATAGATTAGGAAAATAGATTAGTTCCACATGCTCAAAACAAAACAAAAGAGGAAAGCAGGGGTGAAAAACAAACTGTGTATCCTAGTCTTGATTTTCTAAATTTCATGTTCATGCAAAATAATATTTGTGTGTAGTTTGTCTTTCATGCCACAAGTACATGAAAAATCAGACTGTCTAATCCTGATTTGGTCATTGTTCAATTTCATGTTTTAGATTAGAGAATAAAGTCCTGTCAAACAGCTTAATCTTGACAGTCGATCTAGCATAAGTAGAGCAACAAAGGAGTTCATCAGTTTAATCTGAACTCCCAACAAATATAAGTGTAGAATTAGATAGTGCCATTTTTCAAAAATATTATGCCAAAGGGTTGCTAGTCTAAATGAACCGGAAAGAAGAAAAAATGTTAGGAAATGTAGCGGGATAGGTAGAAATGACTTTGATACTAATCATGGTGTCAATTTTCAGAAATAGCATCAAGAAAGAAAGAAATTTTCACCAATGGATAAAGGCACTGGTCTTCAAAAGATAGAGATCTGAAATTATGGACACCTCCTGAAAAGGAGCTGCCCTCCCAAAATGGAGCCACTGTTAGTCATCAGTATTTTTCACTTGTTGATGATGACTAGTTTTTAAGGCCAAGTTTTCTAGAAGTTGATCTCCAATTTGTCAAAATTTTCAGCTAGAAAGCACCCCTAAACATTTTTGTCCTCCTACCTTTTTCAGTCAGTCTATGATGAGAAAAAACCTAGTTGTCAAGTCCCATCTAGTTTCATTCATATAATCCTATCCATGAGCTGAAATAAGCTAAAGTCATCTGCTGTCATTTACCCTCATCCCCAGGTCATTCATTAACCAACTGTTGATAAGAATGTCAGCCACCCTACCTCTGGTCATATGTCATCTTAATATCTAGTCATACCAAAGAGAATACTCCAAATATGTCAAAGATCTCCCCTAGGTTAGGTAGTGGCACTGTAGGAAATCCTTCCTTGGCAAAAGCATCCTGAGCCAAAATCTTTTAGTCAATACTAGCCAACCCTGAATTGGCTCTTAATCTATAAAACAAAGCTTGATACACCCATAGGTCGCACCACTAAAAGGTCTTGATGTCTCAGCAGTGCATGTGTCAAAAGCCAAACTGATATTAGGTGGATTTACAGTGTTTCAGTGTCTATTTCAAAAAGCAGAAATATACCAGTATTCCAGAAGACATTATTAAACTAAACATGAGAAGACAACTGCTTCTCATGTTGTCTTAAGCCTGGGATAAGAATGCTAGTCAGAGAGGTAATTCAATAAGCCTCTGTAAACATAGTAAAAAAAGGTTGGTGAATAATGAATAGCAAGTAATACTCTACAGATACAAGTCATGTTGCTCCTGGTTCCAAAAGACTCACAAGGGTATTCTAAAAAACAAGATACATATCTCAGAACAGGTCTCTCATAGCATATTGCTAAATTTTCACCTTATTACTTACTATGATATACTAAGCAGAGATAGGCATTACAAGGAAAGATGACACAGTTTGAGAAAGGGATGAAATTTCACCTGTGTTAACCTCCTCCAAACATGAGCAGATGGTTGGGTCACTTGATGTAAAACCTCCTCCAAACATGAGTAGATGGTTAGGTCATTTGTTGTAAACCTCCTTCATTTAAAAGCAGATGGTTTGGAAATATGATAAGGGCCTCCTTCATTTAACAAGCAGAGGGTCAGGAACAGAGGTATGGCCTCATTCAAAGAGCACAAGGCTAACAATGCTGCAAATGGCCTTAAAAAACTTGTTTACACCTTTTTCTCCAATGGATGAAACCACTGATATAGCAGTGGTGTTTCAAGGGATGTTTACATGGTTTCACTATTTGAAAAACATAGTTAAAAATTAGTAGAAAGCAATTGAAAATTTATGAGTTGAGGGTTGGTGTTAAACATAGGCCAAACAATGATATTATGGTATTCAAAGAAGCTTTGTTTTTCTTCTATCAAAGGTCTCCTTCAAATGGTAATCTGAGGCTAGAATGCCCAAGCTTAGCACAACCTCATCAAAATGACAAGAAGATAGACTAAGCCTTGCTTCTGAAAAAGACCTTTGCAAATGAATACACAGAGATAGTATGTATGAGGAAAGCTATGACACCATGATTCAATATCAAGACACCATTCAAAGAAATGAACTTACCGTAGTCATAGACCATACCTTTTTATGTACATAAGAAGAACTCTGATGTTGCATATGATTGCATTAAGGGTCTTTAAAGGATTTTCTCTTTGATAATAGGTGAGTGCAAATGAGGTTCTTCATCCACAGTCAAAGGAAAATGTCAAAGGGCGCCTAACAGTTTTTGATCAACTTCAAAATGGGCATAATCATCATCAAACACCAAGAGAGTTGAATTGTCAAAGTAAGTCCTAGAATTGTAAATCATCTCCTTCCAGGAGATATGGCAAAGGATGCATCTACAATCCTTGATATGGCTTTGAGCAGTGTTTCCTTTAAAGGATAGATATGGAAAAATAGTGAAAGGGATTTTGGATTTTAAGGAAGTTTCTTTACTTCAAAAAAGGGTCATGTCTTTGGTGTCTTAAAAAGAGGTTGGCCACAACATTTTGTTATAAATCTTGATCGAATAGAAGGCTTCATGGTATTTTAAAAGTGATAAAATATCAAAGACAGTGATTTGTGTTTTTATATGACAATTTTTTTTTGCAAAGAGATTTCAAACCCTTACGAAGTAAATACAAAGGTTTTTAAGCTCATTTGAATTATAAAGGAGGAGAGACCATTGAAAAATCCCCTTTTTCAAATTCAAAACACAAAGCAAACGCTCCCCTAGCTGTTCACTGGAGAAACAAGGTTTTTGGGCAAAATTTGAAAGTTTGAGGCTCAAAAAGCCCACGCGGCACACTTGTAGGTTTGCACGGCGTGCCTGTGAGCGCAAATACAAAGCACTTACACTATTGCACAACGCATGGTGCTCCTGTGCACTCATTCACCCACTTCCCGAAACCGATCCGACAGTCTCCATTGCGCGGCGCTCTCAGCGGCAAACAGCCCGCTCCTCCATTACTTCCAAAAAACACTCTTAAAAGGATGCTCCGAAGTTCAAAAAGACCCATAAGCGTTGTTAAAGGTATTTTTTGAAGTTTAAAGGGGATATTCTTGATTTTTGGTAGTTTTTGAAGTTTAAAGGGGATATGCTTGCTTTGTTTTCCACGGAAAAAGAAGTGATTAAAATCTAGGGCCTTTGGTCAGAATCAAAGAGTTTTCATTGCTGTGGATGTCAAGAATCAATACAATGATAGGGGAGGGTGTTGTTATCAGTTGTGAGAAAGCCCTAACTGCCTTTAAAAACAGTGATAGCCCACAGTTGCTAGACAGATAAACATGAGGTTGTAAAGGTCTCAAGTTTGTTGGAAAATATGTTCTAACAGTGCTAAACAGAGAAAAAACCTTGTCTGCTTAAAACTCAGAAGGAAACAGGGTTAGAAGGTGAAGGATTGGTAATTTTAAGAGGTCCTCTCTGTTTTGTGAGATAGTAAGTTTGTGCAGCCTCTAGAATTCAAAAAGGCAGAGTCTGTTTTCAAGTTTTTCAAAGTCAACTGAAAGGTTTTTTTTTCAAAAAAAAGGAGATCCTTTTTCAACAAGGAAACACTTCAAAATCTTTGCTCAAGCACAGTGATAAATTGATTTTGTTTTTCATTTGACAAGTACTTGTTTGTTGGAATCAAAGAAGCACAGTGACTTGCAAAGAGGACAAGGTGTAGTGTTGGGAAACCATTTCAAAGACCATTTGAAATAGACTATTTTAGTCAACCAACAAAGAGTATCCAAAACAAAATTACTCCCAAGCAAGACAGCAAAAGTGGTCCTCATAGGAGGTTTGAACCTGTTTCTACTGAAGAGGTAAATGCCCATCCTTCAATTCTGTTTAACTTTCATGAAGTTGGATGTCTAGATTTTTGTCAAAGGGTTCAGGAGGTGAAAAGCTATCTCCCCTTGACACATCTATGTGCTTTGATATTGCAAGGGAAACATTTTCAGCTGGCAGGCTTAGATTTCAAGTTTTCTCCTAGATCTATTTCTAGAGCTACCAAGATCTCGTATGTCGGAGAAAAATGGTTTAAACAGAGCTACCTAGACTCAGAACAGTACAAACCCTTTTTGAAGCCAGAGCATCGGGATGCTTGCCCATCCATCTTTCCTTTTTCATATCTATTGACTAGCTATGATCCCCTCATGAAGATAATCATGAAATATTTCACATGCGAGGGAAGGTTTTCCCGGGTCTATGCTTACCATGTCTGGTTGCTCATGCACTTTACAAGAGCCCAATTGTTAAACCTCACCTTTTTCCTCCATAAAAGTATTGAAAAGATAGCCTCCATTGTTCAAAAGAGACCTCCCTCTCAGCATCCAGCTTGCCTCTTCCATCATTCCCTCATCAAGATTGTCATTCTTCATCAACTTGAGAAGAAGGGAATCTCTTGGGACACTTTCATTGCACATCCTGATTTCGCCACTGTTTCTTCATCCCATGCATCTCCTTCACCTTCCACACAGCATCTTTCGCCTTCTTCTAGTAAGCCAATTCCTAAGAAGCTAAAATATCCCATGATTGATCAAGAAGAACAACATGATGAAGAAGAGCAGCATGATGAAGAAGAGCAGCACACTCAAGAAGAACAACATGATGAAGAAGAGCAACACAGTGATGATAGGCAGCACAGTAGGGACGAAGAACATAGTGAGGAAAGGCAGCAAAGTGAAGAAAAACAAAGTGATGATAGGCATCATAGTGATGAAGAAGAGCGCCATGAAAAAGAGAAAAACAGTGAAGAGGGAAATGATGAGGAAATGGAACAGTTTGATGAGGATATTGGTAGACATCACAAAAACAAACATGATGAAGATGAAGCCCAAAACATTGAGGAGATAGAGCCTGAAAATCCTGAAGAAAGCAGGGACAAGAGTGAAGAGGACAACCTTCAAAAATACATGCAAGGTGACATTCATAGCATTCATGAAGAAACTCAAAACAGTGGCAAGGATGATGAGGGAAGTAGCAAGGGCAAAGAGAAAATAGAGCATGTGCTAGCTGCCTCTCCTAGGCAAGGGGCCATGTTTTCTTATCCAAAAGCGACAAAGCCCCGGACATCAAGAAAGAGAGTGCCTCAAAATATAACTCCAAATGTTACTAGAGCCCTCTGAAGTAAGGGGAAGTTGCCCAAGAAACTCATTGTCGAATTACCCAAGAGGAGGAAGACCAATAAGGCCACCCAAAGCAAGGGGAAGGAGAAGGAAGAAAGAAGCCATGAAAAGGAGAGGGAATTTGACATAATTCAGATAAATAGTGATGATAGCAACAATGAGGCCATAATCCTAGAGTCTCTCTTGATCAATAGAGAAGAGAAAATTCATGATTTGAGGGTAGATCTAGAGAGGTCTAAAAACCTCATTCATTTTTTGCAAACAAAAAACAAGCAGATGAGTGTCCACATGGCAGTATATGAGACAAGGGCTATCAAATATCAAAAAGAGGTCTCCAAGGCACAAATTAAGTTGGAAGAAATCATGGGCGAGTTCAATGACAGCGAAGATGAGAATCAGCCAAGAAGAAAGAGGCCAAGGACCATGGGACTCAAAAGAGCCTTGGAGAAACAAAAAGAGGAGGAGGCTGCCCTTTTCCAATATTTTCCTCTCACTACTTTATTCACCCAAGAGATAGAAAAAAATCAAGAAGCATGGCTCTAAAGGGTGAATGACCACTTGTAGAAGAAGTTGGAAAAGGCCAATAGAGATTTGGACCTTCAAAGAAGAATGATCAGGCACTATAAGAAGCTTAATGAGTTCGCCCGACGGAAATTGAAGGCCACACAAGAAAAGCTCAAGAAGGCTCAAAAGAGATGCCCGACACCAAAAATGAAGAAAGACACATCAAGACTCCAAATTTTGGCCTCATCTTCTCAGCATGTTTCTGAAAACCCTTGAGGGTCATGCTTGCTAAAATTGGGCGAAATTCAACAAGTTTTGATTTTTTGACATTTTTGGGCTTTTTGTTAAAAATCATGGGACTCGCCATTTCTGTTTGAGACATCCTTAAAGAATGAAAATTTTATAATTGGATGCCATAATTTCAAAGGCATCTACTCAGAGAATTTTAGATCAATTGAAGATGATTTGGTCCTCCAAAATGGTGAAAAACAGACACTTTTTCCACACTCTGCCCTGTTTATCAGCAAAGTCTATTTTCTGGGTTTTTACACACAGGTAAGTTTTTGGTAGAATTCCAGTGATAATTTTGGATAAAAAAAATAATTTTCAGAAAATAAACATCCATAGCTTTCCAACAAGCCATCACGGGCCTCGTTTCGACATCAGGAAGGCCTCCAAAAGTTTCCCACAAGACAGGGGATTTTATGTTGATATATTTCTTAAGTATTTTTGTGAAAAATGCACTTTTCTGAAGTGGCTTTTCGTAATGTGCGTTTAGCTATTTTTGGCCATGTTTAGTTAGGAAAAGTCAATATATTTTCCTTTTCTAGCATTTTAGGATATTTCTATAGATATTTTGTGCCTTGGGCTTTGCAAAGCCTCAAGGACAAAATCAGATATTTTTGATGGGCCAATGAGATTGCAAGTTGCACTAGGAGGTTTTCCCTCATCTTGGCCTATATATTCCAAGAGACTTCATTGTAAATGAGGTTGAACTTGATGATATAGAGAAATATATGGTTATACAAGCTTGGAAGAAATACTTGTATGATGCATTGGATAGTTTCTTGAATGTTTTTGGATGACGAAAGAGGACTGTTGTTGGATTCCTTGACTCGGTAAAATGGTATAGTGTCCCTCTCTGTTATGTTTCTTAGTTTTCAAACATATTTTATACTCTTTCTTGCTATAAGACAGTAGAGAATAGATTTGAGACATGCCATTGGAGGCACGTCATATTTCCTGTTTCATTATAACTTCTATGTTCTCTTCCTTCTTATGTCATATCAAAGAATTCTTGATTGCTCTTTGATCACTGAAGAAATTGTTTTCTTGTTTCATTTATGGTTTTATGCATGCTAAGTATGATTCATAGTATGCCCTGCTTACTCATGGCTACTCATAGATCCACCTCTGAAACATTTTTTGAATGTTTTATTTTCCTAGTTGAACCAAAGAGGTCTTGTATCGATCTTGCCCTTTGCCTAAACTCTGCAATATTAGTTCAAAGTGCTCGATAGCTTGAAATACTATGTCTAGGAGTTTCCTCTTAGTACTTTGAGTTATTTGTTTGTCTTATTTATCTTTCCCCAAAGTCTAATAGAAATTTCCTAAAGTTAGAGAGTCATATATCTCTATGTATTGCTTGAATGTTTATTTCTATGCATTTATCAGTTTGTAGTTACATTTATCATGATTAATGGTTAGCCCTACCATATAAATGTCAGCTATTGAACTATTTATGTCTGAAATCCTTTGTCCTTCACAATATTAGTGTCCATACCACTTAATTTCACCTAAAGATCCATTTTTCCTTGATAAAATGGGCCCTTGAACATACCTTGTATCACCATCTGAAGCTTTCTTGATCTTTTCAACCCCATATCCCAATTAATCTGACAATATTTTTATCTATCTTAGTCTTTGATCAGTTCTTCCCTCAAAAAACCTAAAAGAAAAACTAAAATCCTACTTCACAACTAGCCTAAAATCAGAAACATAAGAAGCACAACACAGAGATATCCCTTACACAAATAGAGAGAGCCCTCTTTGAGTCCAAGAAGGCTAGGTCCTTGGGCTCCAAATATTGGTTTGATGTTACCCTATCACTTGGCTTGCCAATCAGCCAAACCATGGTACCCTAATAGGGGGCATTGTATTATAGGGATTTTTTCCACATCTAATCAATGAGCTTCCTAATCAGATCAATCAACATCCTATTCACCCTTATCACCATATTCCAATAATCCCTAAGTATGTACCATTCATTTACGAAAATTTTTGTTGGTCACCAGCAGGTTTCTCCTTTTTTTACATGCGTTGGTTCTAGAAATTTGGTCGAATGATCAGGATTCCAAAAGATTCCCCTTCTAGGAGTTTCTAGAAGTTTTTTCAACCACTTACCTTGGATAAAAAATTTGGATATTATCCTACCCTACTTTGGAGTTTTTTCCACTTATCCTTTGATCTTATCCCTCCATCAAAGGTGGATCTCAAACCCTAGAATGGTAATTGGATAATAACTCCCAACTTATCCTACTCCTCTATATATTTACAACCTTCTATGTGGTTGTGGTTGGATTTTGGAGAGTGATTATGCCCTTATGCTGCTGCAGTGAGTGGTTATTATCTCATGCATTTAGGGTGATTGGAGGTGAATATTGTGACAAGGAAATGACAAGTCAACAACTTGGAGGAGATATTCTACAAGACCAACTGCTACTTATGGTTGTAATCTCCTTCCATATATATTAATGCAAGAATTCATTGTTTTCCTATATGTGATGTTATTAATTCATATATTTCAATACCTTGTTGATCTATTGAATAGAGTATTTAGATGATATTACATATATCTCATAGATTCTTGGCTTGTGTTATCTGATTGTGTAGGTCATAATTTCAACAATCATAGTTGGAATTGGAGCTTCCAAGCTAAAGGAGTGAATCATGCGAATGATTCCAGGTAGGCCTCACTCCATCATCTGTTTACTTTAAGGAAAAACATTGGGTTCCTTGTGTCTCTGTTGTTCTAGGTTAGCCACCAAACTAGTGGAGATACTTTAGTCCACAATCGCAAATCCTGTATAACACTTGGAATTTCAATTTTTTAGATCTTGGGGGGCTTCGCCCCCCCCAAAGATCCATTTCATTTTTTTATACCTTCGATGCCTCCCTCCAATATCCAAATCATAATCCCACAATTTTTTCACACCCTTTTCGGTGACTTCAAAGTAGGATAATATTGACACTTTTGATGTTGTGTCAAACATTTTTGCTGGTTATATGATACATCCTTGTGCCCAAAACAAACTTTGCAAGTAATCTGGATGTTTTTTTGTTAATTTTGTAATCAGAAGGAGGGATGCACTTTCAATCAAAAGTTTGTCATCCAAATTTCATTGTTTTTGTAATCAAGGTTTCATTGTTTTAGAGATTATCTCACTTCATAAATCATGCTTTGATTCCAATGAGAAAACACCTATACGAATCCAAAATTAAAATAGAAAAACAAAAAGAACATGATCCAATCTTTGATCTCCTTGACAGTCAACAAATACACATTTTTTGTGACAAATTTTTAAAGTCAAACTATAGATTTGAATCTCTAGATTTGGTTGTAGATTTGCTCCAAGAATTGACTGTGATCATGCCCTAAATATAATATATTGTTATAGGTATGAAATCCTTCAAGACCATCATAAATATGCCATTTAGGAGTCTTTTAATCCTCCACTTCTCATATTAAACATACACAACAATAAATCGAATCTCAAAATTACCAAACCCTATCCCTTAATATACCTGAGTTAATGCTCCTATAGGATGACTGAAAATTTCAAATATTTTTCTCAACAAATTCATTTGATTGAGTATATTAATTCATAGACAAGGTGAGGTTATTTTTTAGTATTAGAGGATGACTGTTTGAGAATTTTAGGAGGGGATATCTTTATGAACCTTGGAGGAATGTAGAGGTTTCAAAATATTAAAAATTAAATAATCAATGGCTTCTATCATAAGCTAAGAGAGTTGATAACCTAATGTGAGTGAATTTAGAAATTAAAGAAGATGTTCCTAGTATTCTTAGGTGAAAGTATTAAACATTAGAGGACAAATTAACTTGATGTTTAATTTTTACATGCCTTGAGACCCACACAAGAAGACTGTTAGGATTTTTGTTAAATAAATTGGGATTTTCTATTTATGAAATATACCTTGTTGTTTATACAAAACATTTTGATGCCTTTTACAAATTAATTACTTCATGAATCTTAATAAAAGACTTAAATTTGACATTAATAACAAGTAAACCAATGATTGGCTTAGTACATGTGGTCCTGCCAAGGTTGTGAAGCTAATGATTGATTTATTGTCTTTGGTTCTTGAAATTTATTCAACTTATATCATACTTACTGCGACTATCTTCAAATGAAGTTTGATGTCGTATATTTTTTACATGTTATTTTTTCACCGTGATATTTGACTGTTCATATGGGTCTATCACCACCTATATCATGTTCCCTTAGAGGTAAAAAACACCAATGTTCCTAAATCAAGCATTGGAATTGGAGAAAAGCTCTATAAAACCCTTAAAAGTCTACCTACGCAATTTTTCTAGCCTTTCCCTGTGCATGCGCTGTTGTTTGGTCATTAAACTACGAAAACCCCCGCACTTTTTGCCACTATTACCTGCGCACCCCTGTGAAAAGAAAATAAAAGAAAAAAGTAAATTCTGGAAGCCTAGTTGGCCGAATATTCTCCCAACTGGAAGCTTCTAGAGTCACGATCATTTCGAGATTTATCCCTCCACTCATGCAGCTTATCCCTTGGTCCATGGAGCTCAAATCCCTTCATGAGAGGAATCCATCCCCCTCTTCATGGAACTGAAACTACCTCCATTTCCCTATAAATTGAGCTCAAGTTTCAAGTTGAAGGGTAGATATTGATGTAGATGGTAAATGAATTGCTGAAGAGAATTCTCAAGAGTGCATACTTTATACACTAGTGACTTGTTGTTGACATGAGAATGATCACACCCTTGTGTCTATAACTCCATGCTGGTATTCAGAGAGGAAGGATTATCAAAATGAAGGAGAAACGATTGTTCAAAACCCCGAGAGAAATTTGTACGACATCAAGGCATCATGTTGTAAGATTACTCTTTTTATTCAAGATAATACACATGAATCTCTTTTTATCATTGAGTTGTTCTTATGCTTATTGAAATAACATCAATACTTAGAATCATTGATCACTGAGTTGGATTAGATTTTCTTGATTATTATATGTTGTAGATGATTTGATTCTTTTGTCTTGTCTTCGATTGCAGGTTCTACATATTGGAGAAACCACTTTTGAGCGACGTGATAAAAGACTACATTGAACATTTGGATTTCAAGGTAGGGGCATGTCCTCTCTACTTTCTTATAATAATTCTGAAATGAAATTAATATAGAGAAAAAGGTTTCGAAATGGATGTTTGTTTCTAGCTACTCACTGAGTACTAGAGAGATCGGTCTTGTCCACAAGAGGGATTAATCAACATAACAAAATGGCGACCATACTGGGGACTAGAACTTAGTTTTCTTTATTTATTTTCAGTTTGAATTTTAAAGTTTTCTAATTTTGACTTCTTTGAGTTTGGTTGGGTAGATACTTTTAAGAATCCCTAAAAAATAAAGCTGATTTTATTTTTTCCAAGTTTTTCCTTGCTTGTGCGGTTTTTGACAGAAAACAGTGTGGCAACCTGCACAATTTTTAGTTCAATTCAGTGCGCATGTGATCTGTATTCCACTATAAGATGCACACCACCGAATTTTTTTTGAAAAAATTAAAATTTCTCTTTTTCAGAGCCAGATAGCCTATTCTTTAATTTTTCCCTAATTCATTTACAGTCTCGTCAGTCTCTGTTAAGTTAATTGGGTATTTTGAATATTCTTTTTTGAGAAATTCTTAATTTGATTTCCTTTGGTCCTTACTTTGAGGTTTGTCTCAGTCTCTTAACAATTTTTCATCTTTTTTCTTTTGTTTTTGCAAAAAAAAAATTCCCCCTCATTTGTTGAGGGGGTTAAATTGTGTCTCAGTGTTAATTGCCTTTGAGTGTTTTTAATTTTGACCTTTGGAATTCTCACCCAATTTTCTTTACTTACACTTGATTGGCTCCTTTGATTACATTAGTGAAGGAGAATAGTCTTGTTGTTCTTTTGTTGATTTGGAATCATCTTGTGTTTGAAAATTCTCTTGAATAGATTACATTTTCATACTTAGAATTCTCATTTATAATATGAACAAAAAGTGTGCATAGATTATGTTTGCATAGTTTTCAAGTGAACTATGCATAGATTACAGCTGCATAGTTTACATTCTGGAAAAATCAATTGTATATTTAGATTAGTTTCTTTGCTTTGAATTTCATATTTTTATGCTTGTTTTGAAACATAAAAATATATAATTTTTGAATTGATTAACATTAGTTTTTCTTGATGAAATTAGTGCATTAGATATTTTTTTTATATTTTCTCTTATTTATCAATTTTTTCATTGTTGGAAGTGAATGGAACCTCTCTCCTTACTTTAGTTAGGATTCATCGAAGTGAAAGATTACATTATCATATTCGATTGAATTCAGTTTTGGGTCAGGTCATAACACCACTGGTTTCATATCCATTTACCCTTTGAGTAAAAAACAACCAAAATAACACAACACTAAATAAAATTCATTGAGAATTTTTTACATTTTCTAGGGCTCTTTCCACCAACCTAGCTTAGGATAGTGATTTGGAATAGGTTATAGTTAATGTTCCAAATAAGTTTAAACAAACAATAGTATCTGGTGGTAAGGAAAAAATCAATTGTTGCAATTATGCTCTGGGAAGATCTTCATAGAAGAGTCAAGCACGAGGTCATGTCGAACCCAGTGATGTAATCGTACCTATATCATTGGTGAAGATAGAATATGTGCACATAATACAAATGGTAAACCTCAAATTAACTATTTTCGAGGAGCCTGGGATCACTTGTTGGAAAACCTATGATTTACCATGTCGAGGATCATTCAAGAGGATTGAGCTTGATACTTTTCCGTTGCATGTATATTAGATTGTAGACTGTTCCCCCAGGTTCATTTGTCTTCGTTGGTGACCTTAGTGGCCGTAATCTTTAGGATTTTTCCCAAGGTGATGGTGGAGGGATTTTCTCACTGTACTTGGAATAGATGTTGGCTAGACTCACTTGGTCTTTCTGGAGGGTTCTCTTCACTTCGAGATGACATAGTGAAGTTACTTGCACTAGACTGTTTCATTAATCAGGTTGTCAAGGTAACTATTCCAACTGCTAGTTTTCCACATTAATTTCCACGACGTTGGATTTCATCACCAACTAGTGTTTTTATTGTGGAAACATATTGTTTGTGTGTGGTTTGAATCTTAGATTTGATAGCGTGTGTTCATTTTATTTTTTTACTTTTTCAGAGACCTTAGGTGTGGATTGTGAATTTTAATTGTTAATATTTTTAAATTGTTAATTAAATTCACTGAAGTTGAATCTAATGGAAACTGTTCTGGAATTTAGCAACAAAGGAACACCTCTTAACAAGAATCCTAGTACTTTTCCTTACATTGGAATTGTTGGTCATCCTTATATGGCTACATTGTCATTACCTGGATTTACCATAGGTTTACCGGTATGGTTATTTTCAACTTCGTTGGCCTCGAATACTCAAATTGTTCCACCTCAACTGGATGATTCACCTCAAAATAGTTCACCGTCTCAACATCACCAACCTCATGTTGACCCTTTACCTTCTTCACACAACATGTCTTCCTCCCTTTCTTCTTCTTTTCTTGGTAAAAGCCTTGAAGCTAGTAACTAGGTGGCTAAGAATAAGAAGAAGCAAGATAAGAAAGAAGTCAACCAACCAACCATGGTTGTAAGTGTTAGTAATGTTGAGGAAACCTCCAACATGCATCGCAAACCCAAATACCCTTGCAAGATTTGTAAGGGTGACCACTTCCTTATTAATTGTCTTGGTATTCCTAAGGTCTTGGAAGTATGGTCTAAAAAATCTCATCAACTTACCTTTGATCCATCAACCAATGATTGACAGGATCCTAGGAAAAAGGGTAAAGTTAGGTTTCCTTGTAGGTTATGGAAAGGGAGTCATCAAAATCACATTTTCGCTCACATGGATGAAGCCTCAAAATTGTTGGAAAACCTTATTGTTCCACAACAACAACTTCCAACTGGTTACCGTAAAATTTCTCCCAACCTACCATCAATTGACGAAATGATTGATATAATTCCAAGTATAGTCAATCCCACTCTTCCATTGGAAAGTGAAATTCATATCACTCAGGTTGATGGTCCATTAGTTGATCAAGTGGTCGACTTGATTTCACATTCGGTCGATCCCACTCTTCCTGTAGAGGGTGAAATTCATACCGCTCAGGTTCTTCTTGTTACATCAGATTATTCTACGCCAAGGGGTATTTCACTTGTTTCTATAGAACACCCTCCAAGTACTGAGGTCTTTTCATTTGATTGGAATAGACTTATAGAACCTCATCTTACCTCTCCCATTCCTTTCGAAATAATTTTGAAGGTTTGTGGTAAGAATGTGCATCGCACAAATGTAGATGAAGGTGCTTCTGTTAGTATTTTATCCTCAACTGCTTAGCAAGCTTTGGGTTCCCCTCAGCGTTTGCTTGTTACACAGCGTCTGTCCGCTTTTAATAGAACCATTAGTGAGCCTTTAGGGATCCTTGCTATGTTTCCTATTACATTGGAAGGTAAAAATGTCTGTATTGATCTAATGGTAGTCTGAGGCCCCTTGGATTTCAATTTTCTCCTTGGGCGAGACTATATCTATGAAATGAAAGTTATCGTATTGAGACTCTTTCGTGTGATGTCTTTCATTCACAATGGAAACATTGTGACTATTGACCAGCTTTTGTTCGTTAGTCTTGATTTGACTACCAACCATCTGACACCCCTAAATTTTACTTATACGTAAGTGGTATCTACCCCGCCACGGGTTAATTATGTGGTAACCAGTCCCATGTTTTCATTATCCGATGTAAGAGAACCTCTCACTATTTTCTCGACTTCCTTTGACTTAGATCTGGTAATTGACATGGTGAACCCTATGGGGTTATTTGAACATGATGTTCTTGTACCTATTGAGTCGCTTGACATGATTTCCTTCCAGAGAACTGCTCTTCCATTTGACGAAGACCTCTTGGAAGCCATGATCTAGGTGTGTCCCTTGACATATGTTCCTTCCAGTCAGAAGCCATGATCAAGGTTCCGATTAGGAGAGTTCTTTTCATGTGTCAACCTCATTAGAAAATGAAACAGGTCACCATGAGGAGAGTTACTTTTACTGTCTCAACCTCGTTAAAAAATGAATCAATTGGTCATGAGGAGAGTTCTTTTCTTGTGTCAATCTCTTAAAAAAATGAAACACGTCACCATGAGGATAGTTCTTTTACTTTTTCAACCTTGTTAAAAAATGAAGAATATCTCATGAGGATGGTTCTTTTCCTATGTCAAACTCATTCAAAAATGAAACAAGTTCCCTTGAGGATAGTTCTTTTACTATGTCAACCTCATTAAATAATGAAACAAACCCTTATGAGGATGGTTCTTTTACTGTTTCAACCTCGTTAGAAAATGAAACAGGTTTCCATGAGCATAGTTCTTTTTATGTGTCAAGTTCGTTAAAAAATGCAATAGATCCTCTCCTAATTGAGTCGATTCTTTGATTATATCTCGTAAGTGTTAAGTCGGGTCTTTCATATGATCTCGTAAATGAACCTTCATTCCATCTAGATATTAGTAACCAGTAATCTACTTAGTTGAATGAAATGAATCTTCGGGGGCATGTGCTCTAGCAAGTTATTCTTGGGGGGCATTGAAACATATCTCAAGCATGATTTTTCCTTTGTTTCAAGCTTGTGTAAAAATGAAACCACTTTCAAGCATAGTTTTTCTTTTGTTTCAAGCTTGTGTAAAAATGAAACCATTTTCAAGCATAGTTTCCTTTGTTTCAAGCTTGTGTAAAAATGAAACCACTTTCAAGCATAGTTTTTCTTTGTTTCAAGCTTGTTTTAAAATGAAACCTGTATCGACTCCATTTCGGTTATTATTTTCAAGACTCATTAAAATCATGAAAATGTCAAGATTATTTTACTATCTTTAATTCTCGTAAAACACATGAAAATGTCGAGTTCTTTCCATCTTTTCCAACTCATAAATTAAATTGAAAGTCGCCCATATGAGTACATTTTTTACCACTTTTTTGAACTTGTTAAAACTTACGAAAAAGCGAAACCATGGAGTTATCTTTAAGCCCCTTTTAGACTCTTTAAACATGAAAATATTGCCAAGTACTTGACTGTTCGAACTCGTTAAAGTAAATGAAAAGTCATCCTTTCAGTATAAGTTTACCCCTTTTCCGGACTGAAATGGACTAATTACGAAAAAGGTATACGTTGATAATCATGGTCAATAGAGTTCTCTCCTACATTATTTTATCCTTTTTTCGGGCATGAGAGACTAAATTTAAGAAAAAGAACAACCATGGAGTTTACTTATGTTTTTCTTCTTTCTCCCTAAAACTAAAAAACACCAAGTTTCTCCTATACTGGACTCGTTAAATTTTAACAATAAAGGACCTGTTGATTAAAAATAGGACCGAACCACTCCTTCTTAGGGTTTGATTTTATTAATAATATGGACTCATCCGAAGGATGAGATTACACAAATAGGAAAATTTTATCCTCCTCAAGCTTGAAAAAATAAAGAGGTACTTGCCAGTAATGGTGGGGGGAAAAGAGAGAAAAAGAATCCAGTTGTCACCCTTGTTTAGAAGGCAACATGCCACTTTTGAACATGACACTTTGTCACACTTGTACCTGGGTTGGGAAATCCTTTGTCTAACAGTTAATCGAACCACATTTAAAGTCTTCAGCCAGTTTCTAGGTATTAGATTTAGATCAAATGCTGCCAAGCCATCTGCAGTGTCGTTATGTGTTCAAGAAAGAGTTCAAATAAACCATTCATTGCAAAAAATTGTCTTCATTCACATTGACCATCCCTGAGTCAGTACTTGAAAACATTTCTTCAAAACTTGATCTAATGGTTTCATGTTGTGGGATTTCCTACGACAGGTCAGTTTCTATTGATGTCAGCATATTATCTAGAAAGTTGATCTGGAATCCTATGAGTACCTTGGGATCTACATGCCCTAATGGCAGGTGTTAGCCACCTATGAATTTTTGTCAAGCAAACAACTGGCTAATATTTTTTTGAGCCTTCAAGAGATACCTTTTCTCTAAAAATCTCTCATTCTTGAAGCCTCTATGTGTCTTTTTCCTTTGAAAATATCTTCACTGTTGTTTCCATCAAGAAAGCCTCACTGTTTGTGGAAAATTATGCTCAAGAAAGCCTACATCTAACCCTTTTATCCCTGCAAATTTCCCATTTTAACCCCTTTCTTCCCTTCTCTAAATTTCCCTAAAAATCCCCAAAATCCCCTCATTAGCCTTCTAGACCACCAAATTCCCCTTTTAAAACCATGTGAACCCCTTCATTTGGTGAAAAAATCCCTTTGCTTCCCTATCGGAACCCCTGTTTAGCCTTAAAAAACTCTGTTTTTAGGCCTACAACCCATTTTCTTCATATATCAGGCGTAAGATCCCTCTGACTAAGCCCCTAAGCTTTTCTCTGCATATAACCGGGCATCGAGACCGGGCACTAAGTCCCACAGAGCTAATCGCAATCGGAAAATGTTGTGAGCACTTTTCCCTTTGTTAATTGAAAATATCCGATGCGATGACAATTTGTTCCATCAACCTCTGATGAATTCTTAGCCGTTGATCTTCACTAATCTAACAGTCAGCGCTAACCTTTCACCACGCCCGTTACAGAGTCAAATTCCCCCCGATTGAAAATTGACCGTTGATCCTGTTCTAGATCAAACGGTTGGCGCAAAATCGCATCGCGATGGCCTGATGACTCCACTTTTCTGTTTTCCCCGATTGGCGATCCTCCAATGCAATCTTGGCCATTGAGTCCACAAGAGCCAATGGCCAGGATTTGATTTCCATCTGTTCCTTTTCCCTCCATCATTTCCCTCCCCGATCTAATCTCGACCGTCGATCCCCACAGATCGACGGCCCACACGCAATCGGGAATTTCCCTTTGCATACCCCTCTCCTCCTTTCAAAAAACACTGCACCCCATCAGCGAATCACAACCATCCATTGTGTAGATCCTACGGCTATGATGAATCCCAATCCCCTGCCTTGCATTTCCTTTGCCACCTCGAGATCAAATGACAACCGTTTGTTGCAACAAGATCTACGGTCCACAATCAACCCGATTATTTGACCCACGCCTCGTGCATCTCTCGCCATTAGGCTTTATCCACACCATCCAATCAAAAGCATCAGATCCAACGGTCAAAAACAAGTTTTGCAAAATTTTGGCACCCTAAGTTTAATGCTCAGAAAAAATGCGAAATGGGCAGTTTTACTTTTCCATGCGTCATGCAGTGTATGGTATCGCATAACTTTTGTGAAAACCATAAACCGCCCCTGACCCCACGCGAATACCACTGGTTGTTTTTTGTCTTACCACCCTCTTCCACCATGTGTTTTATCATTTAATCTGGATCGTAGATCTTTCCGGTCTGACGGTCCGGACTTATTATCGCGCTATGTCACTTACTCCCCTCACCAATCTCATCGTGCAAAATCAGCTGTTGATCTCCGTGTTCAAATATAATCTGACGGCCCTAAAACCATTTCACCCCCATTCATCTACTGCTTCATTCACTTACAAACACCTTTATTAACGAATCTGGACCATAGATTGCCACTGTTAGATCTAATCTAATGGTCCAGAAACCACCTCACCCCCAACCTCCATCAGACTCGATTTTCATCATTCGGGCCCGATTTCCACCAATTTTTCGCCTGCAACCACCTCTACGCCATCGTTAATTCATCCTGCACAGGCCTCCATATCATCCACCTCGACCCCCAGGGATTTTTATTAATATGTTTATCGTCTTTTTGCAAGGTTGCAGACGGTGAAAACCGTTATTGCTCGCTGTCACTGTCATAGTGACACAGAGCACAGAGGATGTTTTTTCAGAGCCAGGCATCATAGGAAAAGACTCCTGAGAGGGTTTTAAACACGTGTTTCATCCAAATTAGAGTTATTAACTCTGTTAAAAACCTCCAGCACGATTAAACGTGCGCATCCATAGACAGAGACAGTCAAAGAAGCGTCAAAGAGCATCAGTGAAGGATTAAAGAGGTTTAATGCCCATTATTGAAGATTTTAAGCTTTAATTCAGTGTTTAAAGGGAAAATGTACAAGATTTAAGACCTTATGATTAACAAAGAAGGGCTAAATGAGGCCTAAAGCACAAAGACAAATCTTATCAGTGTTTCACATCAACAGAAGGTTCTTTCCTGAGAAAGGACAAGTTCCCATAATGTTTTTAATCTTCATCAATGTACCCGAGAAGATCACCACCCTAACAGAAAGTCCTAATAATGCCAGAGCATTTGTGACACAGTATGGCAGCACTACAAGTCATTTATCTACCTTTTTATTGTTCCAGAGTATTAACAGAGTACTACAGCTGAGAAGTACATCAAAGAGACATACGTGGAGTTAATATCAACCTGTCGAAGACTACTCTTTCATCCAAAGAGTACTGAAATTAAATGCATAGATATTAAAGATAGAATGGGCCTCGAGCTCTCTTCTTGATCTATTTTAATGTTTCAATTAAAGTTCCATCTACCTCCTCTTCCTCTCTTTAGCTATAAGAACCCAAGAAAAATATATTGAAAGGTTGTTGATCGGATAACTGTGAATTGTAGGCTGTTCCTTTGAGATAGAGTTCTGTGTAGTAATTGTAAAATAGGCTGAGGAGATGATTTCAGACCGAATATCAAGCTGTTGGACAATTTTTTATATGACTGGTGTTGTTCTTTAATATGACAAGAAAATTTCTTTGGATCCTGATTTAAAGCAGCGGTGATGTGTTCTACCTTTGTCTTTGTTTTCCTTCTGCAATCCATTACATTTCATTTCTCTGGTAAGAATCAGTAATCTGGTATTAGGATATACCCTTGCATGGTACCCTAATGCTTCCTGCTCTTCTTATCTTTGATGTTTTCTACTAATTGTGCAATCTGAGAACATATTCAAGTTAATTTAGCCAGTATAGTAGTTGATTTTTACTGATTACTGATGCATGAATTTAGGATATGTTCTTAGATGTTCTTGTCTGATTTTGATTGAAATAATTGGGATACTGGGAGATTAGAGTTGATTCTGTCTCACTAGAGTCATTTTCTAAGTATTAAAGCTTTCTAAGTTCCCTTAAGTTTAATTTCAAAGCATTGAAAGTTCAAAGCCTTTCTCTAATCTCAGGCTTCACCTTTGTGTTAAATCTTTAATTTTTCCTATTGTATGAAGAGTTAGCCTCCTTAGGAATTTGTTCATAGGTGTTTAAGGCATGCCCTGTCCCTAGATCATCTCCTAAGTGGTCACCTTGGAGGTTTCCTTGTCAATCACTTTCATTCCTTATCATTTCATCCCATAAAGATCCTTTGTTTTAGATGACTAGCCCATATGAAAGCCTTAGATATTGAATAGCAAGTAAACCATTTTATGAATACATTACCCAATGGTCTCAAGTGTTCTTTGAGTTATCTCCCCATTGCCTAAGATCCTTCTTGCTCACTTCTTCATCTTACATTGAAACCTTCATTTATGTTTCCCAACAACCAAACAAACAAAACAAAACAACAACCTTGTGCCCTATAACTAGCCTAAAATCCTACACTTAAACTTCAAAGACATATATTTCTTTGCATTTATAGAGAGATCCCTCTCTGGACCCAGGAGAGCTAGATCCTGAGGTCCCAAAGCGGTTCTGATGTTGTCTTGTCTTTTGGTAGAGACAAACCTACCAAAATATAGGAACCCCAACATAATGGCGACTCCGTTGGGGAGAAAACTCTGAGTGTCCTTAACTTCTATATTTGGTCTTGTGTCCCATTGTCGTCACCAACATAATGGCGACTCTAGTGGGGAACTTTGAGTAAAACACATCTTTACACACTTCGAAGAACTCAAAGAAGACCATAGTATCCTGAGTTTGGTAGTTAATCACAGTGGTGGACAATGAACTTGCTTGAAACATTTTGAACCCTCCACCTAGTGGCTTCATAGTTCCTTAATGACTAAAGACTCCACCGGTGATCAGTAGGCCTGCTGATTATCCTAGTTTTCACAAGACTCCACTGAGAGACTAGATTGCATTACAACATCAGCCATATTAGAAGAAACAAGTAAGGTTAATCTTTTGTGTTTGAAGGAAAACATACTGGCTTCAAGAACCATTCATACAAGAGCTTATCCTAACCCAAACCCACCTGAAATAGTTGACAACCTTGAGAGCATTCTTAGAAATTCTCCCACTCCTAGAAAGCCAACTATTCCTAGACACATCCATAGAGCTAACTCTGCACCTCAAGACTTTACAGCTCTATCAGATATTCATTTTGACTTAGACTTACCAAGAAGTTTACCAAGAACTAAGTCATTTAGTGCTTTAGATCAGACAGACCTCGAGCTGCCAAGTTCACCATCTCATAGTGGTCAAAATATTAGGGATAGAGAGACACCTCCATCTACACATCCTGATATTTATTTCATTCATAACTTGGGCCTCTATCACGCTAAATCAACTCAACAATTTTTTGCTGGTCGTAGCATTTCTGTCATCCATATACTTGCTGCTCAAACCAATCCTTTACCTCCTCAGAACATCATCATGGAAGCCTGGTATGCACCTCTAGTGTTACCACAACCTTTGGCTCCACTACCCAACGATTATGAATAAAAAATCCCTCACTTCACTGGAAAAGAGTCTACCACTACCCAACATCACGTGGACAGGATGGAATATGCCTTTGACTACATGGAAATTGAAGATGAAACCATTAAAATGAGGATCTTTGCCCAGAGTTTGGGAGGAGAGGTAAAGAAGTGGTTTAAGGGATTACCTCCTAATACCATCCATGATCTTCCCTCATTACATCAAACCTTTATAAACAAATGGGAAGTCAAGACCAACCCTCTTCAAATAATATCAGAGTATAAGAATCTGAAAAGAAATGTAGGAGAGAGTGTCCATGACTATTCTACAAGGTTTAACAGTGTTTACAAAGCTCTTCCACCACATATGAAACCTCCCCAAGGGATAGCCTTAGTAAAATACCCTGAAGGCTTTGATGCTGACATGGCCTATCAGCTTAGGGAGAGATATTACAACACATTGGAAGGCATGCAAAAAGGAGCAGTGAGCGTAGAAGCTAATCTGATTGAAAAGAGAGCTAGAGTGAACGCTGAGAAAAGGGTAACATATAGGGATGACACATCAGCTTCCACATCTGATCCCAAGTATGACAACCTAGCCAAAAACGTGGAAAGGCTAGAGAAAATGATGGAGAAAATGGTTTTCACAGTCAGTAATCAGAACAGAAACCAAAATCACAACCAGAACCAGAATTTTAGGAGAAATAATCCCCCACACAGACAGAGAGACTCTGATCAACAATTCATACCCCCATTTCAAGAGAATTTCCTGGATGAAGATGAGGGGATAATAGAAGAGTCCAAGGGGACCATAATAAACATGGTGGAAGTAGACAACTCGATCCACACCTGCTCCACAGAAGATAATCAGATCTCATACTCACAATGGGATGAGGAAGGATAGGAGTCTGAGGATTACAGGTTGGGGTTTGAAAATTCCATCATGCAGGTCAGGGAACAGTATGAACTCAGGAGAAAAAAGAGCTTAGACACTTCCAAACCCAAAGCCTCTGAGGTTACCATTAAGAAAAGACCTGAGAAAAATCCTAAGGTGACTGCTGAAAGTAATAAATTAGCAACTCAGAGTTCTGGGAAGAACAAAGAGAAGGACAATCAAAATACTGATAGACAAAGTCAAGAAACTAGCAGCACTAGCATTACAACTAATGCTCCTGATAAAACAGCTACAAACACTGTACATAGTGAGAATCAGCACGATGATTCTACCACTAAAATAGTGGCTAATAAAACAGAATTGAGCCTGTCAAAGAGTCAATCTCATTTCAATTTGGAAAGTGAGATAGCCAAAATCAAAATTTCAGTTCCTCTCTATGAGCTAGCCACTCAGGATGTATATAGAGGCCAGATTTTGAAAGCTTTGAATCTAGGAGAAAACAGTGACACTGTCAATTTAAGTGATGATCAACCAACCCTTTTGTTTGGTCCAAAGATAGAAGGGAAGTTTCAGGAAGGGGTAGTACCTCATTTTTATATCAGTCTTAATATCCATGAAAAAATACTTCACAATGCAATGCATGACTCTGGAGCTTCACACAACCTTATGCCTAAGGTAATTATTGAGAAGTTAGGCCTAGAGATAACTCGACCTTAGAAGGATTTGTATTCATTTGACTCTAGCAGAGTAAAGTGCATTAGCCTAATTAAATATCTCTGTGTGAATCTGACTTAGATCCCGGCCAAATGTATGGTTATGGATGTTGTAATGGTAGATGTGCCACCTAAGTATGGCATGCTGTTATCAAGGTCATGGGGAGCCAAGCTGCAAGGTACAATGCAGATGGATGGGTCATATGCCACAATCCCTATATTTAGCCAGCTTAGGAGACTGTATAGAGAGGCACAAATGAAGTTTATGGTTAGCAGCCCTGAAAAACCTGAAAATTCACCTCTGTACCCTGTACATACTGATCTGGAATCTTTTATCCTTTTCAATGATGAATCCATAAATGAGCCAGAGCTAGAAGACATAGATGTAAACAATAGAGTAGAGCCCACAGATCTTAACATAATGGCCACTCTAGACATAGAGGAAAACGAGGAAGAAATGTTAGAACAATATGCTGTATCAAGAACTCAGAATGAACAAAACAAAGAATGCAAACTGCAGATTACTCTCCATTCTGAACCCCTTGCACATCATGAAGAAAAAAACACTGCACAACCTAATGCAGACCCCATAATACAACATAACAATGAAACCAACATTAGGGAGGAAAATGATGATAAACCGGGAAACAATCCCTTTTGGAGGATGAATTTTGATGGGTGCTGCACTAGGAAGAATGTAGGGGATGGAGTGTGGTTACATAACACTGAGAGTGACTATACTGACAATCATGCCTTCAAGCTAGATTTCAAATGTACAAACAATATCACAGAGTATGAGGCTCTCCTCCTAGGCTTGAATCTATTGAAAAAACTAGGAGCCCAAAGGATAGCTGTACACAGAGACTCTGATTTAGTCATCAAACAAGCGAGCGGAGAGTATACTTCAAAGCATCCTAGATTGAGAGCATACAAAAATGATGCTATGGATTTACTGAAAACCTTTGTAGAGTATGAGCTAGTGTTTGTTCCTAGGAGTCATAACGTTATTGCAAATGGATTAGCCTGCATAGCTAGTTCATATCAGAAATCACCTAGTGACAAACAGATCATCATTCAAACAAAATATAGAACTGCAGTGCCTGATAATGAGAAATATTGGTAGGTCTTTGAGGGCGACAAGAAGATAGAGGACTTCCTGTGCGACAGGAATGAATTTGAATTCTTTGATTCAGACTCAAAATCTAATGAAAGCTGCCTGAATGAAGAGCCCCCCAATGAAGAAAATCGCCCCATAACATAGAAATAAACATGTTAACTAAAGAACTTGGAACTCAAATCGAAGAATACAAGAATGCGGAAAAAGAATAAATAGAGGTGTTGTAGTCACAGGATAAGAACATACCCAGAGGACTGGCACCCTTAGAGAACCTTTTTTATTTTAACGATGTAGCGAAGAAACCCACTATAGAACACACAGAGTCTGATGTCGAGGAATGAAACATAGGCACCAAAGATAAGCCTAAGATGATTAAACTGGCTAAGTCCTTACTTGAAGACATGAAAAAGAAATACATTGAATTGTTTAAAGAGTTTGTGGATGCGTTTGCCTAGAGCTACGAGGACTTAAAAGCTGACGATACAGAAATCATCCAGCACAAGATCCCACTGAAAGAAAACCAAAAACCCTTCAGACAGAAACTTCGCAGAATTGACCCAGTGCAACTGCCTCTAGTTGAAAAGGAAATAAAAAAGATGTATGAGGCAGGAATCATAGTGCCTGTGAGGTTTTCCGATTGGGTCTCCAACCTTGTAGCTGTGAGGAAAAAGACAGTTGAGATCAGACTGTGCATTGATTTTAGGAACCTTAACAGAGCTTCACTTAAAGACAACTACCCCTTACCAAATATGGAACATATCCTGCAGAGGGTAGTTGGCTCAAAAGGGATCTCCCTATTGGATGGTTTTTCAGGGTATAACCAAGTTTTAGTACTCCCAGAAGATCAGCTTAAGACCGCTTTCACCACTCCATGGGGCACTTTTATGTACGTAAAAATGCCTTTTGGACTAATGAACGCTGGTGCAACCTTCCAACGAGCTATGGACATAGACTTTTCAGAGGAAATAGGGAACTTCATTGTCATCTACCTTGATGACATAACAGTCTACTCCAATACTGATGAAGAGCACCTTAAACATCTGAGAAGAGTGTTTGAGAAATGTAGAAGGTTCGGTCTGTCTTTAAACCCCAAGAAGACTGTATTTGGCCTTCAAGAGGGTAAGCTTCTTAGCCATATTATATCAGAGAAGGGAATTAAAATAGACCCGAAGAGATTTGAGGGAATAATATAGATTAGTCACCTGAGAAACATAAAGGAATTGCAGTCCTTTATTGGGAAAATCAACTTCTTAAGGAGGTTTATTCCCAACTTGGCTAAGCTCCCTAGAGATATGACAAACATGCTGAAAAAGGAAGTAGGGGTCAAATGGACTATAGAGGCCAAAAAATATTTTGAATTAGTTAAACTTGCACTTACTCGGGCACTAGTCCTAATCAGCCCTGACTTTTCAAAAGACTTCCTGATATTCTCCTTTTCCTCGGAGCATACAGTGGCTGTAGTCTTGTTACAAAAAAATCCAGAGGGAATGGAACAACCTATTGCTTTCTTCAGCAAGGCTCTAAGGGATGCACCCTTGAAATATAACATAATGGAAAAATAGGATTATGCCTTACTAAAGGCCTTAAAATATTTCAGGGTGTATATTATGCATTCTCACATCATTGCCTACATGCAAAATATAGTGGTGAAAGATATTTTGTCCCAAGACCCAGATGGAAAGAGGGGAAAATGGATTGCTATAATACTAGAGTATGACCTAGAAATAAAACCCATGAAACTGATCAATGGTTAGGGCTTAGCTCAACTAATGGCTGAATCTAACTTGCAAGCCCTTGACATAAACATGGTGGATGCCTTGGATGAACATGAAGGATTGCCTGATCCTACTGTTGAAGAAAAATTTCAAAACTCTCCTTGGTATTCTGATATCCTGTATGTGCTTACAAACTTGAATGCCCCTCCTGATTTATCAAATACTAAAGCAAGATTTCTGAGATTAAAGGCTAGAAACTATTGCATTTTAAATTAATGTTTATACTGGAAAAAAGAAAATGGCCTGCTGCTTAAATGTCTACCTGAAACTGAAGCAAATAGGGAAAAACATGAGTTCCATGCAGGAGAGTGTGGGGGCCATCTAAACTAGAAAGCCACTCTAACAAAATACTCAGGGTTGGCTATTACTGGCCCACACTTTTCAATGATATCCATAAAATGATAGTTTCCTGCCATAAGTGCCAGATCTTTGAGGGCAAAAGAAAGTTCCTTCCTTTACCATTGCAAACTATAACTGTTGAAGCTCCCTTTCAATAGTGGGGCCTAGATTTCATAGGGGAGATCCACCCTGCTTCATCTGCACAACAAAAATGGATTCTCACAGCCACAGACTATTTCAAAAAATGGATAGAGGCCATTCCTTCTAGGAATTCCACAGATTCTGTTATCATTAAATTCCTTGAAGATCACATCCTCTCTAGGTTTGGTTGCCCTAGGAAGATAATAATTGATAATGCTGCTGATTTTGGATCCAAGAAGATGATTGATTTTTGTCACAGGTATCAAATAGCACTCGGTCATTCTACTAATTATTACCCCCAAGGTAATGGGCTAGTAGAATCATCAAACAAAATCTTGGGGACCATCATCAAAAAGCTGCTTGAAGAGAAAAAAAAATCATGGCATAAAAATTTAGTGCATGCTTTGTGGGTTGACAGGCTAACAACAAAGAAATCCATTGGAATGTCACCATATCAACTTGTTTATGGAACAGAGGCAGTGTTTCCCACCAGCCTAGGGGTACCAGTGATAAAACTAGTCCAAGAGATCCAGTCAGAAGAGGACAACATGGTAAGGAGGATAAATCAAACAATACATCTCCAACAGACAAGAGAATAAGTCTACAACAGAGCTTTGAAAGTGCAAGAAAAAATTAAAAAGTTGTTTGATAAAAGAACAAAAGCTTGTGAATTCAAAATTGGAGACAAGGTACTTAAGTGGGACTCTAGGAGAGAGGACAAAGGAAAGCATGGCAAATTTGACAGTTTGTGACAGGGGTCCTTACATCATCCAATCCACCATTGGTCCAAATGCCTTTTTTCTGCAAGAGCTAGATGGTATAGATCTGTTTGGGGGTCCTGTCAATGGCAGGATGCTCAAGCATTACTACTGTTGATTTCCAGTTTAAAGTTTCCATTTCCATTGTAAATACCATTGCAGTGTTTTATTTTAAGGAAAAAGAGAAAAATGTTTCAAAAAAGAGAGAAAGAGAGGTTCAGACATGCTCAAAATATGAACCTCTGAAGTTCCAAAAAGAATGGCTCAAACAAGATTAAAACCCGAGCCAAGGAAAGGGAAGGGCTGGTTCTAATATGGCCAAAACCTGAACCAACAAAGAAGAAGAAGAATCAGCTCTAACAAGCCCAAAACCAGAGCTGAAATGAAGGATAAAGTGACTCTAACAAGCTCAAAACTTGAGACACAAAGAAAAGAAGGATGCTTCAAAAGTTTCAAAATTTCAAGCCCTCGAAATTTTGTTTTCAAGTTTCTGCAAGTATAGTTCATGTGCAACTATCTTTATGCCACAGACCCACAACAAACTAGGTAGTCTAATCCTGGTTTGACTGTTTTTTAAATTTATGTTGTAGAATGTAGAGAATGAAATCTGCTAGACAATTTAATCCTAAAAGATATTAGTTTAGGTAGAGAAGTTATGAGGCCAACTGTTTAATCTGGTCTCATGGAGGAATAAGGGTAGAATTAGATTAGTTTTTTTTCTGCTTTCAATAAAAAATGATGAAGAAGGTTTGCAAATTCAAATGCACGTTGAAGAAAAAATGTTAGGACTGTAGGATGGGTAGGTAGATTGTTTGGGGAATTTTTTTTGCTGACTTAATATCCATCATGTTTGTAGCAGCTGAATCAAAGAAGAAAATATGGTCAAAGATCAGGCATTTGGCCTACTTCCCAAAGAATATTTCTGAAGTTCTTGACACCTTCAAGAAGATGCCATCCCCATGTGGAGCCACTGTTAGCCACCTATGAATTTTTGTCAAGCAAACAGGTGGCTAATATTTTTCTGAGCCTTCAAGAGATACCTTTCCTCTGAAAATCTCTCATTATTGAAGCCTCTATGTGTCTTTTGCCTTTGCAAATATCTTCACTGTTGTTTCCATTAAGAAAGCCTCATTGTTTTTGAAAAAATTATGCTCAAGAAAGCCTACATCTGCCCCTTTTATCCCTGCAAATTTCCCATTTTAACCCCTTTTTTCCCTTCTCTAAATTTCCCCCAAAATCCATAAAATCCCCTCCTTAGCCTTCTAGACCACCAAATTCCTCTTTTAAAACCATGTGAACACCTTCATTTGGTGAAAAAATCCCTTTGCTTCCCTATCAGAACCCTTGTTTAGCCTTAAAAAACTCTGTTTTTAGGCCTAAAACCCATTTTCTTCATATATCAGGCCTAAGCTCCCTCCGGCTAAGCCCCTAACCTTTGCTCCGATATAACCGGGCACTAAGACCGGGTGCTAAGTCCCACAGAGCTAATTGTAATCAGAAAATGTTGTGAGCACTTTTCCCTTTGTTAATTGAAAATCTCTGATGCGATAACAATTTGTTCTATCAACCTCCGATGCATTCTTAGCCGTTGATCTTCACTGATCTAACGGTTAGCGCTAACCTTTCATCGCACCCATTACAGAGTCAAATCCCCCCCGATTGAAAATTGACCGTTGATCCCGTTCCAGATCCAATGTATGGTGCAAAATCACATCGTGATGGCCTGATAACTCCACTTTTCTGTTTTCCCCGATTGGTGATCCTCCGATGCAATCCTGGCCGTTGAATCCACAAGAACCAATGGACATGATTTGATTTCCTTCCATTCCTTTGCCCTCCATCATTTCCCTCCCCGATCCAATCTCGACCGTCGATCCCCACAGATCGACAGCCCACACGCAATCGGGAATTTCCCTTCGCATACTCCTCTCCTCCTTTCAAAAAACACTGCGCCCCATCAGTGAATCACTGTCGTCCATTGTGTAGATCCTACAGCTACGATGAAGCCCGATCCCCTGCCTTTCATTTCCTTTGCCACCCCGAGATCAAATCACAATTGTTCGTTGCAACAAGATCTACGGTCCACAATCAACTTGATGATTTGACCCCCGCCCCGTGCATCTCTCCCCATTGGGATTTATCTACACCGTCTGATCAAAAGCATCAGATCCGACAGTCAAAAGCGAGTTTCGAAAAATTTTGGCACCCTAAGTTTAATGGTCAGAAAAAATGAAAAATGGGCGGTTTTACTTTGCCATGCATCATGCAGTGTATGGTATCGCATAACTTTTGTGAAAACCATAAACCGCCCCCGACCCCTTGCGAGTACCACTAGTTGTTTTTTGTCTTACCACCCTCTTCCGCCGTGTGTTTTATCATTTCATCTACACCGTATATCTTTCCGATCTGACGGTCCAGACTTATTATCCCACTATGTCACTTACTCCCCTCACCAATCTCATCGCGCAACATCAGCGGTTGATCTCCGTGTTCAAATCTAATCCAATGGCCCTAAACCATTTCGCCTCCATTCATCTATTGCTTCATTCACTTCCAAAAACATTCATTAATGAATCTGGACCATAGATTGCCACTGTTAGATCTAATCTAACGTTCCAGAAACCACCTCACCCCCAACCTCCATCAGACCCGATTTTCATCATTCGGCCCCGATTTCCACCAATTTTTCACCCGCATCCACCTCTACGTCATCGCTCATTCATCTTCCATAGGCCTCCATAGCATCCACCTCGACCCCCAGGGATTTTTCTTAACTGTTTATCATCTTTTTGCAGGGTTGTAGACGTTGAAAACCATTATTGCTCGCAGTCATTGTCATAGTGACACAGAGCGCAGAGGAAGTTTTTTCAGAGCCAGGGATCACAGGAAAAGACTCCTGAGAGGGTTTTAAACACGTGTTTCATCCAAATCGGAGTCATTAACTCTGTTAAAAACCTCCAGCACCATTAAACCTGCGCATCCATAGACAGAGACAGTCAAAGAAGCGTCAAAGAGCATCAGTGAAGGATTAAAGAGGTTTAATGCCCATTATTGAAGATTTTAAGCTTTAATTCAGTGTTTAAAGGGAAAATGTACAAGATTGAAGACCTTATGATTAATAAAGAAGGCCTAAATGAGGCATAAATCACAAAGACAAATCTTATTAGTGTTTCACATCAACAGAAGGTTCTTTCCTGAGAAAGGACAAGTTCCCATAATGTTTTTAATCTTCATCAATGTTCCTAAGAAGATCACCACCCTAACAAAAAGTCCTAATAATGCCAGAGAATTTGTGACACAGTATGGCAGCCCTACAAGTCATTTATCTGCCTTTTTCTTGTTCCAGAGTATTAATAGAGTACTACAGCCGAGAATTACATCAAAGAGACATACCTGGAATTAATATCAACCTATCGAAGACCACTCTTTCATCCAAAGAGTACTGAAATTCAATGCATAGATATTAAAGACAGAATGGGCCTCAAGCTCTCTTATTAATCTATTTTAATGTTTCATTTAAAGTTCCATCTACCTCCTCTCCCTCTCTTTAGCTATAAGAACTCAAGAAAAATATATTGAAAGGTTTTTGATCGGATAACTATGAATTCTAAGCTGTTCCTTTGAGATAGAGTTCTGTGTAGTAATTCTAAAATAGGACAAGGAGATGATTTCAGACCGAATATCAAGCTGTTGGGAAATGTTGTATATGACTGGTGTTTCTCTTTAATATGACAAGAAAATTTCTTTGGATCCTGATTTAAAGCAGCGGTGATGTGTTCTACCTTTGTCTCTGTTTTCCTTCTATAATCCATTACATTTCATTTCTCTGGTAAGAATCAGTAATATGGTATTAGGATATACCCTTGCATGGTACCCTAATGCTTCCTGCTCTTCTCATCTTTGATGTTTTCTAGTAATTGTGCAATCTGAGAACATATTCAAGTTAATTTAGCCAATATAGTAGTTGATTTTTACTGGTTATTGATGCATGAATTTAGGATCTGTTCTTAGATGTTCTTTTCTGGTTTTGATTGAAAGAATTGGGATACTGGGAGATCAGAGCTAATTCTGTCTCACTAGAGTCCTTTTCTAAATATTAAACCTTTTTAAGTTCCCTTAAGTTGAATTTCAAAGCCTTTCTCTGATCTCAGGCTTCACCTTTGTGTTAAATCTTTAATGTTTCCTATTGTCTGAAGAGTTAGCCTCCTTAGGAATTTGGTCATAGGTGTTTAAGGCATGCCCTATCCCTAGATAAGCTCCTAAGTGGTCACTTTGGAGGTTTCCTTGTCATTCACTTTCTTTCCTTGTCATTTCATCCCATACTATCATCTTTAAAGATCCTCTGTTTTAGATGACTAGCCCATATGAAAGCCTTGGATATTGAATAGCAAGTAAACCCTTTTATGACTCCATTACCCAATGGTATCGAGTGTTATTTTAGTTATCTCCCCATTGCCTAAGATCCTTCTTTCTCACTTATTCATCTTACATTGAACCCTTCATTCATGTTTCCCAACAACCAAACAAACAAAACAAAACAACAACCTTGTGCCCTATAACTAGCCTAACATCCTACACTTAAAATTCAAAAATATATATTTCTTTTCCTTTATAGAGATATCCCTCTCTGGACCTAGGAGGGCTAGATCGTGAGGTCCCAAAGTAGTTTTGATGTTGTCTTTTCTTTTGGTTGAGCGAAACCTTCCAAAACACAGGAACCCCAACAACAGGTTTCTCGCCTTCGATGATAGGTTGCATCGTTGACTTTCGATTGAACGATTCTATGAGTGTTCGACTGCAAATCATTCATTCACACTTTTATAGATTGTATTGGAGTACTTTGAGAGTCATTGTAATTATTGGTGGTTTCTCTCACACTTGTTAACGGTTCACATCATTGATCGATAATCAAGTGGTTTCTACCATGTCCGACTTCGACACAATAAATCGCATGGAGAGATTCGTACTAGTTTGGGAAGCAGAAATCAAGACACTATATCTAGTTTCCACCATCCATGCTGCGAGGAGTTTTATTATTCATGACTCGTCGAGGATGTCTACTTTTGATGTAATGTTGAAACTCTATATGTACTAGAACATTTAGTTAGTTTTGATCTATGGGAATGCCTACCTCGACGATGATATATATATATATATATATATATATATATATATATATATATATATATATATATATATATGTTTGCATTGAATTTTTTTACAGGTTTTTGGACCGGTGTCTCCAATCCAATCCTCAGAATGATAAATCACTTCACTCTTCAGAATAACCCTAGACTTCACAGTTTAGAGGGCAATCTATTACATGTTATTTTGTCACCATGACATTTTACTATTCATATGGGTCTATCACCACCTATCATGTTCCCTTAGAGGTCAAAAACACCAATGTTCCTAAATCAAGTCTTGGAATTGGAAAAAATCTCTGTAAAACCATTAAAAGTCTACTTGCGCGATTTTTCTTGCCTTTCCCTGTGCATGCGCTACTGCTTGGTCATTAAAATGTGACAAACCCCGCAGTTTTTGCCACTATTACCTGCGCACTTGTGAAAAAAGAAAATAAAAGAAAAATGTAAATTCTAGAAGCCTAGTTGGCCGAATATTCTCACAATTGGAAGCTTCTAGAGTCGCGATCAGTTTGAGCTTTATCCCTCCACTCATGGAGCTTTTCCTTGGTCCATGGAGATCAAATCCCTTGATGAGAGGAATCCGTCCCCCTCTTCATGGAACTGAATCTACTTCCTATTCCCTATAAATTGAGCTCAAGTTTCAGGTTGAAGGGTAGATACTAAGGTAGATGGTAAATGAATTGCTGAAGAGAATTCCCAAGAGTGCATAATTTCTACACTAGTGAGTTGTTGTTGGCATGATAATGATCACACCCTCATGTCTATAACTCCATGCTGGTGTTCAGAGCGGAAGGCTTATCAAACTGAAGGAGAAACAATTGTTCAGGACCCCGGGAGAATTCTGTACGACATCAAGGCATCAGGTTGTAAGATTAATCTTTTTATTCAAGATAATACATATGGATCTCTTTTTCTCATTGAGTTGTTCTTATGCTTATTGAAATAAAATCAATACCTAGACTCCTTGATCACTAAGTTGGATTAGATTTTCTTGATTCTTATATGTTGCAGATGCTTTGATTCTTTTGTCTTGTCTTTGATTGGAAGTTCTACTTATTGGAGAAACCACTTTGGAGTGACAGATAAAATACTACGATGAACGTTTGGATTTCAGGGTAGGGGCATGTCCTCTCTAATTTCTTATAATAATTTTGAAATTCAATTAATCTAGAGAAAAAGGTTTCCAAATGGATGTTTGTTTCTAGCTACTCGCTGAGTACTAGGGGGATTTCTCCTGTCCGCAAGAGGGATTAATCAACATAAAAATATTGACAACCATAGGAGAAAAAAAAATGATAAGGTCTCATGTCACTACCTATTGGGGTTTTTTCCCACAAATCTGGGTCTTTAACTTCAACTTCAATTTTCTCTCAAACCAGGAGGAACCAAAAGGCGTACCACATATCAATAGAAACATGTCTTTGAGGAGAATCTAATAAGGTTGGTTAGGAGGCAAGAGACCATGAATTTTCATGCCAAATTTTCCGACAAAGATCATGATAGATCCAATTGTTTCTTTGGTTGACAATAGTGACAACCACCTATCAACAATATCCCCCTTTGGAAGTGATGGAAACACAAGTACTCCCCTTGCGATCATAACTCCCTTGTCATCAAGATTCCTCCTTCCTTATGATTTCTCTCCCCCTTTTACATCAATTGAAAATGGTAACTCCCCTTGACAACTTGCCTCTCCTGTGGACTTGTAATCTATCTCAACTCCCCCTATCTACTTAAGAATATAAAAAAATGGTTTATTGAGGACTTGGGAGGATCCAAAGTTTTTAGCGAATATACCTAAATGTCTTGTGCGAAAACAGTTTGGTAAAGATAACAATGATTTATTATTTTATCCGAATGTATTCAACTTTGATGTTTTTCTCAAAAACCTATTCTCTAAAAAATTTCTACTTGATCAAAATGTTTTTTTTTGAATGCGTCACATGATTCTTGGAGATACTTATGGTGCTAGTGTTATCGTGGAAGATTGGAATGGGCTCATCAAACTTAACTTGAAGGTATTTCAAGGTTTGTTTCATTCAGTAGACTTGCATAAAACAATCAGCTATTGATATGTGTTCTACTTTTAATGTGGATAAGGATATTGATGACTGCTTCTTTCTCAACCATTCAACATGATAACACCCTAGATAGAACGTTGCTAGTACTTTTATGATAATCGACACTTCCTGCAAAATCAAGATATTTATATGCTATAATAATTAACTCATTTAATTTCAGATACCATATTCCATATTATGCGGTTCCCTTGAGATATCAGAAGACCCCTTTCACTACAATGGCACGAGATTATTTTGGTGCTACTTGGAATCAAGCTACTTATCTGACTTCATGCATCACATTTGGTCTGCATCTATAACTAAATCATCCATACATTGCTTGCAACTTGTTAGCTTCGAGATGTTTTTTATTAATTCTTACTTGAAATACTATGCTTCATACAAATTGTTACTATTGACTCTGTCTATCAATATGAATTAAATTTTCCTGCTACTCAAACTGTCCATAATATTCCTTTATTTGAACCTCTCAATGATTGATCTTCAAGTGAGCCATTGTCGTTGCTTAGACTCCCCCTCTGAAATATTCAAGGAGTCATCATGTTATATTGTTCAAAATAATTTACCACACAACTCTTTGGCTCTATCATCTTTAACCTTGTCATTGTCTAATGTACATGTTTCTACCTCAATATCTTTTTCCTTTATAAATCCTGAAACTTTCTTATTTTCTTGATCTTCTTGCATTTGTTGTCCTTTCCCATACCTGGTCTGAGGGTTTTCATGCATGGAGAATTCCATCCTGTATCTAAAATATCAAGCTATGTTCCCATAGTTATGGAATTTGTAACATTCATATGATGTAAACTTCCTACTATCAAAGTCCTAGTGATCTTGTCTTATGATCCTGCAAAGATGCTTCTAGGATACCTGGTTCTAGGGTTTTGATTCGATTGATAATATCTTTTATAATTGTAAATTTTATAATTTTAACAATCCCTAGCCACATTTACAAATTTATCACATGAAAAACAATAACGATTAAAAAAAATTTCGTATCTAAATGAGTTATCTTGTCTACATTGTCTTATGTATTCATATCTTCTTGGAGGAGGAACTATCTCTTGATTACTTCTTGGAGTCACACCATTTTTAATTTTATTTTGTAATTCATTTTATTTTTCCTTTGAATTCTCATGAACTCGTCCAATTTTCTAGAGCTAATGGCAAGGTTCTATTGGAAATTTCCACTTTCTGCTTCCTTTTATAGAGAGACTATTTTAGCTTCTAGTTCTTCCTTTGCCTCTTTGCTTTCTTTTAACTCATTATTGAGTGATTATTCAATTTTTTTGGATTATTCTAACTTTAATATGAGGTTCATGATTTATTCTTCATTCATTTTTTTGAGGTTATTGGCGTGTTCTTTTACCTCCCTCAATTCGGCTTCCAGAGAATTCACATTTTTCTTTTCTTCTTTGAGTTATTTTATAACAAAAACAACTTCGGCTTGAAATTCAATTTCAAACATTTATTCTTCTTCATATTCTTCTTTTTTAGGTGCTTCATTCTTGTTATTCTTAGCCATAAATAATAATCTTTCTTTGTTTTCTTCATCACTGCCACTTTTTTCTTCAGATGAGGAACTATCTTCCTGGGAGAGGAAGTTTTTCTTAAACCCTTTCTTCCTATATTTCTTGTTGAAATTTCTTTGACCCTTCTTTCCTTTCATAAATGCTTCATTATTATGATGGAAATTATCATCAAAATGACTAATCTCACCACAGTAAAAACAATATAATGGAAATTTTCCTTTATACGTGCTTGTTCCTCTTTTCATATTCCTCGTAATATACGCAAATTCCTCATCTGAAAGTTCTTCTTCATCTTCTTCGTCTTCCTTGCAACTGCAAGACTTAGATTTACATATCTATTTAACTTCTCCAATCTTCAATCCTCATCTCATATGTAGTAAGTATCCCATGTAATTAATCCATACTCAAGTTGCTTAAATATGATCTATCTTCTAAGACATAAACCTTAGGATTAAATATTGATGGAATAGTTCTGAGGGCTTTCCGAACAATTACCTTTCTGTAAATTGGTTCTCCTACTATTTCCAAGACATTTTTTATTTCATCTACACATTAAAAGTAAGCTGCTATGTTATCATCTTCTTTCGTCCTTAGTGGTTCAAATTGATCTTTGTAAATTTGAAGTTTTGGTTTCTTTACCTTTGTGTCTCCTGCATATATTTTTTGAAGCTTGTCCCATAGTTCCTTAATTGTTTTAAAACCCATGACATAACATAGACATGTTGAGTAAGCCCGTTTATAATAATATCCTTTGCTTTGGCATCATTTCAAATATTTTTCTTATCTTCTTCATTTGTTGTTGCTTTGTAGCCATGCTCGACTATTCACCAAACTTCATATCCTTACGTAAGTAAAAGAACTATACTCTTCGATGCATAGTTATCTCCATTAAATAGAGGAACTCTATTCTTGGTGTACTCCATGATCTCCTTCCAGTTGTTAAACTAGTACTGAAGGAACCAATCGCCAATACCAATTCTTGGAAATACTAAGAGGGTGCGAGGGGGGGGGAGGGGTGCGGGTGAATCAATATTTCTTATATATTAGCATTTATTAATAATTTTCAGAGAATTAGTTAATCTTCATCTATTATTATTATTCAGTAAAAGCAGTAAAAAATAATGCAAAATATAGGGATAGGAGGCACAAGATTTTTAGATGGAAAACCCCCTTCGGGTCAAAAACCACCAAACGATTTTCTAATAAATTCTTTAATATTCATCCCTAACTAAAATGAAAGTTACAACTTCCTAGAATTCTAGAAAGGAATTCTTCTCTAGCTCCCACTAGAAGGATGCCCCAATGCACTTGTTTTATTAGCAATCGGCCAAAAGAATGCCCCAACATGCTAGCGAGTCACAGATCACCCTAACACCACCCTACCATCCAGAAGTGTTTACAAACCCATATCTATAGGTGACTTATCCACCTCCCTAGAACCGCCCTACCAACCTATAAATAAAAACCTAAAATATAGAAATTGTGGACTCCCGTAATAGGGAAAATGGTCCACTTTCAATTATTTTAAATGATTTTTATTTGACAGACCAACAACAATAGGAGCTATACCCTCATTTCGATAGACCAAGAATATTTTCCAACAACAACACACATTCTTATCCAAAAATAGTTTTTCCTTCTTCAACTCTAGGAAATGACATAATTTTTATGATTAAAATGATATATAATGATTTGACCTCAATTGCAAAAGGACTATAGAAATTTTTTTTACAGTGCTTTGATAATCTCTACACATATTATCATTGATTCTTGTTGAAGAAGAAACTGCTTGTGTTGATGATGATATTCAAGGCTTGGTTGCTTGTGGTATTTTGAGCTTTCTTTCAACAAGTGACTGCTCTACCATGTTGCCCTTTCTTCTCATGTTTCCAAAGTTGTAGGTGATGTATTAAGTTCGTTCTTGAAGAAATTCTTGTACCCGAAAAAATGTATTCAAGCGAGACCCAATTCCCAAGACAAGAAACTTTCAAAAACCTTCAACGAAACCTACCTTGGCATGTAAAAGTATTAGTCTAGTAATAAAATCTTTACAATGATGATATTACAATAAAAACCTAAGAGAAATACTCAAAATTTGATGCAACAATAAAATGAGGACAATCATACTTACCTGGACCTTTGATTTCATCAAACTCCTTGAAAATGTTCAAACTTTGTGTTGGCTCAAGGGGTCCTGACCCAGGTTCGAAGGTTAAGGTTTGCCAACAAAACCCTATACTACTGGCCCTTTCTGTAGCGACCTGCTTGCACAGGCCAAAGTATCACCCAAAGCAGTATGGGAGGGTGCTGGAACCAGGTTTCCACACCCTGGGAGAGAGAAAGCAAGTCAAGCCGGTCCGCAATTATCAGATCTATATGGCCAGAGGTCATTAGCAGGACTTCCAATAAATAACCAGAATACATTTATCAGATCCAATTAACAGGCTCACATCCACGTGCGTACCATCAACTATAATCATAGACCAATATATTCACAGTAGATTAACAGATCACAGATGCATTTACCATAAATATTGATAGTTTGTAGCTTACAAACAAATTATATAACTCAAGTCCACATCAACCATAAAAGATCAGGTCCAGATAGCATCAAATGTTCACAATACTTTCACACAACTATATTATTATCCAAAAATCCTCTTACATTCCCAAATTACCACCTGCGCTCACAGCTAGCAGGGTCCGCACACAGCAGGACAGAGGATATCTACGCACATAGCCAGTAGGAGTCCTAACCCAAAAAACCCTACCACAGAATTAACAGTTCATAATTCGCATCAATCTCTATTCATTCCTACCTATGACTGAAAAAGTCTTCATCTATTTCTAGCGATTTAGCCTATGCATCCAATGGTCTGCAAACCATGGTTTGCAGACTCTTGGTCTACCCTTGACCCATTTACAATGCGTTAGGGGCTTTGACCCACCCCAAAACCCCTGCGTTAGAATAAAAAATAAAAAGATATACAAAAATGGACAATGTTCATAGCCTTTGGGAGACCCTGCTCCAATAGGCCCCCAACACAATCTTGTGACTCGTCCTGAGTCACTGTACCGGTGGGGCTTCAACCTGTGCTTGAAATATTCTAATCACCTTGGCTAATGGAGGAAGCATGCCTTCAATTTGGAAAACTACATTCTGTGCAATGTCGACCAATTTTTCTGATAGTGGTCCCTCAATCGCAGCGGTAACACTCTCCAAAGTTTGGTTCGGTTGCTTAATAGCAACATCGACATCTTGTGACAGTTTGAGGGATTCATCTGCCCACAGCTTCAGTAGGTCACCAAGGATCTTCTTCTTTTGCCATAGGTCCTTGATATCTGCCTGGAGTGCTTGGCTAGTGCGCAGTCGTTGCAAGCACCGGGCAGACTTCAAAGTGGGTAAAGTGGCTTCGATTGTCTCAAACTCCTCTTCTTTTTTCCGCAGGTCCTAGTTTATCCATCACAAGATTGGATCACACTAGACCATATTCCATAGCTGCATGGCGGTATCTAGTAGCTAGGATCCCTGCATGATTTTCCCTATGATAACGTTCGTGACTGCGGTGACCAACGCAGTTCGCTGGGCCTGGACCTCCAGGGGTGTTTCGGGCTGTAACTTAGCCTGCAGATTTGCGATCTGCTGCTCCATGCGTGTCTTAACAACTTGAACTTCATCCCTTGAAGCCTTGAGTGCTGCGACCAGTCTTTCTACTTTTTCCTGAGGGGTGGGTGACACCGGAATCTCTGCGGGAACATTTGCAAAAAGTTGGTGAATTGTGTTTTCGAGCTCTGTGTGCTTTGCAGTGGTGAGGCAGACCTTTGCCTCCTTTGCAATGATGGTTTTCTCAGCTACACCGAGCTGTTGGTGCACCTGTTGGTCTCGATGGTGGATTTCCTAAAAGAAAGCGGTGTGGAGACCCTACAAGGCGTCATGGGGTAGTCGAGCTAAGTTCAACTGGACTTCTACACTGTTCTGGACTTGGGGTCCCAGGTCGAATGGACAAAGGACCAGAGCTACACCAGGGTAAGAATAGAGGTGGCTATCATCTGTAGCTAGTGTTGCACTACTAGCGGCAAAGGGTGGGCGTACTAGGGTCGCACTAATCTGCAGCGTGTCTATTTTTAACTAGAGCGCTCACAGCTTAGCTTTAATTGTGTCGACCGCAGCCCACTGTTATTCTTCTAAGGCAACACATCTGTCCTCTATATCTAGAGTGACTGCATTGATGATTTTTTCTAGGTCTCATCAGTCAGTGTGATTATTTCGTCGTGTTCCACTTGCTGAGATCACTGCTTCTTCTGGGGTGTTCTAACTAGTTCACTTATGCACTTCGTGCCGCAGGGGGAGGCAGGACCGCCAAAATCTAGACCTTCTGTACCAACCCGATCTGTGAGTCCATCTGGGGTGCTATCTTGACATCCTTCTACTGCTACACGTCCTTGTGGGTGGCCGCACCAGTGTCTTGTTTGGTACTCTGGAGCATACCTCTAATATCCAGGACGATGACAGGGGGGCTGACTTGGGACATGCTGGTGCTTCCAATGCCCTTTGCACCCATTTTGAAGCCAATTTTCCAGTTACGGGGCCAGAGCACAATCATGTTGTCGAGTTCTTCATCCATCACCATGTAAGGAAGTGAGGTCCAGGCTTTCTCCTTGTGCGCTCAGATCTGAACTTTGTCTAGAGTGACCTGAAAGGTGACAATGAACTTGTATCTGTCATATATGGCTGGGGAAAACCGTAGTCCAGAGTTTATAGCTGCAACCACGCTACTCTGAAAGAGGATCCAGAACACCTAGTTGTCGTCAAGCTATTGTGGATCTGTGGAATCCCATAAGTGTGCGTAGCGGACCCCTTTGCACATGTCCAGGGTAATCTCAGGGAGGAATGATTCTGTAGGAGCTTCCCAAGAAACTAAAGCTACAAGAAACAACAACCATGAGTGACAAAAGGCATGACCCCACTCCTAGGACTCACGCACGTTAGTTGGAAACTCATCGCACAAATACTGTGCCCAGTTAAAACATAGCCCTTTCACACATTGGTCGGCTAACCGAATGAAATATGTTGGAACATAGGTGAAATGACACTTCCTCATCATTTTGCATGCTAACATCATAGTGCCCAACTGTGTACCTTGGTCACTAATAGTCTTGATGATAAATCCTCTAGTATTACGGTCCACATGATACTTTTTTTGCACAAACTCAGCAGTCTCCCCCTCATATTTCTTACCTATGTGCTCCAGGGGGTTCGGGCCGCTCATGGGGAGACCAGTAATCCGATGCATGAGCACAGTGTCAATGGGGATCCTGTCCTGGATCCACAGGCATCCGTCATGAATTAGAGCAAGAATTTGTCGTGCGAGCCGGTCCATTACATTGTAGTGTCCAAAGTGGGGCATCCTAAGCAGATTTAGGAGCCCAGACCTTGCCAAACCACGTACCCATTGTTAAGGGACAACCTTGACCCCTTTGGCGCCATGAACCGCATCAAGGTATAACTCAGGTGCTAGCTCAGGGAAGGCTTCAAAGTTAGCCAAATCATGATCATCGAACTTAACTTCATGAAGGCGGCCAAAAGGTTCGCCTATGATGGGGACCTCCCCCGGGGTCAGCGGCATCTGCAGGTAAGTGATTAAGCCATCGAGTTTCTTTGGTGTACGCATCGATGTCCTACATGATCATATGAAGGGGGGTAGCAAATTGATCGGCTTGGCGGGCTGGGCCTCCTCCTGAGCAGCACACGGGGATTTCACGTTTTTCGGGGAGGTATGAGGCTTTCCTGCAGCCCATTTCGTAGGCTTCGAGGGCTTGCCTGAATCCTAAGTTTTTTATTTTCCTTTCCTGGTGGTAGGGATGGGTGTGGAGAGAATTTCTTCAACTTCAGATTCGAACTCCACCACTTCCTCAGTGTCTTGGTCTGCTGAGGTTACTGGCTCCGAGAGTTCAACAGGGTTCATGGTCATCATTCTGGTGCAAAATATGAACTTAGGATTGCTACTATCAGAGGGGGCAGGCTGCTCAGAAATGAACGAGATGCTAGGGGCACATAATTTATTACAACACAACTTCGTCGAGGACAACCAGGCTAAGTACAAGATATTCGAGCAATACAAAACCTGTGTATGATATATCTTACCAATTTTATAGCCTTGGGTACCTCCCAATAGTAGGGTAGACTTCACGCGGGACTTACCATCAAGTAAATGGTAAAAAATATCCCAAAATCGCCACATTAAATTCTGGCCACCCGCTCCTTCATGAGGTGCGATACTGATAAAGTCCATTGCTTGATGTGCCAACTCCTTTGTCTGTAGTACCGAATAATTAGCAAGTCCTATGCCTGTGGTTAGGAATGGAGAGATCTTGGTGAAACAAGCATCCACAACCCTACTTCCGAACAACTGCGTATCAGGCAATCCTTCCTCAGCCGTATCAATTTGGCACCAGTGATCTCGCTTCGTACTCAACTTTCCTGGCTTGATGATAATTTTAACAGCATAGTCCTGAAGCAGTTGCCACCTGCAGACTCCACCCCCCAACACAGTCACATTCCTTAGGAATTTTGATACCTAATTATCTGCAATCATCAGATAGTGCCATCTTAATAGAGGGCGCTGAGACTTCTGTAGCTCGTAGGTCAGGGCCAATCCTTCCTTTGCCTTGGTGGCATAATTGTGTTTCGCACCTGAGATTGTCCGATTAGGACATGTGATTATGTGATTACTGTCCCTGGGGCCAAGTTGCATACTACCTACTTTACGGGCGATGCCCGGAGTTTCCTTATGAATTATCATCGCCTGATCAGGGGAATTGAGACTAGGTGCAGTGACCATCCTGCTCCTAAGTTGTTCAAATATTTTTTTTAATGCGTCATCCCAACTAAATGAAATATCATGCTTAGTCATTGCTCTCACAAGTTCAGCAATCAGTTCATATCCCCGATTAGATTTTCTATAGTAGCCCATATTTCCCAAGATCTTGAGTAGCAGCTTCATAGTCATGGCCATTACCTATGTGATTGGTGTGATGAGTATATTACTGATCTCCTCCCTCACCCTATGCATATGAGAAGGTTGTTGTTCTTCTGGCCGCGCATCGGAGTTGAGGGTGACGTGCGTACCACCCAAGTTCCCCATGACCTACTTAGGTTCTGAAGACTCATCTAGATACTCCATGTTTAGTTCTGTAATCTTGCCTGTTGTCCCCTCATCCCAGTAGTTCCCACTCGTAACCTGCTTGGGTGGTACTGTCGTATTAACGTTTCGTGGTTTTAGTGGTTTCGTACAAGCCGCCTCATGTATTAGAGATCCCACAACTATGCGTTCCTCCCATGATGCTACGATCGAGACCTTGCGCAGATCTGCGTTGCAATATTTTATGGTGGTCTTGTGGAGCTCGACATTATCCTAACTTTGTGCTTCCCATGTGGGGCCTCCTCTTACTGCGTTGGGACTAGGTTCACCAAGCACAACAGTGTCGAGAGCCTGTAGAGCTCCCTCAAGCGCCTCTAATCCTCCTGGTAACCCAAATGTCCCCAAGAATTCATCTCTTAGGATTTCCCACTAGCGGGTGTAATGTCATAGTTCCGCATTGAGATACCAAGCAGTGGGAATTGGTCCTAAGGCATGAAAAAGCAATTGAACCCATTCTTTTGTGGTATGATCACACCATTGCTCCATCCAAGAGGACAAGTGTTCGCACCGGTTTCCTTGGCCCTGGAATCTCTTGTTGCGCACATCGGTTGGAGGTTCAAACCGCAGTACCATCATATCCCGACATTCCTGCCAATCCTGGAACGCCCCCTTATCTATGTCCCACCAATTCGTAGGTGTTGCACGCATAGCCCGGTTAAGAGCCCATAGCCTTCGTTCTCTGGGAACCTTAGCTTCGAAGGTTTGCAAAAATTCCTTTATACTACTAGAGCCATCAAAGTAGGGTGATTCTCTTACCTTGGAAGATATATATCGGAAGTCCTTGGTAATTTGCAGGCAGCGTAGCATGGAGACTTCCTGCAGCCGATTTTTCCAATCTTATAATTCTTTGTTGGAGTCATAGATGCATTCATTGTGCTTCTCCCAGCAAGGCATACCTTTGGCTGTGGGGTTGATCCAATATTCATCCTTCGTAGTTAGCTTATATATGCGATCCATCCCGTCTTCCATGCATGCTGGCTCAGTGTACCTTTCTCCTTCTACAGGGTCTAGTGGTACGATCACCCGAGTTTCCTCTCTTTCAAACACCATGCTTCGTTTCTTCAGGTTGATAATTCCACCCATATCAGTGGCCCAATCCAATCCTAGGAGTGCTGGGTAAGGGTCTGCATCTTCTATAATCTAAATGACTTCAAAGTCAGCTCATACCTTAGCCCCAACGATATCTATGACCATTTTTGACAATCTCCCCAATGGTATGATCTTCTGTTGATTAGCCATGCACATCTGGATAGTAGACCATTCCAATTTAGGATCTCCCATTCGTTGCCAAGTCTGATTAGGTAGTACATTCACATCATATCCTAGGTCTAGAATTACCTGGTCCATCTCATAATCACCAATCTGCGCAATTAATCACATTTCGCGCCCAGTTCACCTCTTTTACTCGTAAAGTTTGTGCAAATCCTTAATCTTTGTGGTTGGGGCTACTTTTTCTGCGCAACTATAGAGTAGGGCTTGGGGGTTGTCTACCGCTTGCTAGTTATGCAGTAGCTTCATGCACGCTTGCAAGAATGGTTTGACCTCATCTTTAATTCCACTATTTGTAGCGGATGTCTCATTTTGAGCCCAGTCTTGCCAGGCTGGGACAGAGGTCTCCTTCTCCTTTTGGGGGCCCACACCTTCTAGTTCAGTAGCTTATTTATGGATCAGAGACTCCGTCTCTGCTCTTTCCACAGACCCTTTGGTGGCCATATTGCTGCGTGCTATTACATTAATGCTCAGATCCTTTTCACGAGGTTTCGCCTTCACTCATTGTACATTCTGTGTAGGAGTCTGCTGCTTTTCCTGTACCTTGGCCATCAGAATTGGGAAATCCTCGATCACATGGTCGAACTGTCTACAATATCTGCATGATTTCCGAGTTGGGTTCGTGCAGTTCCTCGCAAAGTGACCTATTTCCCCGCAATTATAGTAGATTAATTGGCCTTTATCCCTGCCTGCACTTCCTCCTCGTGCCCCTCCCATACCACTGGCTGATGACCTTCCTATTCTTGTGGGGGATCTAGGTGATGAGGGGTCTAACCGTACCCTATATAGGTTTCCCCGGTCGACCATCAGATCGTACGTTTGGAAGTTTTTCTCATCATGTCCTACATACCTACAAAACCTACACCACTTTTGTTTTACTTCCAGGATATATGCGGCAAGGCAGGGACAGTGATTAGTATTGTGCAGCCCAGCAACGCGGCAGTCATCACACCATACCATCGGCCCACTTGGTCCTGCAGCTTCGCTTGGGCGCAGCGGGCTGGCTTCCATCCCTCGCTCCTTACATAGATTCTAAATCTCCATGTGCATTGCTTCTAGCTGGCCTTGTATTTGCTGTACTCCTAACTGGGTATCATCTCTTAGTGCAGCTTCCAGTTTCATGGAAACCTCCATTAGGGGAATTTTGAGGTCTAAAATGGACCTCCTAAGAAAAATGTACAACCAAAATAAACTTTATAAGAACCAATAGGATTCAAGATGATGATGTCAACCATGGGGGATGATTCAACATTTTTGGAGTAAAAATGTATAAATATTAAAAAATTAAAAAATAATAAAACTATTTTTTCTACTCGTATTTTCAACTTATCTCCATAATTTTTTACTCAAATTTCAAGTAGGAGTACTCGTTAGATGCAAAATTTAATTCCTCATCCAAGGAGTACCCATGTTGCATACTTTTGATGGACCTTGCTATATGAAAAATGAGAAATACATGAAAAATGTGATTGTAATCACGTTTTTTCATGTATTTCTCATTTTTCGTGTAGCAAGGTCCATCGAAAGCATGCAACATGGGGAATCCTTGGATGAAAAATAAAATTATGCATCGAATGAATGTTTTTGCTCAAAATTTGAGTAAAGCCATAGGGAGATAAGTTGAAAATATGTTTTGAAAAAATAGTTTCGACTTTTTTCCCTCTAAAATTTGATGATGTAATGAAATCTTATTTTATTATTTCCACTATTATTTTATAATTTCATTAGGAGGCCCATTTTAGACCTCAAAATTCCCCTAATGCAAGGCCTTCTCCTGTGTTTCAATGGCTTAGTGACCCATAGGTACGCACAGGTGGGACAACAACATAGAAATGAACCACTTCGTGTGTTTCCTGTCATCATACTGGAATCCTCCTTCTCTGATCACCTTCTTTAACTGTTGATCTGCTTCCCACACGGACTCAAACAGTCCTTGCTTGATATATTTCAAGTCGTTCACTATCTAAGAGTAGGACTTAGGTTTCTTGAAATGTTGCTTCAATGCATTCTTGATTTTCTCAATAGTCATGTTTGCATGTTGATTAATGTATCCCATGTACCAGTCCAAGGCTCTCCCCTCAAAAGCAAGGGATAACTACACCCATTTCACCACATCACTTGCTATGTTCTACGCAGTCCATACCGATTCTGCGACAAACCAGAACCGATCCATGTCCTCATCATCCATTCCCTTGAAGGTGAGTAGCTTCATGTGCACAGCCATATCATCTTCTAGTGGGGGTGGAGGTAAGTTTTTACCCCTATGAGGGTTCGACGGTGGCATCGACAGAGGGCTATGCGTAGCAAAATTTCTTACTAGACTGTAGACAGATTGATCCCCCTCTTGGTTAGTTTTGTGGTACTTACCACTACACGTTGTGCCCTCAATCTGGTCGAAGCTCATTCACTCTGTATGGCTACACAAAATGCTTTTTTCACACATCAAGATATTAATCAGTAATGGAAAAGTATTCAAAAAATTACCTTGGAACCCCTTGAAGAACCTCCGTTCCGCTTCTGAGTAGGATACGAATTGATCGATTGAAAATTTAGTCACAAATCCTCCTATCACACTATTCACCCAGTGATCTACCCTATGAGTAATGGTATTGTTAGTCTCTTCTAGCTATTAGATCCGTTCTGGGGTCCACTGGGTGACTCACTCGTCTTTCCAACACTTCTGAAATTCGACTAGCCTTGCGAGCCACTCCTGGAGCTCGATCGCAATTTTTACAAAGAATATCTCATAGATCTCCATGAAAAGATACTTATTCTTCCACTCTTCGATGGTCAAATTCTTACTGTGGTTTTCCTTTACTGCGAATTCCTGAACTTGTTTTTCAAACCATTCATCGATTTATTTTCTTTTAGGTTTCCAATATGGCCTTGGCATTACTCGATCTCTCTCAAAATGCTCCAGGTCCTGGCAACAAAACCATTTGTTGGCTAAAGGGGTCTTGACCCAGGTTCAAAGGTTAAGGTTTGCCAACAAACCCCTATACTACTGGCCCTTTCGGCAGTGACCTGCTTGACCAGGCCAAAGTCTCATGCGAAGCAGTATGGGAGGGTGCTGGAACCAGGTTTCCACACCCTGGGAGAGAGCAGGTAAGTCAAGATAGTCCGCAATTATCATATCTATATGGCCAGAGGTTGTTAGCAGGAGTTCCAATAAATAACCAGAATATAGTTTTTAGATCCAATTAATAGGCTCGTATCCACGTGCGTACTATCAGCTATAATCGCAGAGCAGTATATTCGCAGCAGATTGATAGATAATAGATGCATTTACCTAAACATAGACAGTTTGCAGCTTGAAAACATATCATATAACTCAAGTCCGCATCAACCATAATAGATCAGGTTTGTATAACATTAAATATCCGCAATACTTTCACACAACTATATTACTATCAAAAAATCCTCTTACATTCCCAAATTACCACTTGCGCACACAACCAGAAGAGTCCGAACACAACAGGACAGAGGATCTTCATGCACATAGCCAACAGGAGTCCTAACCCAAATAACCCTACCATAGACTTAACAGTTTATACTTTGCATCAATCTATATTCATTCCTACCTATGACTCAAAAAAGGTTCACCTATTTATAGTGATTTAGCCTACACATCCAGTGGTCCGAAAACCATGGTTTGCAGACTCTTGGTCTACCCTTGACCCATTTACAATGCGTTAGGGGCTTTGACCCACCCCAAAACCCACGTGTTAGAATAAACAATACAAAATGATACAAAAATGGACAAAATTCACAGCCTCTGGGAGACCCTGCTCCAACAATTTGCTTCCATCATAGCCTAGCTATTGTAGTGGTGTGTGGATTTGGCTTCTTGAATATTTTGGATGATGAGATAACTTGCAGGATACCTCCATCTGTCAGCTCAAATAGAGATACATATACATATGAATAGTTACTACACTAGGATTTAGAATTCGGTTTCTTTCTTCAGATCAAACTCAATTAGGACTTGAATGTAACAAGTACTAATACCACATATTTAAAAAAAAATGGTGACATAAGGGTAGGATAATACTGAGATTTTTGATGTTGTGTTAAACCTTTTTTTTGGTTATATGATACATCCATGTGCGCAGAGTGAAGGCCACAAGAAATATGGATGTTTTGCTCATATTGTTGTAATCAGAACTAAGGATTCACTTTCAATCAAGGTTGTCCTCTAATTTTCGTTGTTTGTGTAATAAAGGTTTCATTGTTTTAGAGCTTATCTCACTTCAGAAATTATGCTTGGATTGCAATGATAAAATACCTATACGAATACTAAATTAAAAAAATAAATAAAAAGAATATGATCCATTCTTATCTCTCCTTAACAATCAATAAATACAAAATTTTTGTGACAAATTTTTAAATTCAAACTACAAGTTCGAGTCTATAGAATTGGTTGTAGATTCGATCCAAGAATTAATTGTGATCATGCCCTAATAAAATATCTTATTACATGTCTAAAGCCCATCAAGACCATCCTAAATATGTCATTGAGGAGTATTTTAATTCGTCATTGCTTATACCAAACATACACTGTGATAAATCGAATCTCAAAGTTACAATACCTTATCCCTTAAGATACCTGCATTAATGCTCTTGTAGGATGACTGAAAAGTTCATATTTTTTCTCTAAAAATTCATTCGTTCAAGGACATTAATTCATAGACAAGTTGAGGTTTATTTTAGTGTTAGAGAATGACCATTTGATAATTTTTGGAGGGGCTCTCTTTATGAACGTTGGAGGAAGTTAGAGGTTTGAAGATATTAAAAATTGAATAATCAATGCCTTATATCATAAGCTAAGAGACCCACTAGCCTAATGTGAGTGAATTTAGAATTTTAAGAAGAGGTTCCTAGTATTCTTGGGTGCAAGGATTAAACGTTAGAGACAAATTAACTTGGTGTTTAATTTTTACATGCCTTGAGACACAAGCAAGAAGACCACTATGATTTTTGGTAAATAAATTGGGATTTTCTATTTATGAAAGATACTGTGTATTTGACACAAAACATATTTATGCCTTTTACAATTTTATTACTTCGTTAATCTTAATAAAATCCTTAAATATAATATCAAGTAATCAAAATATTGGATTAATGCACGTGGTCCCACCAAGATTGTGAAGCTAATGATTGATTTATTGTCTTTAGTTCTTGAAATTTATTCAACTTATATCATACTTACTGCCACTATCTTCAAATGAATTTTGATGTCATATATTGACAACCATAGGAGAAAAAAATGACAAGGTGTCATCTCACTATCCCTTGGTGTTTTTTCCTACAAAACTGGGTCTTCAACTTCAACCTCAATTTTCTCTCAAACCACGAGGAACCATGAGGCGTATCACATATCAATAGAAACATATCTTAGAGGAGAATATAATAAAGTTGGTTAGGAGACAAGAAACCATGAATTTTCATGCCAAATTTACTGACAAATATTGAGGTAGATATAGGTTATGCTTGGGTTGACATCAATGACAACCACCTATTAAGACATTGTCACATGTAGAGACCAACGTTTAGTGGCTTGCCTAATCTCTCTTGGGCATTATGAAGCACTAATTGAGAAAATGCAGTATGGAGGATGTTTGTTGGATTTTTCTCTGTATTGGATGATTATTGATTATTCTTTGATGATATGTTCTAATTTATTGTAAGTTATCTTCTTCTATATTTTACTTGTTGAATAATCAGACTTCAATGAAAATTTCACCAATTTTGTTGATATTTTATGGCTATAAAATATCCTTCAACAATATTTTCATCAATTTTGTCTTTAGAAACCTAGGTTTATTTCCTCCCTTTGAATCCAAATAAAATTGAAGAACTCTAATGTTTAAAGGTGCAGGGAACACTATGTTATCTTCCTCATTCTCCTTGAAATCGCTTCCATCTTTATTCTTCTATAGATTTTGACTCATAGACTCCATTAGCCCTTGATTGAGAAAGGAACTAGTCTCATCTCTTGTGTTAATCCCATAAAATAAAAAATAAAACACTAAACTTTTATACTTTATGTTTTTCTAGGGTAAGCTATGGTTAGGATACAACAAAATCATCATTTTCCTTTGACCTTATTGTTTTAGGGTTAAGACATGTATCCATTAATTCAAAAAAGTAATCCAGAATAATCCATTTTGCAACATTGATGGCGACCTTAGTAGCTATGGTAAATATTTTTAACAAAATTTGATGGTCTTGACTCAACAAAATATAAATAGATCACATTTTTTACTATTTATTTTAGAAAATAAATTTCAAATTAGTGATACCAATTCTGTGGTGTGGGTATTGACCATATGTCATTTATTACAAGAAAGAATCAAAATTGAAACTTTTCATTGCTTTTAGTGTCTTTTCTTGAAAGTAATTTCCATTAAAAATTTAAACATTGTGTTAATTCCCTCTAAAGATCTAAACAAGTCAAAGGGACTTGTTACTACAACCAACAATAATAAACAATTGAAGAGCGATTTGCAAAAGGCACACACTAAAATGAGTTGAAACGAAAAGAAAAATGAAGAGGAAATGTAGAAAATGAATTGAAATGACATTGGCCACGTACAAGAAATTTATACTCCAACAAGGAAAGCTCGTAAAGTGAAGGAGAGCCTATAAAGAAACATAACCTGGATTGAGATGTAACTACCATGGTAGGAGGAAGGGAATTGGATCCACACATCCTTGAAGTCAATGGTATAAATGTCAACAGTAAGTGCCTCTCAAACAATGTCTTCTATCAAGTGGCATGTACATAGGTCCCTAAGAAGTAATATTGGGTGAAATTTACTACACTTGATGGTGGCAAAATGTCTTAATGGAAGGAAATAAATTAGTAATACATATTTGAGCAATTCTGACATTTCTTGTTTTCAAATGTTCACCCTTGGTAAAACATTTTGATTTGGAGGATTTTAATTTTCATATTTAACAACAACTTAAAAGGACGTCAAAGAATCATATACAAAGAAGGGAGATGTTCCTTATCAAAATTTTATCTCTAATTGACAAAGTCTCATTTTTCTATTCTGATTGATCAAAATTTGATCTTTGATTGTTAAAGTCTCATTTTTTTATTCTAATGATCAAAATTTATACTCACTACTATGTAGACATCTCTAAAATGTTGACCTATTCTTATCTAAAGGATAAAAAATTGTACTCTCTACTATGTAGTCCTATTTTTTCATTTGTGGACATTAATACAATTATATTATCTCGAAGTAGAAAAATATTGGCGGCATTGAAAATTTGAATTTCAAAACTTGTGAAAGGTAGACAAACTTGTATCCACTGAATTATTTAAGCCTTTTGAGTGATTTAGAAAAATGTAGAAATCATAAATTAGCTCTCTAATTCATAAAAATATCATTTGGGAAAGAAATATAGTTTTTAAATTTGGACTTGGTTTTGGGTTGGTTGTGGGTCAAATTGGATTCATAAATATTAGATCTAAGTCTTATAAGTTATAAAAAAAACTGTGTGGGAAAAAGTCTAGTCTGCCCTTTCTCTTCTCTCATTGGCCTATAGTTCCACATATAGGTGCCGATGTGTCTTGAACCTGTCATCTCGTTGATTTCTCCCTTACCCCCTTTAATTTCCTCTAGGGACAAGACTTAGGGATGATGTATCATGTGGGTCTGCCCTTTCTCTTCTGTCACTGGCTTGTGGTTTCACCTGTATGTGTCGATGTGTCTTAGAGCTCTCATCCTGCCACCTTTTCCCTTCCTCCCTTTTATTTCCTCTATGGTGAAGCCTCTGTTCTATGAGACCGCTTGACACCTTTTTCATTTGTCCATTACTCTACTGTAACTTCCTCCAATTATCTATGTGCATAGTTATCCCACAAATATCTTGTTGTGCTCTTTGAATTCCTTCAGGGTAAGGCCTCAGGGATGATTTCATGCTTACATCATTGTTTCCATTTGGCACCACAAGATTGTTCCATGTGTCACACACTTTTGGCCCACTTGGGCATACAAAGATGTTGAAACTGCATTCCACGTATCCTTCATACTTCCACATCATGTTTAAATCATCCTTCTCTTCAAATATTGTGTTCCCTTTGAATATTATAGGGTAATTCCATTGGGATTACACCATTCTCATGTCTACCTAATTGTTAGAAAAATATTTTTGTGGTTTTGTGCCCTCCTTGCAGGTTTTCTGTGGTTTTGAGGGCATGGGGTGGTGCAATTAGTCTTCGTCATCGATATTGTGATCAACGGTATAACAAACCTCCTTTACATCACCCCTTCCACATGTTAAAAGTCATTAGGGGAATTTTGAGGTCTAAAATGGGCCTCCTAAGGAAATTATAACATAATAGTGGAAATAATAAAATACGATTAGATTACATCATCAAATTTTAGAGGGAAAAAAGAAAAAACTACTTTTTCAACTCGTATTTTCAACTTATCTCCCTATGGGTTTACTCAAATTTCGAGTGGGAACACTCATTGGATGCATAATTTAATTCCTCATCCAAGGAGTACCCATGTTGCATACTTTCGATGGAACCTACTACATAAAAAATGAGAAATACATTAAAAACGTGATTGCAATCACGTTTTTCATGTTTTGCTAAATTTTCGTATAGTACGGTCCATCGAAAGTATACAACATGGGTACTACTTGGATGAGGAATCAAATTATGCATCTAATGAGTACTCCCACTCGAAATTTGAGTAAAAAATTAGGGGGATAACTTTAAAATACAAGTTGAAAAAATAGTTTTATTATTTTATTATTTTTTAATCTTATTACTTTTTTACCCCAAAAATATTGAATCATCCCCCATGGTTGACATCATCATCTTGAATCATATTGGTTCTTATAAAGTTTATTTTGGTTGTACATTTTTCTTAGGAGACCCATTTTATGTTGAAGTTTGCAAGAAGAAATAGTGAAATTGGCATCCAGAAACAACATTCAACACCCATGATCCTAGTGAAAATTAAGCATCTACACTAGGGTGGGCCCACATAGGTTATTTTTAGGTGCATGCCTATTTTTATTATCACTTAATTTAGATGGACATTAAACTGTAATCTATGCTCAATGTGGACTTGAAATAGTTAACTAAAGTGGAAAAATCAGTTAGATAAGTGAATTTCGAGTTAGAGGTTGGTTGGTGGGACATGCAGAGTAATTCTAGTTGTAACAGAGTTTGAAGTGCAGTGGTGCATTAGTTAATGCAAGTTGTAAATCAGTTTAACTCAGTTAAGTGAGTTAAAGTCAATTGTGCTAGTTGTATTTGTAGATACACTAGTGAGAGATCAAGTGATTTAAATATTAATTAATTCACATGCAGTGATATCACATGCAGTTGATGTTTTACTATTATTAGTTGCATGCATGTTAGTTCCAGTATAGACCCAGCTGAGATCTAGGTGAAAGGGAAGTGTGACTATTAGTTTTGATATTAGCTGACTACCAAGTGTAGTTAAAACACCACAGGATTCCCATGATACTCATCGCAGTTTTGGAAGGCTGAAATTATTTGTGATTAAGGATTTCATTCATTAGGAACTACGTGAGCAAGGAAGGCTATCTGGAGGTAGTGAATTGGCTATATATTGGCCCAATTTAATCTGAGAGAATGTGAGACAATTAGCTGAATACAAGAGGATTCTTGTGAGAATAATTGTATGTAATTGTTTCATGATTACTTGTGGACTATAAAATATATGATAGAGGGGTTTTGAGTAGTAAGCTTTCCCCAGGAATATTTGATGTTGTGGTTTTTATCTATTCTTCTTTGCTTCATGTGATTGGAAATTTTTTTTTTTTTTATTCCACAAAATATTTGTAGAAGAAAGTCAATATTTAACTTTAGTACATTTTTAGATCAAGTGAATCCAAGATACACATGAATGTTGTATAATTAATGCATGGTATCAAAGCACAGGAAATTGCAAAAGTGAAGTAGGAGCTGAGTTTGCAACTGGATAGAATTCAAACTTGCAGAAAGACTTTCTTGGTGAAATAGTTGGTTCAAGATCAAAATGGCTTTCAATGGCTTGAGGTTAGAGTATGAACTCAAGGGAAGATCAAAATACATTGCTTGGAAGGACAGGATGGAGGCAGTACTCGAAGACAATGGCTTGAAGGAATTCATTGAAAAAGATGTTCCTAAGCCAGATGCTGCAGATGCTGCAAATATTGATGCATGGAAAAAGAAAGTGGCAAGGGCGAGGAGGATCCCGTTGGAGAGAGTAAAAGACCACATTGTCTCAAGCCTCCATGGGAAATCCATGACATATGCAATTTGGAAGGGTTTTATGGATCTATTCCAAAGCAGCACTGACCATAGGAAATTGGCGCTCAAAGATAAACTCAGGAAGATCAATATGGAAAAGAACGACACTATTCCTGTATACTTAACAAAGTTTGTCCATTATCAAGATGAACTTGGGAGTGTAGGAATAAATGTAGTTGATGATGATTTGGTGAGTTTGGCTCTCCTAGGAATTCCTAAGAGTTGGCACAGTTATGAATACTCTGTCAACGGATGAGAAAAATTGCTGAATTGGGAACGACTGTGGTCGGATCTGGTGCAGGAGGAGTTCATGCAGAACATCAGAGATGGCTCTTTATCAAAGCATGGTAATTAAGAGGATTGTGATTTGGATGCCAAGGTGAATAAGGAAAGGGGAAGAAATTCCATTCTAAATCTAAGGTGAGTGAAGATGGCAAGGAGCACAACATGTCCAAAGTGAAGTGTTTTCATAGTCACGAGCATGGATATTTTGCCACAAATTTTCCACAAAAGAAGAAGAACAAGAAGGTTGTTGGACCTACATATAGTGAGGCCCTTGCCTCGCATTTTGAGCTTGAATTCTCATTGATTGCATGCATGGTGTCAAGTGCATTGGGATCTGGGTGGTACTTGGATAGTGGTGCTTCCTTTCACATGACCGGAGACAAGGAACTTTTCAACAACTTGGAGGAGAAGGATCTCCATATGCATATTGAATTGGGCGACGATGGACAATACAGTGCTACCGAGATTGGTACCATTACCTTTTCGAAGACATTAGGTAAAATTTTTCAATAAAAAAATCTAATGCATATACTAGGTTTGAAGAAAAATTTAGTCTAATTTGCAATGTTAGAGGATAGAGGCTATGATGTTGTTTTCAGTGAAGGAAATTTTTTCTTGTGACACAAAGCAATAAGGAAAGCCAAGAAGATTGGGATTCGAGCTAAGAATATTTATAGACTTGATGTAGATGTCATTTTTACAGAGATTCCTGCCATTGAGATGTGAGAAAGCCATGAAATTAACCCTTGAGAGGGAGTTGGATTTGCATGCATGTAAGAATGAACCTCAAGATGTGGAGCAACCACACGTGGAGGATCATGGAGTGGGAGCAACCACTCATGTAGAGAAATTTTGAGCCAAATGGGCACAGGGATTGGATGCAGCTATACCACCAGGTGAGAGGTGGGGCGACTTGCATGAATAATCCCAAGAAGAAATTTGGGCAGGATCCTAGATATTGTGGATCTCATGGATCGAATCTGGCTACGAGGTGCCCACAAAGATGTAGTAGTAGGTTCATTTATATTGATGCATTCATATGTCAAGAGGACATGAAATCAAAGTGACAATGTCAGATACTAGAGTGCAGATCAGAGTTAGCAGCAAGTGGAGAGTGCATGGATGCAGATTCAGCAATGTCGAGGATCCAGTAGACATGTGAAGTAGCTAGCAGTAGTCAGAAGACTTTGATGATAGATGCATTATACTGATTCAGATGTTTGGAGGCTATTCACTTTTGTAAGTGTTGCATGTGCGATAAACACTAGCGAAGTGTTGCATGTGCGAGAAACACTAGAGAAGTGTTGCATGCATGAGTTTCATGTCACATGCATGGAGTTGAATGTCACATGCAAGGACATTCCTTTCTTGTTGAGAGGGAGTGTTGAATTTTGAAACAATAAATAGTGAAATTGGCATTCAGAAATAACATTCAACACCCATTATCCTAGTGAAAATTAAGCACCTACACTAGGGTGGGGCCCACACAAGCTATTTTTAGGTGCATGTCTATTTTTATTATCCCTTTATTTAGATGGACAATAAACTGTAATATATTCTCAATGTGGACTTGAAATAGTTAACTGAAGTGGAAAAATCAGTTATCTAATTGAATATTGCTTTAAAGGTTGGTTGGTGAGACATGCAGAGTAATTCTAGTTGTAACAATGTTCGAAGTGTACCAGTGCATTAGTTAATGAAAGTTGTAAATCGGTTAAGTGAGTTAAAGTGAGTTGTGCTAGTTGGAACTGCAGATACACTAGTGAAAGATAAAGTGAATTAAATATTATTTAATTCACATGTAGTGATTTCACTTGCAACTGATGTTTTACTATTATTAGCTACATGCATGTCAGTTCCAGTGGAGACCCAATTGAGATCTAGGTGAAAGGGAAGTGTGACTATCATTTGCGATATTAGATAACTACCAGGTGTAGTTAAAACACCATAGGATTCCTATTATACTCAACGCAGTTGAGGAAGGTTGAAATCATTTGTGATTAAAGATTTCATTCATTAAGAATTGCGTGAGCAAGGCAGGTTGTCTGGAGGTAGTAAATTAGCTATGTATTGGCCCAATTTTATCTGAGATAGTGTGAGACAATTAGTTGAATCCAAGAATATTATTGTTAGAAGAATTGTATGTAATTGTTTCATGATTCCTTTTGGAATATACAATATATGATAGAGGGGTTTTGACAGTTAAGCTTTCCCCAAGAATATCTAGTTATGTGGTTTTGATCTATTCTTCTTTGCTTCATGTGATTGGCAATTGTGTTGTTTTTAATTCTACAAAATATTTGTAGAAGAGATTTAGTATTTAACTTTAGTATATTTTTAGATTGGGTGAATCGAATATATACATGAATGTTGTATAATTTATACATGGTATCAAAGCACAGGAAATTGTAGAAGTGAAGCAGGAGTTGATTTTGTGACTGGATATAATTTGAACTTGCAGAAAGACTTTGTTGGTGCTACAACTGATTCAAGATCGAATTGGATTTCATTGGCTTGAGGTTAGAGTATGCACTTGAGGGAAGCTCGAACTACATTTCTTGGAAGGACATTATGGAGGCAGTACTCAAAGACAATGGCTTGAAGGAATTCATTGGAAAAGATGTTCCTAAGCTGGATGTTGTAGATGCTGCAAATATTGATGCATGGAAAAAGAAAGTGGCAAGGGCGAGGAGGATCCTATTGGAGGGATGATGAGATCACATTGTCCCAAGCCTCCATGGGAAAGCCACACCATATGAAATTTGGAAGGCTTTGACGGATCTATTCCAAAGTAGCAGTGACCATAGTAATTTGGCACTCAAAGATAAACTTAGGAAGATGGAGTAGGGAAAATTTTAAGGATGGAAAATTATCTTGAAGTTTAAAAAATTGGAGAATCTCACTAGTCCCTAATATGCAAACTATAAAATGTTTATTGATGTATTTGTAAAATTATTAAATTTTATAATGATATTATATATACTCTCTATATAATGTTGGCAAATTTTAGCGTAAAATAATTTTATATTGTAAAATTTGGGCGAATCATTTTTATAAAAAAATGGAAATTGGAGAATCTTTTTTTTGGAAAAATCATGGAAAATTAGCCCACCTGTGAATATTAGCCCCTAAAATTTTCCATGAGATGAAGATGGAAAAGAACAACACTATTCTGGTATACTTAAAATTTTTTGTCCAATGTCAGGATGAACTTGGGAGTTTAGGAATAAATGTCGATGATGATGATTTTGTGAGTTTGGCTCTCCTATGACTTCCTAAGAGTTGGCACAGTTATGAAGACTCTTTTAACAGAAGGGAAAAATTGTCGAATTGGGAACAAATGTGGTCGGATTTGGTGCAAGTGGAGTTTGGGAGGAACACCAGAGATGGCTCTTAATAAAAGCATGATGATGAAGAGGATTGTGCTTTGGCTGCCAAGGCGAAGAAGGGAAAAGGGAAGAAATTCCATTCTAAATCTGAGGTGAGTGAGGATGGCAAGGATCACAACATGTCCGAAGTGAAGTGTTTTCACAGTCACGAGCATGGACTTTTTGCCACAAATTTTCCACAAAAGGATAAGAACAAGAAGGTTGTTGTACTTGAAGCTGGTGAGGCCCTTGCCTTGCAATTTGAGCTTGAATTCTCATTGATCGCATGCATGGTGTCAAGTGCATTGGGAACAGGGTGGTACTTGGATAGTGATGCTTCCTTCAACATGAATGGAAACAAGGAAATTTTTAGTAACTTGGAGGAGAAGGATCTATAGATGCATATTGAATTGGGTGATGATGGATGGTACAGTGCTACTGGGATTGGTACCATTACCTTTCTGAGGGCATCAGGTAAACTCTCTCAATAAAAAAGGGTAATGCATGTACCAGGTTTGAAGAAAAAATTAGTCTAAGTGTTGGGACAGAATTGTGAATTACGGATAAAACACACTTCCCTAGATAGATGAAAATCTAGAACAACAGATTAAAGACTATACGACTACATTTCCTAACTCAGAGCAGACACAGAGAAAGGATTAGAGTCTTACTTGTAATCCAAGTGCTTCTAAATGGCTCCTTCTGTCACTTCCGTTGTAGCTTCAAATTCAAGCGGTTTGTGTGAAACGCTTCTTGCAAGAAAGAACACTAAAACAAAAAAAGATAGAAATAATACAGATGTCTATTCAAGTTAATTTTCTAAATCAGTAAAGCATAAACAATATACATCAACTAAGATCTTGCAATATGGAAAATCAAAGCCAATATAGATGCATATAGGGAAAATTAAGTTGTATTCTTTATTGATGATAGAAGGAGAGGTTACAACCAAATGACTGATTTTAAGTGACCCTTCCAACAACGATCCTCAGCTCCATCACAGTATAAATCTCTCTAGTAGTTGTAACACAAATCTAGCTCTCAATTGAAAACTCTCTAGCATTTCTCTACTCAAATTCTTCCTTACCAAGCACTCAAATATGTGCTCAATTTATAGATGAACTAAAGGGTGTTTTGCAATCAATGACTTTCCAATAATAGGCAAGACATGTTCCCAGTCATGTAGATGTCAAATGGACACGTGGATTTGAAGCTTGACACATGTGAACTCTTCTAGAAGGCACTGTCCAAGTGGAGATTCTGGAACAATGATAATTTCACTCCCAATGTCACCAACGCACCCATAGATGTCGGGAAGTGCTTTACATAGAAGCCTTGCATGGGGCTACCTGCATATGCAACAAACTTAGTCCCCTTAGAGTTAGCGTTGGTGAGCTCCCACATGTTATATAATAAAATTGAAACCTTGGAAACCTTTGCTTGATGAAAGTCATGCTTGATTTTTCTTTTTCTTGCCTTAGGGCATGTAGAAACTTGAAATGATAGGGAATGATAGACCCTTAGTCATTGGTCCTGGAGATGATGCCCAGTTAACTAGGTCATTGGGAATGATGCCCAAATTGACCTATAACAATTTCCCCCTAAAGCATGAGGTCAAAATAACAAAAAAATTGATTGAGATGCTTTACACTATGATGGGATGGAGATGAAGCGGAGTGGTCATCCGCATCAATATTACAATACATTACATCATGATATATCCTCTTTGATCATAATTGCTGAGGGTAGGCATTCCCATGTTCAACACATAAACAATCTAATAACATGTACATAATTCAGAAAATCATCGACACTCGAATGTTGCCCAATGAAGACATGCCTACAGATATAGGCCCATGTTTGGATGACAATCTATATGTAAGGTAACCGTACAGATGATGTGTACAACAATCCTGAAATACAAGACTGGATGGCTAAAACTAGATCCGAGGTCTTCTTATCTCATTTACTCGATCATTTAGGTACAAGTCTAGCCATGTGAATATATGATTTGTTGTCGAACATGGAAAGACATCGTTTGATTACCAGCTGATGATGTGAGCTGTTAACAAACGTGAGAGAACCACCATTAATGAAAATGGCCCTCAAGGTACTGCAGTACATTTTGTAAGGTGTGAATAGATGATTTGATGTCGAACGTCAAACAAAATCTTTCGGTGAAAGGTCCAGAAGCGAGGATCTTGTTGATGCTGTAACAAGCCTCATGGTACTAGAATCTAATGTTTCTAAGTGAACTTCCTGGATATTGATTTGTCGTCGATAGGAAGTCACCTTATTGCGAAATTAGAGTTATTGATTTTGGAGACAAGGGTATGAATTGATATAGCAGTTTTTAGGGATGACGATCATGAGAATAAAGGTTTATGAGGATTATAGAAGGATGAGTTTATTCACTGGATGACTTCTCTTGAACATATTGGTGACACTGTGATGATTTGGCAACATTGACCCAAAACTGAAGTAAAGGTATGATGAACCATAGGTATAAATGAACTGTCAAGATGATTACCCAACCCAAACAGTCACGGGCATGGAGTGAAGGAAGTGTCATGTTCAAGAGCGACTTGCTACCATAAAGAAATCCTTGGTCACTTTTCCCAAATTTTTCTCGGTCATTTGTCGACCAGTACCTCTTTATTTTTTAACAATCTTGAGGAGGATAACTTTTTCTTGATATATAATTCAACCCTTCGAGCGAATATAGTATTGTTATTTAATAATTTAACGAGTCTAGTGATGAATGAAACTCGATTCTTGCCATGATCGACAAGCCCATCACTATTTTATGTGTTAATGAGCTTAACGACAGTGATAGCCCAGTCCTTTTTCATATTTAGAGAGTTTAGAAAAGAGGACGAAAGAAAACTCCATAAGTAATTTTTCGTAAATTTGTCACTCAGATCCAAAAAAAGTGTAAAATAATATCTGAGAGAACCTCTTTGGTCATGTTTAACCAAGGTATTCCTTTTTCGTAAATAATCTGTGTCAGTCTGGAAAAGGGTTAAACTTATACTGAGTAGATATAAATTCATTTACTTTTATGAGCTCTTACTTTTAAGTGCTCGACAATCTTTTCACATTATCGGAGTATGAAAAGAACTAAAAGAATATTCCAGGGGTTCCTTTTTCGCTGTTATCTAAGCTCGGAAAAGAGATAAAAGTGCGCTTAAAATCCTTTTTCATTTTTAACAAAGCTCGAAAAATAAGGAGAAAATTATGCTTTGTGTTCAAGTCATTCTTTGAAATAAATCTGGACGACTAACCTGTTCATCAGTTGTATTTCCTGTTCAGAACAACATCAAATGGATTAAAAATACCTGTTTCATGATAAAAACATAATAAAACTATAGTCATAGCAACAAATTTAACTTGCAAATATTTAAATGACTATTAAAAAGTGTTTTACTATTCATTTTTACCATTTCATAGTTACCATTTGCATTTTGGAGCTCTGAACCTGATTTTTCCCCCGAACTTCAGCTGTTGATTGCATGCAATTGGTAAGAATGTTTTGAATGCCCCCTGCAAGAGCACGTGTCGAATGCCCCCTGCAAGAGTAGGTGCCCCCCAAGGTTCAATTCATTCACCTAAGTAGATTACTGGTTACTAATAGCTGGATGGAATGAAGGTTCATTATAGGGGAGGATTTGTTTCATTTTTTTAACGAGCTTGACACAAGAAAAGAACTATTCTCATGACCTGTTTCATTTTTTAACGAGGTTGACAGAGGAAAAGAACTTTCCTTAAAGGCACTTGTTTCATTTTTTAACGAGGTTGACACAAGAAAAAATAACTATCCTCATAGGCACTTGTTTCATTTTTTAACTAGGTTGACACAAGAAAAAAGAACTATCCTAAAAAATCTGTTTCATTTTTTAACAAGGTTGACACAGGAAAAGAACCATCCTCATAGGAACCTGTTTCATTTATCGAGGTTGACACAAGAAAAGGAATATCCTCAACACCTGTTTCATTTTTTAACAAGGTTGACACAGGAAACGAGGTTGACACAGTAAAAGAACCATCCTCATTATGCAGTTTGACTAGTGAGTGTGTACTGGAAAATACGTAGTATAACAGAGTCATAATTTAAGGATTTTGATGAGCACCACAAATGATAAGTTATAACATGTGTTGACGGGTCATCTCCAGGGTTTTCATTGATTTTTGGAATTTCTGAGAGTAATTTCTGTGGTATCACCAACCACCAAGGAGAATAAATGATGGGATCAGCTTGATATTGCACTGAATATGTGAATAAAGGATCAAGCCATTCAGTACTCATAAATGAGGAACCAGATAGGATTCCATATGATGACATGGGTGAATTCAATGGCCAAAACATAGAAGTTGAAGAAACAGTAGATGATGTCGCAGCTGAAATAGATGGTTCATTCTGGGATGTTATCTCAGCGATGGTCAAATGACCCAGCGTATACCCTATATAATCCATGGGAATTTGAAGTGAAACAAGATTAACAAAAGAAAAGGAAGGTGATTGAGGAAAAGACTCGTACAGGTAAAGCTCCTACTGAAAATGAGTTGGAGTTAAAGGTGTCTCGTCTTGTGATATTCTTCAATCAAAATCAAACCAGGTGGAAGAAATTTGTTGTCTGTCCCAAAGTATGTTAAAGGTGGTTGACTACACGATATGGGAGACTCAATGGCTACAATATATCGTGGAGTGACCAATACAGAAACAAGTTCCATTTGTTCAACTTCGGGATCGAGATTTTCTCCACTTAGGGAATATAGAAACTGAAATATAAGGGGATGATAGACCCTATTTCATTAGTCCTGGGGATGATGTCCATTTTGACCAATAACAACTTCCCCCTAAAGCACAATCGGATCTGGATCAACTTCCAGTTAAACAACATCAGTTTCGGGAGGTATGGTCTCACAAATTGGATGGATTGTGACCACGGGTAGCTGTAAGGACTCTGTCTCTACAACAGTAGACAAACTGATATTTGTAGAAACAAATTGTGCCAACTTTGGTATATGGGAAGATGATGCTTCACCAGAGGTACTGATAGTACTAGTTTCGGTAGAGTGATGTCTCCTTCACTGACCAAGAGTAACTTCTAGTGGTAAAGGTGGTTTCAATGCTAGTCTACGCAAATGACGGTGGAAAGGATTTTGTTCTTCCACAATGACTGATTTATTTTAACTAAAAAAAAATAAACAAAATAAAAGGGTAATGCTAGGGAAAAAGGTTTACCAAGAAACTGTGAATTGCAGAATACCTCTTGGCGAACCAAGAAGTATGGGTAGGAAATCTCCTTGAATGTTGTGTTAAATGTATCACAATTTACAAGGCGGCTGACTCAGTTCACTATGGATGGATAAAAACCTAAAGTTTTCCTCGCAAATATACCCGAAGGTATGTGGAGGCCCAAGTTCGTATTAGCACTGTCTAATGTGAAACCGCACAATGAGAGCACCCATTTTATACTTTTCATACTGTAACACTTCCTGATATACCTGAAAGTACATGGATGAGCTATGATATACTTACATACGTGGAGTGAGGTATCACACTCGGAATGTATCATAGACAAGTTAACGACAGCTGCTATGATTTAAGACGCAGGAACACGTCTCTAGCTTAGACATTCCAAATGTTATCGTTATGGTTCCAATGCTTTGTTAGGTAAATTGAGATTAATTTTATGTTGATCTTGCTTACAATTTTCCTTTTAAAGGTTCACCGGATGATGTATTGGTCCTAAAATGAAACCAAAAATGATAAGCAATCTTTGACTTTCAGTTTCTTCAATGAAAAACCTAGCTACTAAGGGAAGAGAGAAAATAATTTGTGAGAAAACAAATCAATGAGAAAAACAAATCAATGATCACAAACTAAATGTAGATTTCCTAATGTTACTTTTTGCAAAACACACAAAAATCCTACATGCAAATGCAATTTTTTCTTTTCAGTTTCCTTAATGTTATGAATGCAGAAAAAGAAACTAGGTGCACTAAATCAACAATTCAAATGCCTTTTACTTTCAAGGAATGAAGAATACAAACAACAATTTCTCTTTTGAAGGAAAAATGAGGATTTCAACAACAATTTCTCCTATCAAGGAAATGAATATCTTACAACAATTTCCTATTTCGAAAGAAAATGATTCTTAATGCGACCATAAAAAATACTTTGAAATCAACTTGTCAATGATAAAGAATTTTTTTTTAAACAAAAATTGAACAAATTTTCAATTAAAGGAGGAAGAAGTATATAGAGTCACTGGTCAATATGAGATTCAAACTTTTCAAAGCACAACAGAAAACAAATTGAAGCAAATTGCGAAGGAAAATTCAAAGGAATCTAGGTGGTTTTAGGAGTAAACGCAGTCTCCTAGGGGAGACAGTGCTTTGCAACGCAGGCCTGAAAGTGAGACAGTGCTATGCAAAGCACTGTGTCATATCTAAGGGTGCGTTGGGCGCAGTGTATAAGGAAAAATAATACTATTTACCTCACTGTCTTTGCAAATTTGACTTTGAAAAAGTTTAATATTTACGAATAACAACTACTGGGTGGATAAACAAAGCAAATCAGAGGCTAAGTCACCTAGATCTAAGAGAAATTATCCCCAACGAAGTCACCAATTTGTTGGGCCAGAATTGTGAATTACGAATAAAACATGCTTCCAAACACACAGAAAGGATTAGAGGCTTACTTGTAATCCAAGCGCTTCTAAATGGCTCCTTCTGTAGCTTCCATTGTAGCTTCAAATTCAAGTGGTTTGTGCGATATGCTTCCTGCAAGAAAGAATAATAAAACAACAGAAGATAGCATTAATACAGATGTCTATTCAAGTTAATTTGCTAAATCAATAAAGCATAAACAATATACATCAACTAAGATCTTGCAATATGGAAAATCAAAGCCAATACAGATGCATATAGGGAAAATTAAGTTGTATTATTTATTGATCATAGGAGGAGAGGTTACAACCAAATGACTGATTTTAAGTGACCCTTCTAGCAAAGATCCTCAGCCCCATCATAGTATAAATATCTCTAGCAGTTGTTACACAAATCTAGCTCTCAAATGAAAATTCTCCAACATTTCTCTACTCATATTCTTCCTTACCAAGAACTTAGATCTGTGCTCAATTTATAGATGAACTAAAGGTTGTTTTGCAATCAATGACTTTCCAATAATAGGCAAGACATGTTCCCAGTCATGTAGATGTCAAATGGACACTTGGATTTGAAGCTTGACACATGTGAACTCTTCTAGAAGGCACTGGCCAAGTGGAGATTTTGGAACAATGAGAATTTCACTCCCAATGTGACCAATGCACCCATAGATGTCGGGAAGTGCTTTGCAGAGCAGCCTTGCATGGGGCTACCTACATATGCAACACACTTAGTCTCCTTAAAGGAAACATTGGTGAGCTCCCACATGTTATATAATAAACTTCAAACCTTGGAAATCTTTGCTTGATGAAAGTCATGCTTGATTTGTCTTGTTCTTGACTTAGGGCATGTAGCAACTTGAAATGATAGGGAATGATAGAACTTTAGTCATTGGTCCTAGAGATGATGCCTAGTTAACCAGGTCATTGGGAATGATGCCCAAATTTACCTATAACACTAAGTTGCAATGTTAGAGGATAGAGGCTATGATGTTTTTTTCAGTGAAGGAAACATTTTCCTGCAACACAAAGCAACATGGAAAGAAAAGAAGATTGGGATTTTAGCTAAGAATATCTATAGAATAGTTGTAGATGTGATTTCTACAAATATTCCTACCATTGGGAAGTGTGAGAAAGCCATGTAATTGACCCTTGAGAGGGAGGTGAATTTTCATGAAGGTAAAAATGAACCTTAAGATGTGGAGCAGCCACATGTGGAGGATCATGGAGTGGGAGAAACCACTTATGCAGAGAAATTTCGAGCCAGATGGTGTTGGAGCAGGGTCTCCCAAAGGCTATGAATTTTGTCTAGTTTTTGATAATTTTGTCTAACACAGGGGTTTTGGGGTGGGTCAATGCCCCTAACGAATTGTAAATGGGTCAAGGGCAGACCAAGAGTCCATAAACCATGGTTTGTGGACCATTGGATGCTTGGGTAAATAATTATAAATATATGAACCTTTTTGAGTCATAGGTAGGAATGAATAGAGATTGATGCGAAGTACGAATTGTTAGATCTATGGTAGGGTTGTTTGGGTTAGGACTCCTACTGGTTGTGTGTGTGGAGATCCTCTGTCCTGCTGTGTGTGGAACCTGCTGGCTATGTGCACAGGTGGTAATTTGGGGATGTAAGAGGATTTTGGGTAATGATATATACATATATCTATGTGTGTGTGTGTGTGTGTGTGGAAGTATTGTGGATGTTTCATGTTATCTGGATCTATTTTGTTATGCTGATGTGACTTGAGTATATGATTATGTATCTTTTGTAGCTGAAAACTGTCGGTGTTCATGGTACATATGTCTGTGATTTGTTGATTTGATGCAATTATATTGTTATGTGATTATAACTGATAGTGCACAAATGGATGCGAACCTGTTGAGTAGATCTGATAAGCTGTATTGTGGTTATTTATTGGAACCTCTGTGAAGAGCCCATTGTTGTATAGATTTGATAGTTGTGGACTGGCTTGACTTACCTGCTCTCTCCTAGGGTGCGGAAACCTGGTTCCAACACCCTCCCATACTGCTTTGGGTGAGACTTTGGCCTGTGCAAGTAGGTCACTACCGAAAAGGCCAGTAGTATAGGGGTTTTTTGGCAAACCTTAACCTCCGAACCTAGGTCAAGACCCCTCCAGCCAACAAATGGTTCCATTACTAGGACCAGGAGTATTTTGAGAGAGATCGGGTAATTCCAGGGCCGTATTGGAAACCTGAGAGAAAGGAAATTGATGAATGGTTTCAAAAACAAGTTTAGGAATTCACAGTAAAAGAAAACTGTAGTAAGAAGTTGACCACCGAAGAGTGGAAGAATAAGTATATTTCACGAAGATCTATGAGATATTCTTTGTAACAATTGTGATGGAGCTCCAGGAGTGGCTCGCGAGGCTGGTCAAGTTCCAGAAGTGTTGGAAAGACAAGCAGGTCACATAGTGGACCCTAGAATGGATCCTGCAGCTAGAAAATACCGAAAACACCATTAATCCCATAGTAGATCACTGGGTGGACAGGGTGATAGGAGGATTTGTGATAGAATTTGCAGTCTATCAATTTGTATCTTACTCAGAAATGGAGCGGAGGTTCTTCAAGGGTTTTCGGGGTAAGATTTTGAAAACTTTTCCATTACTGATTAAGATCTTGTTGTGCGAAAAAATAATTTTGTGTAGCCATACAGAGTGAATGAGCTTCGACCAGAGTGAGGGCACAATGCGCAGTGGTAAGTACTACAGAACTAACCAAGAGGGGGATTGTTCTATCTAAAATCTAGTAAGTAATTTTGCTACACATAGCCATCCGTCGAACACTCATAGGGGTAAAAACTCAGTTCCACCCCCACCGGAAGAAAATATGGCTACACACATGAAGCTACCTACTTTCAAAGGCATGGGTGATGAGGACATGGATCGGTTCTGGTTTGTCGCAGGATCGGTATTGACTGCGCAGAACGTAGTAAGAGATGTGGTGAAACGGGCACAGTTATCCCTTGATTTTGAAGGGAGAGCCCTGGAATGGTACTTGGGATACATTGACCAACATACGAATGCAACTATTGAGGAAATCAAGAATGCGTTAAAGTAGCAGTTCAAGAAACCTAAGTCCTACTCTCAGATAGTATATGGCATGAAGGATTTCAAGCAAGGACCATCTGAGTCTGTATGGGAAGCAGATCAATGATTAAAGAAAGTGATCAGAGAAGGAGGATTCCAGTACGATGACAGGAAACACACGGAGTGGTTCATTGCCATGTTTTTTCCCCACATGCGCGTACCTATGGGTCATCAGGCCATTGAAACACGAGAGAAGGCCCTGGAGGTTGCCGTGAAACTAGAAGCTATGCCAAGAGATGAGAACCATTTAGGATTACAACAGATACGAGGCCAACTAGAAGAAATGCACATAGAGATCCAGAATCTATGCAAGGAGTGAGGGATGGAGGCCAGCCCCGAAATATGGTGCATACGATGCAGGGTGAATGGCCACACTAAAGATAACTGTCTGCTGCTTGCAGACTACATACAGGTTAGGGGACCCAGCCCGCTACACCCTAGGAAAGCTGCGGGACCAAGTGGGCTAGCGCTATGGTGCGATGATTGCCGCATTGCTAGGCTGCATGATACCAACCACTGCACCTACCTTGCCGCATATATCCCAAAATTGAAGCAGCAATGGTGTAGGCTTTGTAGGTCTGTAGGACATGACGAATAGAACTGTCGAACGTACGATCTGAAGATCGACTAGGGAAACCTATATAGGGTACAGTCGGAACCCTCATCACCTAGATCCCCCGCAAGCATAGGAGGATCCCTGGCCAGGGGTAGGGGAGGGGAATGAGGAGGAAGCGCAAGCAGGGGTAGAGGCCAATTAATCTTCTATAATTTTGGGCAAATAGGTCACTTTGCAAGGGACTTCACAAACCAAACTCGGCAATCCTGCAGATATTGTAGACAGTTGGAACATGTGATCGAGGAATGCCCGATTTTGATGGCCAAGGTACAGGAAAAGAAATATACTCCTACATAGAATGTACAATGGGTGAAGGCAGAAACTCCTGAAGAAGGATCGAGCATTAATGTAATAACATGCAGTGGTGTGGCCACCGGAGTGTCTTCAAAAAGAGCTGAGAATGAGTCTCTGATTCATAAAGCAGCTACTAAATTGGAAGGTGTGGGCTTACAAAAGGAGAAGGAGATCTCTATCGCAGCTCGGCAAGACTGTGCTCAAAATGAGACATCGGCTCCAAATAGTGGCATCGAAGATGAGGTCAAACCATTATTGTAGGCATGCATGAAGCTGTTACGCAATCAATAGGTTGTAGAAAACTTCGAAGCCCTACTCGACGGTTGCACAGGGAGAGAAAACCCAGTCACGAAGATTAAGGATGTGCACAAACTTCATGAGAAGAAGAGATGCACTGGTCGAGAGATGCGATTAACTACATAGATTGGTGATTATGAAATGGACCAGGTAATTCTAGATCTAGGATTGGATGCGAATGTACTACCTAAACATACTTGGAAACAAATGGGGGAACCTAAGATGGAATGTTCTACTATCCAGCTGCGCATGGCTAATCAACAGAAGATCATACCATTGGGGAGATTGTCAAAGATGGTAGTAGATATCACCAGGGCTAGGGTATGAGCCAAATTTGAAGTCATTCAGATTGTGGAAGATGTTGACCCTTACCCAGCACTCTTGGGATTGGATTGGGCCATTGATATGGGTGGAATTATCAACCTGAAAAAACGAAGCATGCTGTTTGAAATTGAGGGAACACGGGTGATTGTACCACTAGAACTTGCAGAAGGAGAAAGGTACACCAAGCCAGAACGTGAGGAAGATGGGATGGATCAAATCTATAAGTTAACTATGAAGGATGAAGACTGGATCAACCCTATGGCCAACGGTATGCCTTGCTGGGAGAAGGAAAATGAATGCTTCTTTGACTTCGACGAAGAATTAGAAGATTTGAAAAACCGACTGCAGGAAATATCCACACTGCGTTGCCTACAAATTACCAAGAACTTCTGGTATATATCTTCTGAGGTAAGATAATTACCCTACTTTGATGGCTCTAGGAGTATAAAGGAATTTTTGTGAACCTTTAAAGCTGAGGTTCCCAGAGAATGAAGGCTATGGGCTCTTAATCTAGCTATGCACACAATGCCTGCGAAATGGTGGGATACACATAAGGGGGCATTGCAGGAATGGGAGGAATGTCAGGATATGATGGTACTATGGTTTGAACATATGACTGATGTGCGATTCAATAGGTTCCAGGTCCCAGGGAATCCGTGCGAACATTTTTTCACTTGGATGGAGCGATGGTGCGATCATACTACAAAATAATGGGTTCACTTGTTTATTCATGCCTTGGGACCAATTCCCACTGCCTGGTATCTTGATGCAGAGATACATCGGCGCACCCACTAGTGGACAACCCTAAGAGATGAATTTTTGGAGACATTTGGGTTGGCGAGAGGATTGGAGGTGCTTGAGGAAGCTGTGCAGACTATCGATACCGTTGTACCCAGCCTCGACGCAGTAAGAGAAGGACCCACATGGGAAACACAGATTCAGGGTAATGTCAAGTTACACACGGCCACCATGGATGATTGTGACGCAGCTCCATGGAAGGTCTCGATTATATCATCAGGAGGGGAACACATAGTTGCAGAACCTCCGATACATGAGGTGGATGGTACGAAACCACTAAAACCATGACGCGATAACATGAATATGACATCACAACTCAAGCGGGCTACAATTGGGAACTTCTGGTATGATGGAATAGTAGGCCAGACCGTGGAACTGATCATGGAGTATCAAGATATGTTTTTAGGACCCAAGGAGATCACGGGGAACTTGGGCAGTATGCATGTCACTCTCAACTCAGATGCACGGCCGGAAAAATAGCAACCTGATCATACGTAAAAGGTAAGGGAGGAGATCAGTAATACGATCATCGCACCAGTCACACAGGTAAGGCCTATGGCTACGACGCTGCTATGCGTGATCTTGGGACATATGGGCTACTACAGAAATTCCAGTCAGGGATACACACTAATCACTACAGTTTTGAAAACACTGCTTAAGCTAGATATTTCACTTAATTGGGATGGCATGCACCAAAAGAGCTTTGAGAAACTCAGGAAAAGGATAGTCTCTGTACCTATTCTCACTCCCTCTGATTGGGTGGTGATATTTCATAAGTATCCTTCAGGAATCACTCGGGAAGCAGGCCATACTCATATTGGCACCAGAGACAGTAATCACACAATCGTATGTGCTAGTCGAACAATCTCGGGTGTGGAGCGCGATTATGCCACCACGGAGAGGGGAGGGTTGGCCCTGCCCTTTGAGCTACAGAAGTGTCAGTGCAAGCTTCTAGGAAGTCACTATAATATGATTACAGATCATTGGGTTTTAGAGCTCTTGAGGAATAAGCCTATGTTGGGGGGGGAAGTTTGCAGGTGGCTACTGCTTCAAGAATATAGTGTTGAAATCATCGACGATCCATGAGAGTTGCGTACAGAGTAGGATCACTTGTCCTGAATTGAGACGGGTAAGGAAGGATTGCTTGATACACAGCTATTCGTCAGTAAGTTCATGGATGTGGATTTCACCAAGATCTCTTCGTTCTTGACCACATGCATGGAAACTGCCGAATATTTGGTACGACAAAAGGAGGAGTCGTTTCGCCGAACGACGAACTTTAACATTATCGCACCTCATGAAGTACTATGCAACGATGGCCTGAAACATGTAAAATATGCTCTCTTGGTTAAAGCCCACAAAGATATAACAAGGGGTCACTACGCAGGCAAGACGATAGCGCAAGAGATCTTGAAGGCTAGGCTATGGCAACACAAAATTTCAGTTGGAATAAATCACATCAGAATGAAGTCGGTGCGCTGGGAATGCGGGAGGGTTGCTCGGAGCTCATGGGTGCACTGGGATCACCGGGGTACACTAAGCGCACCCCGGGTGCGAAAAATAGCCGTTGAAATAGTCAAACCAGGTAAAAATAAAAAAATTACAGTTGGATGGAGCGGGCAGTCGGCATTTAATGTGGTGATTTTGGGATATTTTTTACCATTGACTTGATGGTAAGTCCCACACGAAGTCTACCATATCGTTGGGCAGTCCCCAAGGCTATAAAATAGGTGAGATAGATCAGACACAGGTTCTGTATTGCTCGAATAGATTGTACTTAGCCTGGTTATCCTGGACTAAATTGTGTTGTAAGAAACTCTGTGCCTCTAGCATCTCGCTCATGTCTGAGCAGCCTGCCCCCTCTGAAAGTAGCAATCCTGAGTTCATATTTCGTGCCAGAATGACAACCACAAACCCTGTCGAACTCTTAGAGCCAGTAACCTCAGTGTAAAAAGACACTAAGGAAGTGGTGGAAGTCAAATCTGAAGTCGAAGAGATCCTCTCCACACCTAGCCCTACCACCAGGAAAGGAAAATAAAAAGCTCAGGGTTCAGGCAAGCCCCCAAAGCCTACAAAATGGGCCGCAAGGAAGCCCCGTACCTCCCCGTGAAATGTGAAATCCCCGTAGGTTGCTCAGGAGGAGGCCCAGCCCGCCAAGCTGATCAACTGACTGCCCCCCTTCATTCGCCCATGCAGGATATCAATGTGCATGCCAAAGAACCTCGATGGCTTGATCACCTACCTACAGATGCCGCTAACCCCAGGGGAGGCCCCCATCATAGCTGAACCTTTTAGACACCTTCATGAAGTTAAGTTTGACGATCATGATTTGGCCAAATTTGAGGCCTTTTCTAAGCTAGCACCCAAGTTATACCTTTATACAGTTCATGGTGTCGATGGGGTCAAAGTTTTTCCACAACACTAGGTACATGGTTTTTCGAGGTCTAGGCTCCTAAAACTGCTCTGGATGCCCCACTTGGGACACTACAATGGAATGGACCGACTCACACAAAAATTTCTCACACTAATTCATGACAGATGCCTGTGGATCCAGGACAGGATCCCCATTGACACTGTGCTAGTGCATTGGATTACTGGTCTCCCCATGAGCGGACCGAACCCCCTAGAGCGCATGAGTAAGAAATATGAGGGGGAGACTATTGAGTTCGTGTGCTAAAAGTATCATGTGGACCACAATACTCGGGGTTTATCATCAAGACCATTAGTGACCAAGGTAAGTAGTTGGGCACCATGATGTTAGCATGTAAAATGATGCAGAAGTGTCACGTCACCTCCGTTCCCTCCTATGTCATTTGGTTAGCCGGCCAATGTGCGAAAGGGATATGTTTTAACTGGGTATAGTATTTGTGCGATGAGTTTCTAACTAACGTTTGTGAGTCCCAGGAGCAGGGCCACACCTTTTGTTACTCTTGGGTGTTGTTGCTTATAGCATTGGTTGCCTGGGAAGCTCCTAGAGAGTCAGTCATCCCCAAGATTACCCTGGACATGTGCGAAGGGGCTCGCTATGCACACTTATGGGACTCCACGGATCTGCAACGGCTCGAGGAAAACCAAGTGTTATGGGACCTCTTCTAGAGTAGCGTGGCCGTAGCTATTAACTCCTGACCATGGTTGTTCCCTGCCATGTACGACAGATACAAGGGAATTTCGGCATTTTAGGTCACTCTACACAATGTTAAGATCAAAGCGCACAAGGAGAAAGCCTGGATTTCGCTTCCTTACATGGTGATGGACAAAGAAATTGACAATGTCATTGCACTCTAGCCCCCTAACTAGAAAATTGGCTTCAAAACTAGCACGGAGGGCATTGGAAGCACCAACAGATCCCAAATCAACCCCCCTATCGTCGTCTCGGATATTAGAGGTACACCCAAGAGTACCAGACAAGACAGTGGTGTGGCCACCCAAAAGAATGTGCAGCAACAGAAGGATGTCGAGGCGAAGACCTAGATAGAATCACAGACTGGTTTGGGTACAGAAGGTCTGGATGCAGGCGTATCTGCATACCCCTGTGGCAAGAAGTGTTGGGAAACATACTGAGAGGGGGGGGGGTGAATCAGTATTTAGTGCTCACTGATAAACATTTTACTTTTTCTTTCTCTAAAACCCATACGCTACTTTAGTTCATCAAACTCGCATATACACTCGGATATACTTAATAAAACTCGCGTATTACCAGTGATCTGATTATGTATGTAATTATTTACTTGGATCAGTGAATCATTCATTCATTAGATGTTTAGTAAGCAGTAAAAATGTGGAGTAATAACAGAATAAACCATCACACATAAGCAACACACATGAACACCAGGATTTAAGGTGGAAACCCAATTCGGGAGAAAACCACCGTTGCCGTCGTCTCAGTCTTCAATATTTTATTATAAAGAAAACATCTTACAACCATGTACTGGCGTAGACTCATACCAGCACACAGGCACCCACCTGCAGAAGGCTACAACCTTCTCTCGTTTACCAGCCTCTCCTGGAAGGGAGCTACAACCCCCTACTCTCGTTTACCAGCCTCACCTGGAAGGGAGCTACTACCCCCTGATCTCGTTTACCAGCCTCTCTTGGAAGGGACCTACGAACCCCTGCTCTCGTTTACCAGCTACCAATGGAAGGGAGCTACAACCCCCTCACTGAAGGCTTCGACCCTCAGCACCACCATGGACCACGTTTCATCAATTTTCATACTGGATCCAACAACTCCCATACAACACAACTTGTAGGCCACTTTTCATCATATTTTCAGAATAGACCCACTCCACACATTTAAGCTCAACATAAATCAAACTGAAACTTATAACTTCATCAATTCATTCATTGAATAATCAACCATCAACTTGATATTTAATCAACATGATCAGCAGCATAATCAACATTCAAACAACCCAGATCTGTGTGAATACATCATTGACAGATAGCAGTAAAACAACAGAACAGATCAGACATTTCATACCACATACTTCAGCAAAACCCTAGTTTCCATACACGCTTTTACTTCACTGAACCTGCATATATACGCGCTTTCATAGAAACAAACCTGCGTATACATCTGCACACTTTAGAACTAATTTCACATTCCATACGCGCTTTTGATGAAGCCAACCTACGTATGCACGCGCCTTTGCAGAAGAGAACCCGCGTATAGATCTGTAACTCTTTCAGGACTTGTGCAGCAAATCAGATCAGATGAATAGCTCATAATTCATTCTTCACTTCAGCAAATATTTTCCAGATAACAGATCTAGACAATACATGATTATTTCAGATCTAGAGATCCCTCTTCATCATTTTCTTCATCCATCATTGTAATCATAGGTGCATTATATGTTTAGATCTAACTGTAACCCATTTCATACAGATATACTTCAGAGTGAAGTATTCATTCAATACCCAGACACTTGCCCCCTTTGCACTATGATTTTTTTCTCCTTATATAGATTTAGCCTTTGTCAATACCATGAGCCAAAACCACACAACTTCTAATGGTATTCCTAGATGAGATCAAATAGATATTCAAGCGCTCAATACAATGGGTCAATACCATGGTAAGAACCCCTGGTTTTATAAATTTAGAGCGCAATTATGCATACGCGACTTGGCACGTACTTTTCTGCGTGCATACGCTACTTCACTTTAACAAATCCGCGTACGCATTGTGACATACTTTGTTCAACATTATTCTGGCACTTTCTGAATTCCTTTCTTCTGTTACTTCTGAACTGATCTGTAGATACATCATATTTACATTATTAACAACTCATCAAGTCAGTTTCCATCACGAACAACTTCATTAAGCAGGTTCCATCAAAGTCAACACATTGTATCACATTGCCAACAATCTCCCTTTTAACTCATCAAGAAGGTTGTCATCAAATCTATCAAGTAGGTTTCCATCAAGGACAACACTCTGCATCATATTGCCAACAATCTTATTTCATCAAGTAGGTTACCATCAACTTCATCAAGTAGGTTGCCATCAAGGACAACATATGCCAACAATCTCCCCCTTTGGACTTGATGGCAACCATGATGGTGTTTTATCATCACAACAGATAGATACATTGAATATAACCATTATGCAAAAAACATGATGCTCTCCCCTTATTCAAACACCATGTTACTCTCCCCCTTTGACATCAAGGGAAAAGGGCAGATGAAAACCAAAACAAGGTTTTTCTCCTCATGTAGAAAGAAGAGCTCTGTAGATCTGATGTGCACTGAAGTTACCTTGCTCCCCCTGAGTTCATGCTGAATCTTCAAACATATTATTCAATGAAGTACATGACTCTATGACCTTTCCTATCACCAAGGACTCATACTTACAACAAAGATCCAACCAAGTGGATTTACATATGTGACTCAAGTACCTGACCAAGTGGGTTTACACATTTTGACTCAACTACCCAACCAAGTGGGTTTACATATTTGAACAAGTCCTTACATGACTGAATATTACAATTTTTCATCATAGTTCTCAACATGACCTTTTCATCAAATTACAAATATGACTTTTTATAATCAAGATCAAGGAATCTCAATCATGAGATCAGATCATAGCAAATCAAGAGAATGCCAACAATGCATCCTTTCCACATGACCAATGCTCCCCCTTAGCTTGTGCATCCTGAACACTTTCAACAGAAAATAATCAAGGCATCTTCATCAACAATATCAGAGAATGAAACAGAATTATGATCACTGGAGCACCACCAGAGATACCAAACAGTACTGCAGCTATGCTAAAAAAATGCTGACCCAGAAAAATTCTGTCAGCAACCACCCATACGTGGTTTTCTGTGTATAAACTCGCGTATATACGCGACTGTCTTTAGGAAACCCGCGTATCCAATTTTAATCTTCTGATTTTAAGTAGATCTGATCTTGTACATGGCAGAGACAACTCGCAACTCCCATCTGAGATATTCGAATGCTTCCCTGGGATATATGAGAGAAGAAATATAGGAAAATGTAGCTATGTTTTCAAGTGTCATCCAACATTTGTAGCATAAGTGCATCAGTAACCAGGCCTTCAGAATTTTTGCAGCAACAACAAATTCTTCCCAATAGGAATTATCATACTAGAACAACTTCTTCAATAGACAATATGTGTCAAGCAATCATCCATGTGATATGTTATCACCAAGATCTTCAAGATTTATCATGATGTATCATATGTAGGAATTATGTCAAAAGTCATCAGCAACAAACTCTGCATGATCTATCCTTATTTATGCATCATAAAACTTTAATCTCATCCATGTGCGAAAACAAAACATATTCTTCAGCAAAAAGCAAACAGGGCTCATTCATAATCTTATCATAAGAAACCATGCATCACGTCATCATCATTTGAGTATGAGAACTAAGGAATAAGCAGATACAATGCCAACAATGCAATCATTAGTAGTTAGACTGATGCTCCCCCTGAACTTGTACTCCTGTTCTTGAGCCATCTCACTGTTTTCCTTAACAGAAAATAATACGCGACTGTCTTCAGCATAACTCACGTGTATACACAGCTTTAGTTCACTAAACCTGCGTATGGAGAGTAAAACACTGAAAATTTCCACAACTTCATCTCCCCCTAAAATTGTACCACCTGTACCTGTCTTCTCTTGTCATATCAGATGCACTGTTAGAAATAAACATAACCAGAATAACCAAATCAACCATGAGAATCACCATACATTTCTCCCCCTGTGATGATACATTACTAATCCCTAGAATGTATCTCACATCATTCTTGCAGTCATTATGAGAAATAATCTTTAGAAGCGGATGACTGCAGTAGGATTATTATCCCCTACGTTTTTGACTGGTCCTCCACCTTTTTCCATCTTTGCTTGAAATTTCTTTTTGTGTGCTGAAAATTATCCAATTTCTCAGATCTATTCATCCTAGATTCATTTTCTACATGTCCATACTTGTTACAGGCATAACCTCTTGCATGACCAGAAAAGTAAGCATAAGGATCATAATGTGTTTTTCTATTCTTTCTTCTATTGCAATCAGCTGCTTTATGACCATACTTGCTACATGAAAAACAATATCCCTTAAAGAAACCTGAGTACCTTTTTATGTAGAATCTGTTTGTTTGTGACTGAAACAATCTGCTTCTGCAATTGGCTGCAACATACCCATAATTATGACGTTTAAAGCATTCAACATTATTAATGCTTCTATAGTTAGGAGGGAATGATTTCTTTTGAGAGTTCATGATTGTCGGTTGACCTTTTGTTTCTTCCAACACTTCAGGTTTTGCATTGATATCCTTTGAATCTTTAGCACTTCCTTGAGAACTAGATTCTCCTTTAACAGTTTCACGAAAACCAAGACCAAATTTAACAGAGGGAGACCTTTGACTACTAAGAATATTATCCAGAATCTTAGTACTATCTTGAAGCCTCAAGAGTTTATATTTTTCTTCTAATTTACCTTTCAAAATATTTACCTCAACCTCCAAACTTTGGCATTGCTTTTTCATGCTTTCTTCTTTCCTTCTTCCTTCTTCTACTTGATCATTCAATTTTAGAATCTCTTCCTTCAACTCTTGTTCTTCAAAAGTTTGTAAACATTCTTCATTTTTCTTATTTGATTTTTCCAGATCTTCTTTGAGGGATATGATTTCTGCTTCAAGTCTTTCACTTCGATTGGTTACTTTATCGTGTTGTCTTTGATACATTTCTATTTTACCATTCATCATATCTATCTGTTATTTCATTCTAGAGACCATTTCTTTGTAGATAGATTCTTGCTTATTAGATAATCTTTGTTGTTCTTCAACTTTAATCTTGAGAGCTTCTTCTAGATCCATAACATTACTTTCACTATTTTCACCATTGCATGCATAAGAAAGTGAATCACAAGAACCACATTCAATACCTGTTTTATCTTCTTCATTTTCCACTGCACATGTTTTCTGAGATATCTCCTTTCTTTGAGTAGTCTTCTTCTTTTTCTTCCTTGCCATGAGCACTAGCATATCTTGGTCAGAATCTTCTTCATCCTCATTTGACATTTCATCATTATCTTCATTTGTATAATAGCTCTTTCCCTTTTCAAATTGTTTCCCTTTATCATGATTTTCTTCATAAGGACATTTAGCAGCATAATGACCAACTCTTCCAGAATTAAAACATTTGAAGGGCAGGTTACCTTTGAATCTTCCAGTACCTAGTTGGAGTCTTCTCACAAAATTTGCTTCTTCTTCTTCTGTTATGTAACTTGATTCCTTGACAACTTCCTTTTCTTTTCCTTTTGCACATGCCTTAAAGGAAACTTATCTGATTTGAGAGGGACCTTATTTTCTCATTTCAAAAGCAGTTAGAATACCATGTAGTTGAACAACAGTAAGAGTTTGCAGATATTTCCTTTCTTCAATAGTAGATAATTTTGACTCAAATTTTGAAGTCAAAGATCTTAAGAATTTTTCAACCAGAGTAGTATCAGTTATGGTTTCACCCAAACTTCTCATATGATTTACAATATCATCTAGACGTAAAAGTAAACTGGCAATACTCTCATCACTATGCATCCTTAAATTTTCATATTCAATTCTGAGAGTTTGGAGTTTGGCACTTTTTACCTTTGTATCTCCTTCATAGCTTAGAATGATTTTGTCCCATATTTATTTTGCTGAATTTAGCTGCATCGCTTTAACAAATTCTGATTCAGATAGGCTTCCTAATAAAACATTGACTGCTTTGGCATTGATTTCATATTTCTTCCTTTCTGCTGCATCAGTAGGAATAGTTGCCGGATACCGATAACCTTCTTCCACGATTGCCCATACTTCTGCACCAAGACTTTGCAAATATGCTTTTGTTCGTATCTTCTAGAATAACAGATTACTTCCATTGAATAAAGGTGGCCTTAGAGAAAGTACTCCTTCCTGACTTCCCATTGTGACAGATCTCCTTCAAGCGATCAAGATTCTGCAAAAGGACCCGCTCTGATACCAATTGTTGGGAAAAATACTGAGAGGGGGGGGGGGGGGGTGAATCAGTATTTAGTTCTCACTGATAAACATTTTACTTTTTCTTTCTCTAAAACCCATACGCTACTTTAGTTCATCAAACTCACGTATACACGCAGATATACTTAATAAAACTCGCGTATTACCAGTGATCTGATTATGTATGTAATTCTTTACTTGGATCAGTGCATCATTCATTCATTAGATGTTTAGTAAGCAGTAAACATGTGCAGTAATAATAGAATAAACCATCACACATAAGCAACACACATGAACACCAGGATCTAAGGTGGAAACCCAATTCGGGAGAAAACCACTGCTGCCGTCGTCTCAGTCTTTAATATTTTATTATAAAGAAAACATCTTACAACCATGTACTGGCGCAGACTCATACCAGCACACAGGCACCCACTTGCAGAAGGCTACAACCTTCTCTCATTTACCAGCCTCTCCTGGAAGGGAGCTACAACCCCCTGCTCTCGTTTACCAGCCTCACCTGGAAGGGAGCTACTACCCCCTGATCTCATTTACCAGCCTCTCCTAGAAGGGAGCTACGACCCCCTGCTCTCGTTTACCAGCTACCACTGGAAGGGAGCTACAACCCCCTCACTGAAGGCTTCGACCCTCAACACCACCATGGACCACATTTCATCAATTTTCATACTGGATCCAACAACTTCCATACAACACAACTTGTAGGCCACTTTTCATCATATTTTCAGACTAGACCCACTCCACACATTTAAGCTCAACATACATCAAACTAAAACTTATAACTTCATCAATTTATTCATTGAATAATCAACCATCAACTTTATCTTTAATAAACATGATCAGCAGCATAATCAACATTCAAACAACCCAGATTTGTGTGAATACATCATTGACAGATAGGAGTAAAACAGCAGAACAGATCAGACATTTCATACCACATACTTCAGCAAAACCCTAGTTTCCATATGCGCTTTTACTTCAATGAATCTGCGTATATACGCGCTTTCACAGAAACAAACCTGCGTATACATCTGCACACTTTAGAACTAATTTCACATTCCATACACGCTTTTGATGAAGCCAACCTGCGTATGCACGTGCCTTTGTAGAAGAGAACCCGTGTATAGATCTGTAACTCTTTCAGGACTTGTGCAGCTCTTTAGATCAGATGAATAGCTCAGAATTCATTCTTCACTTCAACAAATATTCGCCAGATAACAGATCTAAACATTCCATAAACAGATCTAGACAATACATGATTATTTTAGATCTAGAGATCCCTCCTCATCATTTTCTTCATCCATCATTGTAATCATAGGTGCATTATATGTTTAGATCTAACTGTAACCCATTTCATACAGATATACTTCAGAGTGAAGTATTCATTCAATACCCAGACACTTGCCCCCTTTGCACTATGATTTTCTTCTCCTTATATAGATTTAGCCTTTGTCAATACCATGAGCCAAAACCACACAACTTCTAATGGTATTCCTGGACGGGATCAAATAGATATTCAAGCGCTCAATACAATGGGTCAATACCATGGTAAGAACCCCTGGTTTTATAAATTTAGAGCGCAATTATGCATACACGACTTGGCACGTAATTTTCTGCGTGCATACGCTACTTCAATTTAACAAATCCGCGTATGCATTATGACATACTTTGTTCAACATTATTCTGGCACTTTCTGAATTCCTTTCTTCTGCTACTTCTGAACTGATCTGTAGATACATCAGATTTACATTATTAACAACTCATCAAGTCAGTTTCCATCACGAACAACTTCATTAAGCAGGTTCCATCAAAGTCAACACATTGTATCACATTGCCAACAATCTCCCCTTTAACTCATCAAGAAGGTTGTCATCAACTCTATCAAGTAGGTTGCCATCAAGGAAAACACTCTGCATCATATTGACAACAATATTATTTCATCAAGTAGGTTACCATCAACTTCATCAAGTAGGTTGCCATCAAGGACAACTTATGCCAACACGAAGCTCACCAGCGAGCCAGTCAAAGCGCCCCACAAAACGCAGCGATCTCAGCGAGTGCAATAGGACGAAACATACACCTTGACTGATGGAGAGCTAGAACAAATCAAAGATGAAATCACTCTAGTCATGGATGACAGATGGGCTGCCTTAGAAGAGAAGCAACGAGCCGTGGTCGACACAATTCAGGTTGAGCTGCGAGCGCTACAATTAAAGATAGACACGTTGCAAATTAGTACGACCTCGGTATGCCCACCCTCCATTGCCAGTAGCAAAACGCTAGTTACAGATGATAGCTTTCTTTTTTCTCTCCCTCGCGTAGCTCTGGTGCTCAGTCCACCTGACCTCAGACTTCAAGACCAGGCCAGTATAGAAGTCCAGCTGAACTTAGCTCGGCTCCCCCATGAGGCCCTGTAGGGTCTCCACATCGCTGTATTTGAGGAAATCCACCATCGAGACCAACAAGTGCACTGAAAAATCGGCGTAGCTGAACAAACCATCCTTGAAAAGAATGCTGAGGTATGCCTTGCCACCATGAAGCACACAGATTTTGAAAACAAAATTCATCGACTTTCCACATATGTTTCCACAGAGATCTTGACATCAGCCACCCCTCAGGAAAAAGTAGAAAGACTGGTCACAGCACTCAAGGCCTCCCGGGATGAAGTTCAGGTTGTCAAGACACGCATGGAGCAGCAAATCATAGATCTGCAAGCTAATTTACAGCCTGAAAAACCTCCGGAGGTCCGGGCCCAACAAACTGTCCTGGTCACTGCAGCTACAAATGTCATCATAGGGCAGATCGTGCAGGGAGCCCAACTACTGGAGACCACCATGCAGCTATGGACTAAGGTCTGGAGACCACCATGCATCTATGGAATAAGGTCCAATGTGATCCAATCTTATGAGGGATAAACTAGGACCTGTGACAAAAAGAGGAAGAGTTTGAGACAATTGAAGCCACCTTGCCCACTTTGGTACCTAATCAGCGCTTGTAACGACTACACACTAGCCAAGTTCTCCAAGTGGATATTGATGACCTTCGGCAAAATAAGAAGACCCTTGGCGACTAACTGAAGTCGTGGGCTCACGAAGCTCTCAAAATTTCACAGGATGCAGATGTTCCTATCAAGTAGCTGAACCAAACTTTGGAAAGTGTCACTGCCACGACTGAACGACCGCTGTTAGAAACGTTGGTCAACCTTGCATAGGATGTAGCTTTCCAAAGCGAAGGCATGATGCTTCTGTTAGCCTAGGAGATCAGAGTACTACAAGCGCAGGTTGAAGCCCCACCAGCACAGTGACTCGGGACGAGTCACAAGATTGTGTTCGGGGACTGTTGGAGCAGGGTCTCCCAAAGGCTATGAATTTTGTTTAGTTTTGTATAATTTTTTCTAGCGCAGGGGTTTTGGGGTGGGTCAAAGCCCCTAACGCATTGTAAATGGGTCAAGGGTAGACCAAGAGTCCACAAACCATGGTTTGTGGACCATTGGATGCGTAGGCTAAATCATTATAAAGAGATGAACCTTTTTGAGTCATAGGTAGCAATGAATAGAGATTGATGCGAAGTAAGACTTGTTAGATCTATGGTAGGGTTGTTTGGGTTAGGATTCCTACTGGCTGTGTGTGCAGAGATCCTCTTTCCTTCTATGTGCGGACCCTGCTGGCTGTGTGCGTAGGTGGTAATTTGGGAATGTAAGAGGATTTTGGGTAATGATATATATATATATATATATATATATATATATATATATATATATATATATATATATAGATATATATATGCAGAAGTATTGTGGACATCTGATGTTATCTGGATCTGTTTTGTTATGCTGATGTGACTTGAGTATATGATTATGTATCTTTTTATAACTGGAAACTGTCTGTGTTCATGGTACATATGTATGTGATCTATTGATTTGCTACAATTATACTGTTATGTGATTATAACTGATAGTGTGCACGTGGATGTGAGCCTGTTGAGTAGTTCCGATAAGCTGTATTCTGGATATTTATTGGAACCTCTGTGAAGAGCCCATTGCTGTATAGATCTGATAGTTGCGGACCAGCCTGATTTACCTGCTCTCTTCCAGGGTGCGGAAACCTGGTTCTAGCACGCTCCCATATTGCTTCAGGTGAGACTTTGGCCTGCGCAAGTAGGTCACTGCCGAAAGGGCTAGTAGTATAGGGTTTTTTGGCAAACCTTAACCTTTCGAACTTGGGTCGACCTCGAGCCAACAGATAGCGCAGGGAGTGCAGTAACTATACTAATAGGGTGAGAGGGCGAAGTATGCATGAATAATCCATAAGAAATTTGGGTAGGTTCCTAGAGATGGTGTGTCTCATGGATCTAACCTGGCTACGAGGAGCCCACAGAGAAGCAGTAACAGGACCAGTTAGATTGATGTAGTTAGATGTTAGGAGGACATCAAATCAAAGGGACAGTGTCGGATATTGGAGCGCAGATCAGAGTTGGCAGCAGTGAAGAGTGCATGGATGCAGATGTCAACAACGTAGAGAATCTAGTAGACATGTGAAGTAGCTAGCAGAAGTGAGAAGACTTTGATGACATATGCATTATACTGAATCAGTTGTTTGGAGGCTATTCATTTGCAGAAGTGTTGCATGCAAAGGTTGCATGTGCGAGAAACACTAGTGAAGTGTTGCATGTCATATGCAAGGTTTCATATCGCATTCATGTGGTTGCATGTCACATGCATAAGGTTGCATGTCGCATGCAAGGAAATTCATTTCTTGTTGAGAGGAAGTGTTTAATTTTGCAACAAGAAACAATGAAATTGGCACCCAGAAACAACATTCAGCACCCATGATCCTAGTGACATTAAGCACCTACACTAGGGTGGGGCCCACACAAGCTATTTTTAGGTGCATGCCTATTTTTATTATCCCTTAATATAGATAAACATTAAACTATAATATATTCTCAATGTGGACTTGAAAATAGTAATTCGAAGTGGAAAATCAGTTAGCTAAGTGAATTTCGAGTTAGAGGTTGGTTGGTGGGACATGCATAGTAATTCTAGTTGTAACAGAGTTCGAAGTGCAATGGTGCATGGGTTTGTGCAAGTTGTAAATAGTTTAACTCAGTTAAGTGAGTTAAACTCAGTTGTGCTAGTTGTAACTGAAGATACACTAGTGAGAGATCAAGTGAATTAAATATTAATTATTCACATGCAGTGATATCACATGAAACTGATGTTTTACTATTATTAGCTACATGCATGTCAGTTCTAGTGGAGACCTAGTTGAGATCTAGGTGAAAGGAAAGTGTGACTATTAGTTGTGATAGTAGTTGACTACCAGGTGTAGTTAAAACAGCACAGGATGTCGATGATACTTAACGCAGATGAGGAAGGCTGAAAATATTTGTGATTAAGGATTGCGTTCATCAGGAACTGTGTGAGAAAGGCAGCCTATCTGGAGGTAGTAAATTGGCTGTGTATTCACTAGAAAATTTGGCAAAATTTCCGACGACCAATTCGTCGCTATTCCGACACATAGTCGTCGCAAGAGCGACAATTCGAGGACGGGAAAAATGTGGTTTTCCATCCCGTCGCAATTCCGACGCACTTAAAAAGTGTCGCACTACCGAAACTTTTTCCGTCGCTTCCAAACAAGCTTCGCTCTTCCGACGTTTAAACCATCGCACTTGAAACACAACTCAACTGTTGCACTTAGACGAAATGTGGTCCGACCTTTTGAACGTCGCTCTTCCGACATTTGTAAACTGTCGCAATTCTGACGAAATGTGGTACAACGTTTTGAGCGTTGCTCTTCCGACGTTTGTAAAATGTTGCAATTCCGACGCAATGTGGTCCGACGTTTTGGACGTCACTCTTCCGACGTTTGTAAACTGTCGCAATTACGACGAAATGTGGTCTGACGTTTTGAACGTCGCTCTTATGGCATTTTAAACTATCGCAATTACGACGAAATGTGGTCCGACGTTTTAATCGCTCGTACGAGCGTTTTTATGCGTGACTCTTCGACGTTTTTTAATTTATCGCAATTCGACATAAAAGGCGTCGATGTACGAATGACGCGGGTTCAATTTAAAAAAATGAAACTTTAAAACGGGATAGTAAATCTCCAATATTTGTTATGAATTATGGGCGTTCCAATGACCATGAAATATTAATATAATAAACCACCCCGCAACGCTTCGACTATAAACAATCATTTTTTTTTCACAAGAGAAAAAACGTTGTTTTGAATATATTATATGAAGTAAAATAGTCCATGAAGTCATTACATTTTCACATCTGAAGATTGGAACCCAAATATCCATCCGGAAAAGTGGAAGTCCCACCCCATACAATGATAGAAAAATACCCCATGTCACATACAGGGACATGATATAAAACCCAGTAACGGTCCACATGGAGATTATCGACAATTTTAGAAAGCATCCAAATATGCCTGAGGCATCTATAAGAAAGGAGTAAATAGCCGTGTAGAATAGTAAAGCAACAGATAGAGTACCGACGTCCATTATTCCAAATACAAATTAAAGTACCCAAAATCCTTGAACAGAGAAAAATGCTAATCATGTGAGGAGTGTGATATGTCCAAAATATAAAAAGACCATCATATCATATCAATAGACCAGCATCGCTAGTTTTGAAGGCAGAGTGATAACCTGTCAACACATAAAATAATATCATAAAGTAGATATAGGAAATGTGCAGAGACATGTACTGTTGATATACACCTCACACAAAAAGCATCCATGATAGAGCAAAAATATGTATAAACCCGGGGGATTGTATGTTACGGCTCGCTTGTTCCTGGAAATAAAAACCATCTGGGGAAACCCGGAGCTCGCTTGGAGATTAGGCTCGCTTGATTCCAAAATTGGTAACCTTCATTGCATCAGGATGTAAGAATGTAAGGTTCGGGCTCGCTTGTTTCCATTAGTAGCCCGCTACAACATCACCTATTCATAGCAAAAAGGTTCTATTACATATATAGAGAAAGAGTATAATACGTAGACCATATAAACATGGCTCTGTATTTCAAAAAACAGGTTTAAAATAGAAACAGGGCAACATTTTTTTTTCTAATTGTTATGAACATAATTCAACCGTGAAATATTAATATAATAAACCACCCCGCAGCGCTTCGGCTATAAACAATCATATAAACATGGCTCTGTATTTCAAAAAACAGGTTTAAAGTAGAAAGAGGGCAACATTTGTTTTTCTAAGTAAAGTTAATCTATTAACAGTGGGAATAAAATTACATCGAAGTCAAAAACATTGCCCAGACTCATGGAAAATTTTAGAAATATTGCTTCTGTGATCCATAAATTGTGATAAAAAATATTTCGGTAAAAATCCCATCCAAATAAATTTGGTCGACGCGTTTCGAACCAGCCAGTATGGTTCATCATCAGGACTTGATCATTAACCACACTCGCTGGTTCGAAATGCATCGACCAAATTTATTTGGATGTGATTTTTACCGAAATATTTTTTATCATGGAAAATTTGTCATCAAAAAATCAAAAAATTAAGAAGACTACCCTCATATGGGGAAACCAGTATTGAACGTTTAATTTACAGAATTCAAAAATATTACAGAGGTCCAGCACAGTAATATAATCTAAAAGCAGCCCAATTAAGTGGTCCGCGAAGCAAGAAAAACAAATTAACCAAACTACTCCTCCGGTGGCTCCTCGACGATTCGGCACCATCCTTCGGAAGTTCCAGGATCACCAGGTGCTACCTCCACATTCATGCCACCGCTCCCCTCCTGAAGGCCTGAATGTTGGATGGCTTTTTCTAAGCTCAGACCCGCCGGACGGGTGCATTGTTCTTCCATTTGGGCCTCCTCACAGAAAACCACAGTAATTGAAGCTATGATTCATGGGTGGTTCAGAGAGAAATTAAAGGAAAAAAGCGCAGTGCACGTTGTGGGAGAAGGTGAAGCGGTGGGGAAATGAGGAGCAGGGGAGCCCATATGGTGGCCAGATCCTAGAACCTGACCCCGCCCACTTCTAGTATCTGGATAGCAATCTGCGTGATAATCACTGGCCGGCTGGGAAGACGACTCAGTTGAGGGGCTGGAGCGAGCGCGCAGGGGTTGAACTCTAGTGCTCCCCCTGCGGCAACACATCCTTTGATGCAGGTGAGGCATGGGTGCAGTCTCAACAGTGGGCACAATAGGAGACGGAGAAGCAGAGTTCCAAGAAACAGAGGAAGATAGACACAGACCAGACTGAGAGAAATTTAGATATTTAGCAAGGTCTAAGTAGAAGTTCAGCTAGCCACTTCTCCTTCTCGTCACAGTGAGCAGGCAGTGTAACCCAGCAACCGGCTCGTCTGAAAAACCATAGCGAAACGCCATTTTATCGACCCGACTGCAATGCAATCGAAGTACGCCCGTCATAATTAATCTCTGATCATTAATGAGCGCCGAAGGCCAGATCATATTGGAGCATACGGAATCGCTAACAGGAGTGGAGGTCCGATCTTGAACAGTGTTAAAAATTATTGCGATTTTATGTAAAAACCATGGAACTTAATTGAACATCGTTAAAAATTAATGCAATTGATATGAAATCACCACATCCATGTCCCATCACCTTAAACGCCATCGAATGCACCCGCATCCGAGAATAGGGCAACATTTGATTGAGGACACATGGCAGAAATTGATTGGAGTGGATCTTTGTTTGGGCCGCTCGCGCAATGGAAATATGGACCCAAAAAAGATTAGGGCGAATTTGATAAGAAATTCACGTCACAACTCTCCCTCTGTATACCAGCCCAACTTCGGACCCGAAAAATATTAGGGCGAAATTCAATTGGTTTTTGTGTCACAAAATTGGCCGACGTCAGCAGGCTATTTTGGAACGCGAATTTGGTTTGAATTATGGTTTATCAC